>VXBQ01006195.1:4233-347205 GCA_013400175.1 Phainopepla nitens | reverse complement strand
GAGGAGAGGAGAGGAGAGGAGAGGAGATATCACTTTTGTATATACCCCTGCAAAGCTGTTTTATGTGTATATCAGTAAGAGGCCAGTTTCTATTCACTAATATATACATACAGATATATCTTATATAATATTTGCATATATTCACAAATAACTGCATATTTTCACTCATAGCCCTTCACTCATAGACACAAGTAAGGAAAGGAAAGGTTACTACCGAGCCACAAAGAAGATCCAAGGGCTGGAGCACCTCCCCTATGTGAACAGACTGAGAGAGCTGGACTTGCTAAGCCTGGGAAAGAGAAGGCTTCAGAGAGACCCCACCACAGCCTTCCAACCCCCTTAAGGAGTTTATGAAAGGGAGAGAGAAGGACTTTTTCTACAGGCAAATAATGAGAGGACAAGGGTCAATGATTTTAAACTGCAAAAGAGTGGTTTTTGATTAAATGTAAGGAAGAAATCCTTTACTCACTGGGCGGTGAGGCACTGGAACTGGTTGTCCGTAAAAGCTGTGGATGCCCTATACATGGAAATGTTCAAGGCCAGGTTGGTTGGGATGCTGAGCAGCTTGGTGTATTGAGTGGCATACCTGCCTATGGCAGCATATTTGGGACTATATGATCTTTAAGGTTCCTCTCAACACAAGTCATTCTATGATTCTATGATTTAAAACTGTTTTATATGAGTGGCATCTACTCCATCCTAAAAACTTCTCATTGAAATGGTATGACAATTTTCCAAAATCCAAATGCCATTAATACTGTGTATTATAAATATATTGCAGCATGGAAATCAAAATAAATGTTGTACACAATGAGATCTAGTTGTTCTGAAGCAGAAAAATAAGAGCAAGAAAAGATTAGTCCAGGTTGATGGATACTCAGGAGCCTCAAATCTCAGTCTTGACTTAAAACAGTGGGGGGAAGTTGCCATCAGGCACTAAGTGTGCATGTGGACGAGAATAAACCTAATGACTTCTTTGGTTTCTCTGCCATGCAGAACTGTTTCCACATTCTTAATTCAGATGTGAATGAGGTGTGTTAATAGCTCCACACTTCCACTCCTGGAGCTGAGGAATGCGTGCCGGGAGCAGGCATTCAGGTCCCATTGATATTAATGGCGAGAAATCACTCAGCCTGCTGTTCTCAGTGAAGCACAGTGCAAAGCCCACTGTGAGAGACAGATGTCAGGGGCTTCCTCACTCCATCCATGACCTTCAGTTGGCACCAGACACTGTGGCACATCTCGTCTTGTTAACATTTTAACAGGTGAGAGATGGATAAACAACAGTTCTCTCAGACCTGTATATTGCTAATAAGTGTCACAAAATACACACCAGAGCTCAGGTGCAGATCATTAAAAAGGAAGCAGGAATGTGAGGAATAATGACACGTCAATCTACCTCAAATCAAGTTTGACACCCCCGTGATACTAGTTAGCATCATGCTCAGGGAGTTTTGCCTTCTGTTCTTTCAAACCTGAACCAGGAGCACAGCACTGGAACTTATTTCCAGATGCTTTTGGTTAAACTTTGAGCCTCTGCTCAAATTAAGGAACAAAAGAAGAACATTCAAAATTTCGGTTTTTTTCCTAATAAAGGTTTAAGTGATCTAGTCAAGCACTGTGAACTTTAACTAATAGTTTCATGCTACAGTAATGACACCTATTATTTGAATTCATTTTCCCATACTGACAGCACAACTCAGGCATACTCCAGACTATGACATTTTAAGTGACTGGTTGTGCTTTTTACAGTACACTTGTATGAACTGCAGACTGGAATATATACACATCTCTGTGTAGAATACAGTTCATGCTACCTTTTCTTTTGCTGCTATGTAGAAAAATATCTATTTTTAAAAGTGAAGTATATGTGTGTTTGTACACATATATTACCGAAGTATATGTATGTACATACACATATGTATGTATATGTGTGCTCAGGATATGTGTGTTTTCCCATGCCAAATTGGATCAAAAGGAAGAAATGCTTGAGATATAACAAAAACCTTCAAAAGTTTTCGTTGCCTCAGTCAAGCCCATGCTGTTCTAATCTTTATCAGTATCACTGAATTTTATAACCTAACAATATAAAGCACAGAAAGTAGGAAATGTAAACCCAATATGGAGCAGAAAATTAGGCAAACATATGTTTTTAAAGGATCATCCATGTCTCATAGCTAACACACGGTTAGTCACTTATGTGCGTGACTAACATTGTATGTTTATATTTTATAGATAAAGAATATCTTATACATAAAAAAAAAAAAGTCACCAACTTTCCCCTTCAATGTACTACAACCAGACATATAACCACAATTTGGAAAGCTGTACCTATGAAAGGGAAGAGACTTATTCTTTGCCACTGCTTATTCAGTGTAACTGGAGGTGCATAAAATCACAAGTTGATTAACAGAAAAATATGGCAGGAAATAATTCATGCTTCTTCATTCATTTCAACTCATAAATTCTTAGTTGGAAACTTCATTTCAAACTAGGGCAAGGTTGGGAAAAGGAGTCCAAAATTTCTCTGGGTTCCTCACATGTCTTAATATTCCAGTACTGTATAAGGCAAAACTTGGCTCCAGCATGTGTTATTCTGTTGCTTTAACATGCCTTTGCAAGACCACTTCACCATGATGTGTGCACTTCCAATTAATTTCACTTAAAGGATAAAACCTGCAAATGAAAAGTTGAAGGCTTGTTTCTGCTGAACTTAAGATATGGAATCATGTTAATACTCAAGTATTACCACTGACTTGAAGCTGACCTAGAAACCAAACTACAGATATAATTTATAATCACAGAACAGAGACCAAAGTAGCTCTTTGGAATGACCAGTCTATGTATTCTGCAGTCAGTATCTTTTCTTTTTAATGAGATTGGGAAAAATAAAATCCCTATATTTTTAAAATAAAACATTTTTTTTAAATGCACATTTGCAGGCAGTGTGATATTAGTAATATCTCCATGCATCAGAAGGTGAATTCCTATTATTCATCTGTGCTATTTCCAGTCATGTTATGGAAATAAATTAGCAAATGTGAATACATTTTCCCCTTTTCTGTCATGTCTATAATGAACTCCTGTATATACTCTTTAACAGTTGTGGGTGAGATTTTCATTTTAATTTGTGTGGTTGGCAGGTGGGTTGGAACTCCTGTATATTGTTGTTGTTGTTTTGAGAATGAAGGGAATTTCCTGAGAAATATAAATGAAATCTTTACTATATCCGCCTTTACTAGAATCTTGTCAGTGTTCAAAATCAGTAAAACCTAACTCCAATAAATGGTATTAGGTTCTCAATAGCACTGAGGTCAATAGCTGCTCTTGTACTATGGTTAAAGCATTGCTGCAGGCCTATACTAGTCTTGAAAATGGGATCAAAGAGATAAAAGCAGAGTGACAACACCTCTTTGACTTTATATGCCACCACTCTAAGGATCTTTACATGAGTTCGATTCTCAGTGACATTTTGTCATTGATTTTCTTAACATATCTTTTGCATCAATCTTTTCTCAGGAACCTCCTCCAAGGAAGATGACATCAGAACAAGTTAAGAGTATGTGGGTCTACTGCATGAAAGACTGTGAAGTGTTTACCCACCACCTCTACTAAAGATTTGTAATCAGTGCACTGGAAGATTTCTATATCCCACTGACTGAATATTTCTGTGTCATCAAGTATTAAATGTGATTTTTTTTTTTAATTCAAGCATAGTAAAACAGCATTGATCAAGGTACAATCCACAACCAGGTGAATTCAGTGGCAAAACTAAAGCATTACAACAGACATTGATCTAACCAAACTGATTAAATGTCTACCACAACATATTACAAGCCGTAGCTTGAAGTGAGTGGGTAACTCTCATTGTAACTTTTTGTCCAGAGCTGCAAGATGTACATATTTTTTTTTCCCAAAGCTCAGCATATTCACTGCTGAACTCTTCAGAAATCTGGTTATTTTTTTTTGGTGACATAAATAAAAGATGAGTTCTCTTTAAAAATCACTTCTTATATTCCACAATAAAAAAAAAGTATCAGAACTTGTGCTTTTCATTGCTTCCAATCTTGTGTAGATGGCTAGGGAACTAAATAACAGTACAGAACTCAATATAAACTGTTGACAAGCCTAAAAAATGATTTTTTATGAAAAATGCTGATGTTCAACTACTCACTTTTTGCTGTGCTTTAGAAAGCAACTGGTACTTAAAAAAAACAAAGTCACACAACATACAGAAAAGTGGCTGGAATGCTCAAAACATACAGAAAAGTGGCTGGAATGCTGCCCAGCAGAAAAGGACCTGGGGGTGCTGGTCAACACTCAGTTGGACATGAATCAGCAGTGTGCCCAGGTGGCTAAGAAGGCCAATGGCATCCTGGCCTGTGTCAGCAATAGCCTGGCCAGCAGGAGCAGGGCAGTGATTGTCCCCCTGTACTCAGCACAGCCCCTCAAGTCGCCCTTGAGGCCATCCCTCAAGTCCTGTGCTCAGTTCTAGGCCCTCAGTGCAGGAAGGACGTTGAGCTGCGGGAGCAAGTCCAGAGAAGACACACGAAGCTGGTGAAGGGTCTAGAGAGTGAGTCCTGCAAAAAGCAGCTGAGGGAGCAGGAGTTGTTTAGCCTGTAGAAAATGAGGCTCAGGGGAGACCTGCCTGAAAGGGGAGACCTGCCTGAAAGGAGATTGTAGCCACAAGGGGGTCAGTCTCTTCTCCCAGGCAAGTAGTGACAGGAGGAGAGGACATAGCCTCAAGCTGCACCAAGGGTGGTCTAGCCTGGACATTATGCAGAATTTCTTCACAGAAAGAGTGATTAGATATCAGAATGGGCTGCTCTGGGAGGTGGTAGAGTCACAGTCCCTGGTGGTGTTTAACGGAAGACCGGATGTGGTACTTGATGACATGGACTAGTTGACAAGGTGGTGCTAGGTCATAGATTGGGCTTGATGACCTCAAAGTTCTTTTCCAACCTGATTGATTCTGTGATTCTGCAATATGAAATCTTCTGCTGCCACATTGTACATTTGTAGATACATTCAACTTATTTTTATATAAGCACAAATCCACCCTACCTATCTAGCTACTCAATAATGAGTAGATGATTCCCAAAAAGAAATTTGAACTTTTAGAGAACTGAATATTCTGTTGTGGATCTTTACATCAAAATAGAAGAATTATAAAAAAAAAAAAAAAGAACTACTAAATAACCATTAAATAAGAAATTGGTAGTGTAGACATTTTGGTTAAGCACCTAAAATCAAGAACAAATGAAATCTAGACCACTCTGGTTCTCTGAACATTTCCTTATTTACACAAACAGTATTTGCAGGAGAAGCCAAGTCTGGTAACAGACTTAGTCTGAAGCTGACTCTTCCATAGTTCAAGTGAAATCCACAGGCACTGAACTACAGACCATTCAGGAAATTCTCTCCCATGGCATAAATTTCCCCCCACAATCTCTAAATTTTAAAAGTAAAATAATTTAAAATTACCTACTTGCACATAAGCTTTTATTTACAACTAAACAAGATTCTAAAATCATTTCAGGTTGAAGATACATCGTTAAAATATCCTGACACTTCTTTTCTTCATTAAATATCCAGCAACTCTAGATAATCAGATCTTGCTATAAAGCTATAGTGAGCAGACCCATGACTGAAAAAAAGGGGATAAAGCTGACACTCTCTAGGAGGAGCAAAGTCAATTAAATATCAGAACTGGGTGCCTCAATTGCTGTGCATACTGTGTGTTTCTATTGCAAGTTTGTCGGCACAGAGTTTTCATTCAGCTCTGAAGATGTAGCTATCTCATCACTTCTTTTTCTTTTATTATAGAATAAATGTATTTTTGTAATCAATTCTAGGAAAATCCTATTTCTTATGGAGAGATAATATACCAACATGTCTCTACAGAAAAATACAAGCCTTCTTTACCTCACAAGCCATTTTTTATTTATTAATTTGGGTTTGTCCTATACTACTGTTTGTATGGTGGTGATATCTGATAATTTTCTGCATCAGTAGAAGGTTCCTTTGGCACCACAATTCACTGTTTTCATTCAGAAGACAAGTAGAAATATGAAGCAATATAATCATTTTTTTCTTCAATAAGCAGAACATTGGCAATATAACCATACTGCTATATATGCAACCTGCTGTGTAAGCAGACTGTAGAAGTGGCTTCTGTAGATCCCACAAAATCCTTTCATATGCCGTACTTACAATAAAATTATAAGCAACATTATTTCAGCTATGATGGTTTCAGCATGTAAGAGACACGATGGTTGGGATTCATACATCATAACATACAGAACGTAAACATTTTAGCCAGGTTTCTCCCCAGTTAAACCAGAAGCGATTCCTCTGACATACCCTAAATGTCTCCCAAATTCCGCTCTGGAGTTGTTTACTTTTACAAATGCAATTGAGGAGGCTAATGCAGATATGGTAATCTAACCATAAAATCCTTCCCAGAGAAGAAAGAATTCTTTAACAAGGCTAGTTGGAAGAAGCCGTATATCTCATATCTTCCAATGAAATTGGAAAAAGCATGTCTAACCCAGTAAGTGGCTTTGTGCCCTGAAGTCTACTTTTGTTGTTTTCCAATGCATAAACTGGACTGAAAAGAGATCTCCCCTTCACATAATTTGCGCCTCTAGTGACCTTGATGTTATCTGACAGTATTTCAGTTTCAGAATACTTTCAGTTTTCACTGGATTCCTGGGTTCATCATTGTGTTGGCCAAGTGACAGGGTTATGGCTTTGAACCCTACACACTATGAAGATTATGGTTAGTGTCAGAGTTTTCCTATTAAGCTTAAAGCCTACTTTCTTTGCAGAAATTTGCTTCCTTTCAGTTACACTGGTTTGCAATGAATAGGATTTTATGATTTTATATCTTATATTAGCATGTCTTTCCCACCCAAGGAGATAATTCCAGCACGGCCTAGGCATATTTTACTGAAGGATCCGAGAGCATTTACACTGAATCAGTTCAGATTTTATATTCTTCAGTGACTTTTCTTTTTCTGACTCAACAGAACTAACAGCTTCATTGTATGTTCACGCTAAATGCAAATGGCAGGGTTGGGAGGAGGGAGCTGAAAATAATTTTCCAGTCCTTTGGGTATGTGTGGTTATTACTACCCTGTGGCAGCTCCTGATGGAAAAGGACACGTGTCAAACCACACTCTGCCTGCCAAACCTAATGCTTCCTCACTAGCTTGTTGTGTTCCAGTACAGCCATCAATGACATCCAGGTACATAAAAACCTGGAACCAGTTTTCTTGCCATCTGCAGAGCAGCAACTGCTCACGCTTATCACAATGAGGCCTGGATGCCAGAAGAATAAATAATATTTATGATCCTTTTCTGACATATTTGTAGTCTCAAACAATAAGGAAAATGAAAAATATTAGTGTAAGAGAAGAAAAGCCATACAGTGTTAAGATAAAGCACTTGGGAAAAGCTTTACTTAAAGTACATGTCCTGACATAGTGTCCAAGGAACATTTTTCACCGAGTGAAAGCACACTAAATTATGCTAGTACTGTCTTCTCTTCCATGAGGTTGCTGACAGATGTTTGGAAAACAAAATCTTCCTTTCTGCTTGACCTTAAAAGTTATTTATGGTATATTTATAATGCAAAACATTAAAACAGTACAACAAGAAGGGGAGTGCTGTGATAGAAACAAGACAGTTTTGTTTTGTTACTTAAATTACATAGAAAAATATTAAAACTGTTTTTCCTAATAATATCAATAGCAACGACAACAACAATGACAATAATAATAATACTACTAATAATAATACCTATCACTTGCAATGAATAACTAGACTGAAAAAAAACATTGATTGCGATGTATTTTGCCATACATCTGCAATGGAAAGAGAATTCTGCTGGCAGGTTGTGGTAAAAACATGTCTATTTTCTTTTATTTGTCACATTCTCCCCAAATATCTCTGTAAAATGCATACATTTCCAATAGGGGTAATGTTCTCTCAGGGTTAGGCTGAGTGACAAACAGTAGTGATTATTTACATGAAAGTGATTAATGTAATGGGGAAAGCTGGAGGAGGTGGATGTGGGGAAGAGAAGGGATGGGACAATGTAAAACATGAAACTTAACACAGGAAACAAACTGATTTAAAGACATGGAATGACTGGTTATTTTTGCACTATGGCAACTATCTTAAACAGGATGAGTGATTAAGTTTTAGATAGTGACCAACAAAAAAATATGAGCAGCCTCAACAGGAAGAGTAGTATCCTGCAATGGAAGACAAGTGCCTCTGGGTTATGGCCATGGGGAGTTTCATGTCTTGGAGCTGCTGGAGAAGCAAACAGTATTTTACTGTACTTTGTCAAGTTCAAGTGGACAACCAGACTTTTCTACATTTTAGGAGAAAATCAGAGAGATTTGACTTTTCTCACATTCCTCTAATACATATTACACAGGCAACACAAGCTTGGACAACAGCTACACTAAGTAACACAAACATAAATAACCAGTAGCAAGCTCGGGAAAAGTAGGACTGCAGAATCTGTGGATTTTTTCAAAATAGAAATAATTTCCACTGGAAAATATTTTCTTTTCCCTTTCTTTTTTTTTTTTTAATCTAAATTTAAGGAACAAATAGCTTCATTATTTTGCCAATATTCACACCTTTATTAGGAGGGAATAACTTGGATTTAAGCAGGCTGGAGAGTAATTTCCTCCAAAGGGTCCTTAAATAATCTAATTTTATTACAACGAAACAAGGTAGAATAATCGCATCAGAGTATTTTTACTCCGTTTGTCTTGTCACAAATATTTGATATGGAGGTCAGCAAGTATTATACTGAAAAGTTAGACTGTTAACAAGGAGTGTGCTCCTGATGTAAGCACTGTCTAGTAAATCTTGGGAATTTTTCCCCAAGATATTAAACAAGAAATGAGAGGAAGAAACATAAATGGAGGAGGAATGAGAGGGCAAAAATGTCTGAAGTTGGGCACTGAGTCTTTAAACAGGACGGATTTCATTACATCTAATGAAACTTTATGGCATAAAATGTTACTTTTATTGAAGAATTTTCTTTTATTATCTTTTCAAAGTCTAAATTTCAGTAAGAAATTAAAATTTTTATTTTTTTTGCTTCTTCCTAACAGCAATATTCAGTAGACTAGAATGTTTAACTAGCCTATATAAACAAATCTGTCATCTTTAAAAGTCACTTTGGATGTTTGATGTATATCTGTCTTTTTATTAAAGAACTTGAAATTTGTTGGGATACTTTGAATAGAAACCAAAATACTAGGATAAAAATATAATTTGCTTAAAAATGTAATAGGAACTTAGCATTGAAAATGATCATCTGGGTGAAACAGGAAACTTTGCTTCATGCAACCCTCATTTAAAAAAAAAGTAGGCTACAAATTAGACAGCATAAGGCCTCCCTCCCTGTTCCTGCTCTCCAGCTGCCAGTGGCTTACTGCACTGCTACCCAAGAAATATCACTGCCACAGCACAGTGCTGGAAAAGTCACTAATGCATAACTGTGGCCAGCCAGAGGAGCTCTCTAGAATTTTTCACTCTTAATGAATTAACCCCAGTTATGGGCCTTCTTTTCTTACACCATAAACTACTTAAAATGCTATCTAAACCAGCCTTGTGTGGTCCTTATCACCCAGATCTCTGCAAGTGCTCTAGCTGCTCTTCCTTAGCACCAGCTTGGGATCCAACTTTACAAATACAACACACTGTCTGCTCAGTTTCCAAAATACTAAAACACAAGGTAATTACTGGAGATGTTGGGATGGCAAAGCAAACTGTAACTGAAGACAAAGGAAACATTACTTCTCTGTTTTCTCTATGATATTAAAGGTCACTATGCAATAACTAGAATATAATTAACACAGTTACACATTATCTTTTGATGAGTGCCCAGCTCGATGCATGTCAGGTAGCAGCCTCGAACAAAAGAATTCTAATTCAACTGTGCTGTGACACAGAGTGTTTTGATTTATAGTTCTTAACAAACTGCTTTCTCCCTCTGCTCTGAGTTACAGTGCCTCGTGTTGAACTGCAGTGTGATTAGAAACTGGCTGAGACTGTGGCCTTTTGTGAACAATGGAGGCAAATATGTCACTCAAAGATGTTTGGTTTACATCAACTTAGCAGCTCTCTTGGAGCTTAGTTTTCTAATATCTAACTAGGATTGGTGTTTTTTTCATAATAGCTGATACAGAACTTAAGATATTTACATTCAGCTTTGGGCATGCTGTCCTTTCATATTTAGGTTAATAACTGAAATATTAATCTTCCATATTTTGAGTAAATAAATGAAAACCTGGCTACGTGCTGACAAATGTAAATCACTGTATACCAGCTGTCACCAGGGGGAACTATTAATTCATGCAGCAACTTTCAAGGCTGAACTATTATGGACTGGCACACTATAGAAATACATAAATGTTTAGAAGACGCAGAACTGGCAGCTGTGTAATGACTAACCACAAATTAAAAGACAGAGACATATGACAATTTCAGCTACCAGAGTAATTAAAACTGGACAAAGATTTTATAGATATTATATGTAGCTAAAATAGACATTGAATGACATATTTACAATATATGACCCACACATATTGCAATATATGTGTTTAAGAGATTACTTTTGTTGAAAGTAAATAAAATGTGATTCAATAATAACCTAAATATGAAAGGACAAGTCCCCTGTAGGATGGTATCAGTGACCCTTGAGAGATTCCCACCAAAAATTCCCCCCAATCTAAAGCAACATTGTTTTGATGTTTCTTTCTTATTCCTATATTTCTTGGCAGAAAGGCTGGTACTGGTCATGAAGAAAAAAAGACTGAGTTATTTTTTTCAAAGCTGCTTACAGTCACGAGTTTTGTTAAGAAAAATCAAGGAATTGTTACCTCTTTAGCAGGGACATCTGAAAGAAGAACATGATAATGGGTTTAAAAGCAGAGATCACTGCTCAGTAATATGCTAGTGAAACAGTAGTAATTCAACAAATTCCACCAAACTTATCTTTTCCATCCGCTCTCATGTGCCTCCTAGTCTACTCGAATCTGAATGGACCCTACCCACCTTAATTTACAAGACTTGCTCTGATTCAGATTAGTCAGAGACAGCAAGCAGTAAGAGTAATAAGGATAAGTGAAGTACATTTACCAAGTCAGTGGGTATGGAAAATGATGGCATGTTAGCAAGAATAATGCTACATTAAAAGTATTGGCTTTGTTGTAAATGAAAAACTAAATACAATCACAACAGCACACTTTAACAAAGAGAAATATTAGATTGAATTGTGATAATAAACATATCACATGTAAAACAAGCAAGATAATTATTTTGTTTTTTATGGAGTTATAGAAACACAGAATGGCTTTGGTGGGAAGGAACCTCAGTCATCTAGTTCCAACCCCCTCTGCCATGGGCAGGGACAATTTTCACTAAACCAGGTTGCTCATAGCACTATCCAGCCTGGCCTTGGCAGGCATGATGCATCCACAATTTCTATGAGCAACACGTTCTGTGCCTTACTACCCTCACAAAAAAGAATTTCTTCCTCATATCTAATCTAAATTGTTTCAGTTTGAAGCCATTCCTCTCGTCCTGTACCTACATGTTCTTGTAAATAATATCTCCATCTTTTTTGTAGGCTCCCTTCAGATACTGGAAGCCTGAGATTAGGTCACCCCAAAGCCTTCTCTTCTCCAGGTTGGACAGCATCTATTCCCTCAGCCTTTCCTCATAAGAAAGGTGCACCATCCCTCTGATCAACTTGGTGGCCCTCCTTTGGACTCATTCCAACAGGTCCATGTCCTTCCTGTATTGGGACCCCAGAGCTGGATTCAGTTTTCCAGGTGGGGGTCTCATAAGAGCAGAGCAGAGGAGCAGAATCGCCTCCCTGGCCCTGCTGCCCACGCAGCTTTTGCTGCAGCCCAAGACACATTTGGCTTTCTGGGCTGTGATGCCCATGGCTAGGTCATGTTCAGCCCCTCATCCCCCAGCTCCCCCAAGTCCTTCTCAGCAGGGCTGTTCTCCATCTTTTCATTCCCCAGCCTGTGTTAACCCTGGAGGTTCAATCTCATGAGATGCCTTTTGGCCCTGTTCTTGAGCTTGTCCAGGTCCCTCTGCATGGCATTCTGTCCTTCAGGTGTGTCAACTTCGCTGCTCAACTTGGTGTCACCTGCAAATTTGCTGAGGGTATACTTGGTCCCTTCATCTGTATCATTACTGAAGTAATTAAATAACACTGGTCCCTGACACCACTCATCACTGATGTCCACTGGGACTCTGAGTTGTTGACTGCTACCCCCTAGATGTAATTAGAGTGAATGATGCAGCTCTGGTTAACCACTCTGGGTAACAACTTTCTTATCTAACAGTCCACCCATGGAATCCATCTCTCTCCAATTTAGAGAGAAAGATATTTCCAGGGACTCAGTCAAAGGCTTTACAGAAGACCAGACAAATGACACCTGTAGCACTTCCCTTGACCACTGATGCAATCACTCCATCACAGAGGTTAGGGTTGGTCAGGCAGGACTTGACCTACTGGCTGGCTATCCTGGATCACTTTCCTGTCCTCCATGTGCCTCAGCAAAGCTTCTAGGAGGATCTGTCCTATGGCCTTGCCAGGGACAGCTGGGAAGCTGGCAGGTCAGTAGTTCCTAGAGTCTTCATTTCAATCCTTTTTAATGATAGATACAAGGTTTCCCTTTTTCCAGCCACCTGGAAATTCACCTGACTGCCATGACTTTTCAAATATCACAGGGTACAGGTCAGCAATTACATCAGCCAGTTCCCTCAGGACTCTGGAATGCATTTCATTCGGTTCTATAGACTTATTCAGACTTACCAGGTGGCCACGAACGTGATCTGTGCTTACAGTGGGAGGGACTGTGCTCTCCCAGTTGAGTTCCTCAGGCTTCTCATCTGTTATTACCTGTTCACCAGCACAGTTTTTAAGGGGTAGAACACCTTTTTTGACTTTCCCTTTCTGGTTCACACACTGGTGGAAGCCCTTCTTGTTATTCTTGTGGCCTTGCCAGGTTCAGTTCCAACTTCACCTTGGCCTTCCTCATCCCATCCCTACCCAACCAAATTTCATCTCTATACTCTTCCTTGTTTCCAGGTTACCTGTCCTTGTTTGCACTGCCTGTGCATTTGTTCTTTTCCTTTAGTTTGACCTGCAGTTCCCTAACCAGTCATGCCAGTCTCTTGCCTTCCTTGCCTGATTTATTGTTCCTGAGGATTGCTGGGGATTGCAGTTTTCTTGACACTGATTAAACCTCTGTTGGTTTCTGCATTTAGTTCCGGGCACAACATTTTCAAAAAGGCAGACAAATTGGAAAGAACTCAGAGGAGAGCAACAAAAATGATAAAATAAGATCTGTGGGAAAAGGTTAAGTGAACTGGGCATGTTCAGACTAAAGAAAAGAGCACTGAAGGGAGGCATGACATGTCTACAAATACATTGAGTTGCTATAAAGAGGATAGGGACAAATTATTCTCCTTAGTCAATGAAGACAGAACTAATGGGCTTAAGCTGCAGCAGAGAATATCTAGGTTCAGTGTAAAGGAAAAACTTTAACTGATAGAAATAGTTAAAAATACAATATGCTGCCAGAGCAGCCTGAAAAACTCCCTCTGAGGCTTAGGTTTTAGTTTCTTCTTGCTTTGTATCTGGTAGAGGGAGGATCACACTGGTAGAGGTTAGGGCTCTAGCCAGCTTCCTTTTGCACTGCAGATTTCTGATGTGACCTTGGGCAAGCTGATTAGCAGCACATTTCAGCTCTCTAGCTGTAACACAGCGAGAAAAGCAATTCCCTAGCTCTCAGAGATGCTGTAAGGATAAATAGTTAAGGATTCTCAGACTTGCTATGAGCCAAATAAGCAACTATACAAATTAAACATTGAAACCTTTCACAGTCCAAAGGCACCAACCCCCTGATATACCTGTAAATGCCTTCCCATCAAGGGGGCTTCTGTGAGTGCTGCAATGGGCTTTAGCGAACACATCCAGTCTAGGATGCATTTGGATGATCCAATCTAAGCTGGATCCAAGAAAAGAGAAAGTACAGAGCAACAATAAATCAGTGGCTGATATGACAGGCCACTAGCAGCTCAGCCTAACTAAGCTGAGCTAGGCAATGGACTCTACCATCTTAGAAGAAGATGCATCAAGGCTCAGTACCAGTCATCAAGTTTGAAAAAAAAACAGTTATCAGGGTTATGTCATAACTGTCTGCACAAGGTCTACCACAGTGAAGTTGCTGAGATCAACCCTGAAAAGCAGATTAAAACCAAGTTCAAAAGGCAGACAACATTAAAAGTAAAAATCTAAGATGTGAATATAAGAGGAACAGATTCTTTTTTTTGTTATATATTTAGTCAGAAGTTTATTCTTATTTGTTGCTTAATTTCATAAGGGTAGTTTTGATGGCTAGAAAAGACCTGCATTTCCTATCTAAAATTAATTATCAATAATAAATTCTTTGAGAAGCTCAAAATAAAGCAGCCCCAGCAAAATCAGACTAAAAGCATTGAGGTTTTGTGATACTAAAAGTAGAGGAGAATGTGAAAGAAAATATTATAAATAAGTGTAGTCAGTTTAAATCCATGATATTTTTTACCCAGCACAGGCTTTGCAAAGAATTTAATTACATCTTTTATTATTATTATTACTATTATTATTGTTGCTATTATTATTATTATTGCTGTTGTTGCTGTTTCTGTTGATGCTATTGTAATTATAATATTCCTGTATAAAACTAATGCAGTTTATTCTTACTTGTTTAGCTTTACAGATGGACAGAACACACATTTCCCTTGCTCTCAGTGCAGTGAGACTCACCATAACAAAATACTGCATTTTCCAAGCTATTTTGTCCCATACCTTCTTCAGCCTATTTGGCATTCCCCAGCCTGCTCCCCATTAGCTCAGCTGACACAGCAGACTGGGGTTACCTATAGCAAATGCAGGTGCAAGAATTACTTTTCCAAACACATTTCACAATCCAGGCTTTACTACTGTAGTAGAAACATTCACTTTGAAGAATTTGTACTTAAACTATGTAGTGTAAAAAAATTAAGCATCTTCTTACTCCTCCTTTGCAATAGAAACCTTGAATAAATATCTTAATAAGAGAAAGCTATGAGAAAGAATTGATTTGCTATTAGCATGTAGAGCTCAAGAGGCAACAAAATAAATAATAAAACACTGCCACGTAAAACATTTGCATAAAAATAAACAGAAATCATGTCATATTTCTAGTGTTGAAACATAAAATGGGACACATTTCAAAAAAAGAATAAATGTGTCTCCTCAGGGGTACAAGTGGTTTCACTGACTAGCAGCTATGCAGAAAAAAAAAAACCAGTGGTGTAAATGACAATGACTGGAAAGTAAGTCATGAGCCCAGGTGGAGCAAACGAAAAGCATGACACAAGATCTCAGAAGACCTTGGCAGCACACAGGCACAATGAGCTACATTAACCCAAATGCTATAGGCGTTTCATCTGGGAAGTTAAATGTTTACTGCATGAGTTATATGCGATATGCTTATTCGTATGCATCTCTACACTCACTACAAAAGCCTTTCAAGTAGAATTGTGTGAACCATGCATTCTTTTTTTTTTAATTCAATTGAGAAACCAACAACAAAAAATCAGCTTAATATTTGGCTTTATTTTGAAGTTATTTCAGCCATCTTCTAATCCTCTGGAGGGGAAATGTACAGCAAAATGTGAAATGAAAAAGTTTGTTTGAAATAAAGAGCAATAACATTTCATTTCAAAAAATAAAAAGTAGAAACAAGAAAAAGACTGGTAAGGAAGAAAAAAAACTCCAAAGGGAAAATAGAG
Source organism: Phainopepla nitens (assembly GCA_013400175.1). Taxonomy (NCBI): domain Eukaryota; kingdom Metazoa; phylum Chordata; class Aves; order Passeriformes; family Bombycillidae; genus Phainopepla; species Phainopepla nitens. The sequence continues at coordinate 331,332 of VXBQ01006195.1, read as the reverse complement.
ATGCAATACTAACTTTGAACTTAGACACTTCCCACATTGTAATCAAGCAACTTGCCAGCCAACCACACATGTATGCCAGAGAAACAAGTGAGAATGAGACTGTGGGGAGTGTGGTAGCAGTTCTGCACTAAAAGTACTTTCTTTCATCTCATAGTACATATATTTGTGCAGTTGATACATTTACCAGTTGTATTTTTTTTATGCTGCAGACAACAGTTTGCCCAATAGCTTGTAGATAGTGCTTTTCTAAAAAAAAAAANAAAAAACTAAAAAAAAAAAAAAAAAAAAAAACCAAACAAACAAAAAAAACCCCAACAAATATACAAACAAACAAACAAACAAAACCCACAAAAACCACCAAAGTAATTAAAGGTTGTCATAACACAGAGGCAGTTTTTGTACATGCACTACGCAGAAGATGATCTGCGAGGGTTTCATATGTGTACTCCTCCGTGGCTCAGGTTTAGACAAATTGTTTTCTGGGTTTAGATCAAAAAGGAAGTAATTAAATCCTTTCTTCTCCTTTTGAAATGTTCTTAAAAGGTTATTTATCTTAGCTCCTATGGAAATAATACAGATATTCTGCTTCAGACTTCAAGGAGCATTGGATGTCATTGAAAAAAATAAGATGTTGCCAAGTGTTTCCTGGCATTATTTAGTACTGAATCATATTCCAATACATAGAATCACAGAATCATAGAATTTTTTAGGTTGAAAAGGACCTGTAAGATCTTCAGTTTCAACCATAAACCTAATATTGCCAAGTCCACCACTAAATCACGTCCCTAAGTGACACATCTACATATCTTTTAAATATCTTCAGGGTTTCTTGGTGCCACCAGCTTTCTGGGCAGCCTGTCCAAGTGTTTGACATCCCTTTCAGTGAAGAAATGTTTTTGTAAATATCCAATCTAAACGTCCTCTGGTGCAATGTGAGGCCATTTTCTCTTGTCCTCACTTTTTACCTGGGAGAAGAGATCTGCTCCCTCCTTGCTACAACCTCTTCTCAGATATTTGTAGAGAGCATTAAGGCCTCCCCTTTTCTCTGGGTTAAACACCCTCAGCTCCCTCAGCTGTTCCTCACAGGACTTGTGTTCCAGATCCTTCTCCAGCTGCATTGTCCTTCTCTGGACTTGCTCCAGCACCTCGATGCCTTTCTTGTAGTGAGGAGTCAAAAACTGAACATGGGACTCGAGGTGTGACCTCGCCACTGTCGTGTACAGGGGGACAATCACTGCCCTGGTCCTGCTGGCCACACTATTGCTGATAGAATCGAGGATGCCGCTGGCATTCTTGGCCTCCTGGGCACACTGCTGGCTCATATTCGGCTGGCATGTTAGGCTAAAGCCATAATTAAATATTTCAGTAAGTTTCATGTATTTATTTGCTTTTGTTTTCCTTCAAGCTTTATGATTTGAATGATGCCAGTAATAGAGGGGAAACACGTTTGTCTTTCTGAACTGCCACTGATGACACAGATAAGTTAAACGGATGTAGGTGTTTCTGTTTTGTTTCTTACTAATGAGGCTTTTCAAGTTTTTCAATAATGAAGGGTTTGACATTCTAAATGTTTGCATCTATTGCCCTCATCAGGATATACCACGAGGAAGAATGTCCAAGTTTTTTTCTGATAAGAAGCACAGGGATAATCTAAGAAAGAGAACAGCAGCTAGGGAAAAAAAAAAAAAGAACAAATGTAATCTCTCAGGTTTAGCGCAGTAAGACACGGGTGGAGGATCAATTTGACCTACAAAAAATATATTGCCTCCAGTGCAACTAGTGAGTGGTTAGACAATAGAGCCCATAGGCCTCTCAAGTGCGAAAATGACAGAAGGAAGAGGAAAAAAAGTCAGTATTTGCTAGAAACTACTGTTTTCATCTCTGCATTTAGGCCAATGCCAAGCATTATACTCCCCTGCGTACTATTAGATTGTTTGACTTGATCAATTAATCTAATTTTACACTGCTTTGGCGAAGAGAAAATCAAGTAGAGGAACATATTGACGTTTCAGATATGTTTGATTCAACCTTCTCTATCTACAACAAATTGTGCATACCAGTTTTCTTGAGCTCAACTGGAATCAGACAAGGCATTTCCCTTGCTACGTGCCTCCAGCTCTTGGTAGGCGTGTGAATCAACAAACACAGGTAACCAAAGGCAACCATCAAACCCCAGCTGAAATGCAAAGAGCAGATTTATTTCATTACCTCCCTGGCAACTCCAGGCAGCAGAGACACACAGGGACACACAGGCTCAGCTCATCCTGGAGGGCAGCAATGGTGGATGAGGGGCATTCTTCAACTCACTATAACAAAAGCTTCAGTCATATCTGTGAGTGTGCTCTTCCTCCACAGGAATTCAAACAGGGAGAGGTTGGACAACATTAGGCATAAAAAAATGGGGTTTTTCCCACAATGACTTTTTTAGCATTTGCACCTGAAAGGTCACTTTGAGTGACTATTCCCTCCCCTTTGACAAATCTTCCAGTTTTAACACTCTCCTCCCAACACTCGGTAACATTCAGCTTCAAAAATAACCCATTCAGACTTTACTGCTTTGTTATCAAGCTACTGAAGACATGTCCTTTTCCTTCCTTGCTAGCCTGTTTCTTTCTTCCTTTCTGTGAGCTTTTGCCTCTCTGCCGCAAGTTCTCATGCCCTTAAAACACAAAACCTGAGAAAATACCCCACACTGGTATGCATTTCAAATGTCCTTCTGGTAACTGCTGTTTTTTCGGTTATCTGATTCCACTGGAGTATTTTCACAGGTCCCCACCTTTATCCCAAATAATACAATGCATTTGCATTCCCAAATGAAAACAGAAGGCATAACCAACTTTGAACATTTCATGAAGAATTGCCGTGCACTAAGAATCCTGACGGAAAAAACACAGCCACAATCTAAGCTACAAGAAGAGGACTGGTTAGAAATAGTCTTCAATAGTAAATCAGATGATCACTTTTCCTAGGAATGGAAAATAAATCTGGCATATGAAGACATGGAAAGGTACTGTCAGGAATAACATTGCTTAGATCTCCAATCTTCTAACTGTAGCATTGTCTTAAAAAGGTAAGAAAATATGTCTAAGTGTTGGTTTGTAACCCTTTTGATAAGAAAAATATAAAAGCAGCACAAGGAGAACTGATTGAAAAATTAAAAGAAATCCTAGCTCAGCTTTACTCTCCCTTTTTGCTCCAAATTTACTTGAGTTTTAGTACAAAAGTGGTTAGAATGTAAAATTTATTTCTTTCTAGGTGGAGAGCCAAAGCCAAAAAGAAACAATTCTCATCAAAATTTGTTTAATTGCGATGCATGTGTTCTATCAGAAACTGGATGAAAAATATATAATGAGCTGTATTTGTTCTGTTCCTTCATCACTAAGAAATACTGATATTCCTTCCTGCACCTGATACAAGGGAGATGCAGAAGCTCCTCTAGAAAATCCAACCACTGGAAAGCATAGTGAGATGTGTAAGGAGCAGCCTTCCCTATGGCAGACATTGAGCTTGCATCAGCAACACTCATGGAAATTAATACTATAAAAGAGAGTAGATAACAAAATGTGTTTCATATCACTTCCTTTTAGATGCATGTATTACTTTTAGACTCCTGCTATTACACACGGTCCCTTTCTCTTGTTCCCCCTCGTCACCTTTTTCAGTCAATAGAGAGGAACAGGCATTTTTAAGGTGCTTCTTCTGATCCATTTTAAGTGTTTGCATTAGAATGAGATAAACTGTACTTCAGCACTGTCTTACTTTCTTCAGGGTGAGCCTTAGGAGTTCTGACATGGACATTGACATTGCACACCCTCACTGCAGACATCTGTATTTTGTCATATAAATCCCAGACAAAAAAAAAAAAAAAAACAAGACCAAAAGAGAAAAAGAGGGAAAAAAACAAAGAGAACAAAAAATACCGGGGTCCCCAGTATGTGATATAACCTACAATTCAAAAGCTAAGTAACAAATTTAATGTTAAAAAAAAAGATAAAAAAGATAAAAAGTCAAATAGCATCTCAAAAAGAACTCGAATACCTCAGTTCATCACATGAAGTGTGTCAAGAAGCATGCTATCTTTTTCCCTTAATTTTAGACTGAAAGGCCACCTAACTCACCACCACTGCAAGTTTGTTCTGTGTCTGTTAGTCTCCTCATAAAAATAAATTTTAAAAAAATATGAACTTGAAGAATGTTTTTTTTTTTCCTGAAGGAAAACCTGAAATCATTTTTTCAACACATCTTCAGAAGGTTCCTTATTTTTGAAAATTCTGTTAGCATTCTTTTTCCTAGTTTGGTTCCATTTCTTTCTTACTCATTCTAAATATTTTTGTTTGTTTTCACTTATGTTATGGTACTCACAAGCACTAATTCTGGACAATAGAAAAGGGGTTAAAATTTTATGCACTACTGTTTAGCAGGACTCAAAGCCATCAACTCAGCAAAGGTTAAAGTGCCATTAACAGATTTACAGATGAAATCATATCATGACAATGAATTAAAATTACATCAGGGGATTTTTTAAATTTTCACATTACCATGTCATACAAACTCAAAAATTTGAAAAAATTCTTTTTCTTTTTTTTTTTTTTTTCATAATAGAAAGGAATTCAAACAATAGAGAGTGGAAAAGAATATTAAGAAAAGAAAAAATGCAGAAATCTTTCACTCTGATAGTGGAGGAGACTACTTTTTTTCCTTGCAATTATGGAAAAGGCATATATAAAAACCTGTCTTTTTCAGATTTATTCATGTTACACTTTTTCTCATTTTCCAAACAAAAAGAAGTGTGGAGCATTTAGTAAAAAATCACGGCTTGAAAGATCACAGTTTTTGAGCAATGTTTTTTAAAGTTTGTACAGTTTTTCAACAGCAGCAATTGTTGCTAGCAAGACTATTAACATGAAGAACACAATATGATGCGGAGTTTTTAACTGCCTTTTGTCTCTTTCAGATTTGATATGTTTCAGTACTTCTACTGTTGGTAAATTCTTTCGCTAAGAGTTTTAGTATTCAGTTATGCAATATTGCACTTCAGGTAATCTTATTTGTAAATGAGTCTGTAGGATTGATGTTAATATGTAGTTTAATTTGTTAGGCACAATCTTGAAAAGCCATAAACTCACTTTGCATCCTTACATACTCATATATTAAAGAGGTATCATTTATAATAAACATCTGCTTTATAATACTGATGTGACAGAAGGCATTAGACAAGGAAAAAGGGCTTTAGGAGTGATACACCGAGCACAAATATGCACATGTATAAGCAAACCTTCAAATTATAGCTGAGTGATTTTCTTCTGCCAGTCCAAGGATTATTAATACACATGTCAATGTCAAATTTAATAAAGCTGTTGCATTAATTGTAACTATAGTGTCTTGTATTAACACCTGTCAAGGTGTTTCTGGTGCAGAAAATCTTTGTCATAAATGAGCTAAACATAAATTATAAGTGAACTAGCCTTTTACCTCAGGAGATCCAAATTCAAAAACTGCTTTTAGTCTCAAATGAGTTATTTATCACACCCTGCTGAACCTCCAAATATGGCACAGTTCTGCATGGTTGGAAATCTGGACTCAGGAGATGTGAAGGATTGGAATATTAGGCTGTATCACTAATCAAGATTGTAGTGTGTTGGCAGAGACAAGTAGGAAAGAGTATACATGTGTACAGCAAAAGCCAGCTCCTTCCATCACAAGCCAGCACTATTCACATCTTAAGTTCCATAAATAGGATTTTTGTTAGGAAATTTTGAAATTTTGTACAGAAAAAGAAGATGCTGTTACTAATGACAGCTTTTGCAAATCAACCACATACAACGGTCGATAATATTCTTTTCCCATCAGAAGCAATGGTATCCATGTGAACACCAGTCAGTGCTAGTTATCTCTGAAAACGCTGAATATCATTTTTGAAGTCTGAATACAAAAATCTATGAAGACTGCAATCCTATAAGTTTTGGTTTTCTACAGAACTGCTCTCATATAAAATAAAATTATAGGGAAGCATCTCATTAATTAAAAAAAAAGGAAAAATTCCTAGTGGAAAGGCAATAAAAAGTATTTTTATGCCAACAATATCATATATTAATATCTCTACTGAAATTGTATCCACTTAAATTTAATTCATCTAATTTTCACTGGAGGTGAGACACCATACTAAAAGACTGTCACAGTGCTAGATCTGTGCAGAATCATAACACATATTTGTTCTTACAAAAAATGCGAAGTCAGCTGAAGGAAGCTCCTGCCATGTTCTTGCATACAACATACAGCACCCATGGGAGGATGGCACTGTCCTTCATCAGCGAGCAGAAGAGTGAAGAGGAGGGTGCTGGCAGCATCCACGCAAACCTTAGTAACGGCCATGTCGAAGCAGATTCCAACTTGAAGGTCTCATCATCACACGTTCTCCTTTTTACACATCTAACTGAGCTCCAGCAATACATCATTAAGAATCTCTTGGCTGAAAGTGGAGGTGCAAATGTTTATATTTTTAGAGCAGAGCAAGGAAAATTTTCTTCAGCGCAGGGCCAAGCTTTTCCAAGCGCTTTTCCGAGCCCTAGCTTAATTTTCAGCATCCCAAACAAAGATCTGCAAAGAAAGCAAGAAGGAAACAACACACCATCAGCATACAAAAGGCAAGATGTACAGGGTGGGTACAAGTCAGAGACTGAGTGTTCAAACATACCACAATAAATCTCAAGTCCTCTATTAGCAAGCATTAAATATATATCTCTATAGCTTTACTAGAACTGTCTACTAGGAGATAACAAACAGGAGGGGAGAACGATTTTACTGTTTCTGTCCTCCTAAGGGAAACATCCCAGCTGAACAGACTGAGATCTCCAGAACCAAGAAAGATGAAAAGAGCCTACTCTGCAGGTGGATTTTTACTATGAGGTTTTAATGCAGTTAAGCAACCGAATGGGAAAAGCAGGAAGGGTATAAATCTGAGTTTTGCAATATTCAGATACCAACAGAGAAACCTAGATGGCAATTTTTTGTCTTTCTCCATCAATAAAAAACAGCCTCATTTTGCTCTTAAGTAGATATTTCATGATATTAATGTACGCTGGACTTTGTTTTAGTACAGAAATTTACAAATAGCAGTGTTAAATGAAAAAGACTACTGCCACTACAAAAACTTTTTAGAATTGCAGAAACATATATTAGATAAAAGCTATATTATGAACCAGCAGTCCAGTAAGTAATATATATTTCATAAAAGGCCTAATACATATTTAAACAAATAGACAATTAATACTTCAGAAGGTAAATGTGTATTCAGCTATTTATTGAAACAGCAATCCAATTCCAATCTCCTTTGAAAAAATAAAAATAATACCTGCACGAACTTATACAGATATGAATGTGAACACCAATTCAAAGGGCATAACTCCTTAATAATAAGCAACAAATACGTCCGAATGAAGACCAAATGCAAGGCTTACTTAAGTTTATTATGGAAAAAGATTGTATAGGAGAAATAAGTTGTCATAATTCACGTGCTCTGTCTATGTTTTGTAGCTGGCACATTCTTCTGCAACAGCACAGACCAATAACCAGTATTTTGACACACTGATTTAGTAATGGAGCAAGAAACAGAAAGTGAATAAGTAATGTGTAATCGGTAAATAAAAAGCACAGAGACTTAGAGAACACGGATCACTCCATTCAGACTAAGATTTCTGATGTTTATTTATTTTATGTTTATATTTAGGTTTATAGAATCAGCATTAGAAGGCTAGAAATAATGCACATATGTACACATGTATTTGTGTCTGCCTTCTACCCTAACAAGAAGATATAACTACAGTTTCTATCTCAAAGAGAAACTAGCAATAGAGTCAGATCTTTCTTTGATAATCTTGTTTTTTTATGAAAATGTTCAGAATCCTGTTTTTCATAACATAGTAGGAAATTAGCAAGAAATAAAGCAATTAAAAATGTATTAAACATTGCTTTAAGACACAGTTGTTAGTGCTATTTTCAATCAGAACTTTTTGAGAGAAGCTTTTACTCTTACCTTTTCTTCAAACTGCACTCTCAGGATTTGTTCAAAATACATCTGATCCTTGCTTACAGCCTTGCCTATCTGCTTCCCTGGAGTTGCATCTCTCTCACAGAGATGCACATCTTCAAAAACTGTAACTTGCAAAGCTGCTTCATCCATATGGGCACATGCACATGCTCTCAGTGCTTTGGATAGCGACAGGTGGCTGAATTTGGGGTGGGAGGTGCTACAGTTTCAACAATCTGGTTCCATAAAAGGTCATAGCTATTGATTATAATTATCTTAAGTGAAGTGAAAGTGGATTTTGGCTAATGAATAAAAGATGCAGCTGTAAAAGTATGCTTTAAAAATATTCATGCAGAACTCTAACATTATGGCAATGCTGCATTTATTAGAGGTATGCGAGACCAATTCTAGAAGTTGAACATTCTCTTTCAAGGAACAAAGAAAAACTCAAATTTAATAAAGGTCAACCAAGAATGAATCCAACTCATTGTTCTAAGATCATACAGTCACTAGAATGGCCACTAAGTGAATACACTGAGTAGTCATTTAAGAGAAAAAGAGGTCACAAGTTTTTACTGAAATATAGGTAAAAAGAACTAAGGGAGTCTTTTAGAAAAGTAAAAAGAAAACAATATTGAAGTATTTAGACAATCCAATAATTATTTTTATTATATATATAAAAATATTTCTGGTGGGTATTTTTAAGTGAAAAGCCTATCTTAGTTCATTTACCGTCTTTTAATTCTAATGACACAGAATGTTCTAAGAGTCAGAAAGCTCATGTTTTGATCTAGAGAAAAAAAGGTAGAAGAATATCACCTATATCTCTGGAAAGCTTTGGAGAAAAACAGAGCAACAGATTTTAAATTAAACAATCAAGCATGCAGATTCCTGGGACTAATGAACATGGAAAACATTGCAAGTCATAAAAGGTTACGAGTTTGTTTTTGATGTGATTGAGACTGTGATCATCATGCCACCCCAAAATGACAGGGAAGAAATACAAGGAGTCCTTGAAATGGCAAAATATAAAAGCATATTTGTAATGAGAACAGGAGTGCTTCTGTGGAAAGAAACTAAAAGCCAGATATTTGCAAACCTTCATAAACACTTTCAAAGATCTTAAGAAAAGAGTCTCTAGTCCAAAGGTGCTTTGTCAGTGAAAAGGAAATTAGGTTGTCTCCAGATTCACATCCATTCTGGTAAGAGCAGTCTAGTCCCAATCGTCTAGTGAGTCATAATCGTTAGTGAAACCTGCGTGTCAGTACGGTCAAGCACAGAAGGAGACTCTGTGGTGTAGCCTTGGTAACTGGATATGGCATGGCTCATGTCTTTAATCGCAAGACACCAACAGCAATTGAAAACAAATTGTTTGTTTTGACATGTATTGTTAAAACTCAGACATGTGAAACTCCAGCAGACAGGATCTCCCCCTGGAGGTGTTCACAAGCATCTACTGCTTTTCAGTCACTTTAGGGAAGTGAAGCATGCATTTTTAGAAAACTTGTTCACTAGCTGTGAAGACTACAGTTGCCACTAATGGGGCTAAGCTGTAAAAAGAGGATACCATTCCCTAAAAATAAAAAATATTCTTCTTTTATTATGGTGATCAGATCTGTAAATCACACACAAGTCTAAGAAAGATTTGAGGGTTGTGGACTCTCTCTCCAGAGCATTTGACAGGAGTGAGGTAGCACTGATTAAAGTGTGAGATACTGGTACATCAAACTGAATTTTTAACAAGTACCCTAGAAAGTATGAAGATCGTGATCCTCAGAATAATTGCTCAAGAGGGGGAGCTGCAGAAAGTGGTCCTAACTCTTAAGATTGGAATGGTTATCATTTGTCACTAGTCTTATCTGCAGCAGAGCTCTCAGATTTATGTGAAACACTTTAAAGATACCACACACAGTGAACTCAGGAGTAACATAGGAAAAATGTTGAAAAAGATATGCTAAGACCATTTAGGCCTACCAAAATAAAAGACAGTGTTTGGAAACAATATCTGTAAGGTAAATATCAGAGTTTACCTCATGCAACAAGAACAAAAGCCCTGCTAGAAAAATAACTTACATTTATGACAGGAGGAACTGCACGTGGAACACAAACCAGGCACAGATTTGTTTATGTTAACTGAAGAAATTCGTTGCTCCTACACTTATAGTCTCATTTCCCTGAGCCAACTCTCCAACTCTGCAAATGGATATTACAGCTGACTCCATGGTTTTGTGTATTGTACCCATTCCTGCCAAATGTACTATGCTTAACACAGAAACATCTAAATATGGACAGAAGGATTTTGCTTACAGGCACCAAAAAAACTTGCAGAGGAGTTAGATGCACCCACAAACATGAGCTTGAGCAATTTGCAGCACCTAGATCTAAAGGTGTTTCTTCCCATTTTTTGACTGTCTTTCTTTTTAAAAGGTTAGACAAGAATATTTTCAGTGGTAGCTGGAAAATGTCTGAAAATATAGCTCAAATTCAAAAAGCTTGTGAAATCAGCCTCTGATCATCTTATAACATAATTAAGTTGAAGGATAACATCAGTGAAGCATTACATCTTGACAATTTATTTTTTACGAGAATTAATTATAAAAAAATGAAAATAAAACTGTCTTTCATGTAAGAAACTTATAGTAAAAAAAAAAAAGAAAAAAAAATTTGCATAAGGATGCAAGGGCAAATTCAAATAAAGAAGTGATAAGAATGGCAAGCTGCCAACAACTAATGTAAAAGTTAAATGAATCTAGCACATAACATCTCTTGCACCTAAATAGTTTTCCAATTAATTGTTGTTCATCAGACAGGATGAGGGAATGGGTGAAACTTTCTGAACTTTCCTGAGAAGAAGGAAATAAGGGATGCTGTCTGCCATCTTGTCTTAGATGCTTTCAGCAAGGGAACAATTTCATCAGAATAAGTCAAATACAAAAAATCATGTTATCTATATGAACAGGATAACTGTTGCCAATAGCACTTTCATATCTCCAGAGAAACTTGCAAGTACAAATTACGACTGAGCAAACCCTGTAAGGCAAAAAAATTAAGTGGAAAAATGAAGTTATAAGCAAATTTAAACGACACAAGTATTGCTCAAGTGAATGTGTTGAATTTAGAAAAACTAAGATACTTGAACGTATTTTTCAATTTTTAAATGAAAATTACAATGAAAAATGTTAAGTTGAACCTGAAAATTGTAGATATCTGGAAAAGGAAAATACCTTCATTTTCAGCACATAAATCTTTTTTTTTTTTTTAAGAAATTTGCAGATCCTTTCATTTTACTTAGCCCAAAACTAAAACATTCTACTTAAAATGAAACAATATAATTTTTACCATGTTGTGATTTAGGCGCAAAACTAAAAGACAAAAAGCAGCATGAAGTTTTCATACTCATCCTTTTTTAAGTGGGATATGCTTTTGTAGGCATTACACTTTTCAGTTGCTCACGACATGTAATGAAAGTTACATTACTCAAGATGAAGTAATACAGACATAATTTTAACTATGACATGAGCAAGGAAACTCTCTGCTGACCATCCTGTTTAAGACGGATCTAACTCTCAGCACATAACGTTCCCAGATATTCCAGTATTTCACCAAAAATATTAGCAGAATATTAACTGCTGCATCAAGGAAGGAAAAATTTAGAAGCCATTGGTCAACAGCATGAGTATGAGTGAGCTAATGAAAGATTCCTTCTGAGTCCCCTCTCAGTACTAAAATAAGGAAGCTGCTTTTGTGTGGAAACTTTCACCCTGAATTTCAGAGCTTTAAAAGCAAAGAGAAGAGATTAATAGACTGGCACAATGTTTGAGTATGTGGCCAGCAATATGCATTGGATAACTGCAGGATCATTGGTGGGACTATATGTGGCACAAAAGTCATGTCTCGCCTACATGCTAAGATTTTACAAGCACTGTGATTGAAATTCTTTAAATAATATGTATCCTTCTTCACAGAATTTATCAACACATGGGAATACAATAGCATTTTTTTATACAGCCTACAGAATGTAGGATGAAGTCCTCAGGAGCTGAGCCTAAAGGTATAAACCAATAGATCTCTGCTAGTGTGATCAAGAGCCTATCTTTCAAAAATACCAGAAAAAAAAAAAAGGCCCCCAAACACAGAAACAGTATTTGCAGCTCTCCATCAGTGTTGCAGACACTGTTCCCCAAGGCTCCGTCAGGCTTTAAACAAAAAGAAAGGCAGATCAATAACACAATGATAAAAAAAAATTGAAAGAGTTCCTCTCTACAAAAATAAACCCCAACATATTATTCCTATTATTGCTATTTCTGCTATTATTAAAGATTGTGGATAATGCTTTTATAATGTGTTCTGTAGGGTTAACACAGAAAGACCTTACCTATTCCATCACCAAACAAAGGGTACAATTGATGCCTTAATGAAAGCCTGTTTTCATTAACCCAACAAAGTTTAATTTCCAGTTGTGTCAAACCTTAAACAACGTATGAATGGATTGAGAGGAGGGTAACATTACTGTAATGAGCATTTGTCTGTGTAGTTTCATGTCTGCAAGCCTAGACCTCACAGAGGTTACACGTCGTCACGTATTTAGGACAGGAGTGCACACATCTGTCTAGATAGAAACAATCTTTACCTATGTTTTTGGCACTCTCAACATACCAGTTATCCCAATGAATAGCAAAAAAGCACAGGTGGTATTTTACCCTGAAGCATTGAACAACTTCCTCTAGTCAGTATGAAAATACAGACCAGTCTAATGAAGCAGTCAATAGCAAATCAGGACATTTCAGGCATGTCTCCAACAAGCAATGGAGGGTGGTATGAAAACCCTGGAACAGTCTCATCACTGAGGCCATCTCCTGAGTAAGAAGGGGTACAGAACTATCAACAGAGCACATTTTAAACCTATCTAGCTCTACTGAGAGGCTGAGATTGCTGGCTCAGTCACAGCTGTCTCTTCCAGCACTGCTTTGGGTACCCGAGCTCGTTCCTTGGCACAACTCTACTCTGCAGGATGACACACCAACTACGTGAGCTCCATTCAGGGTATATCTCCAAAGCCAATATGTGGAAAGGTTTCCTGTTTTTATAATTTACCCTAGAGGAATCTTGAGTGTGCTCTCCCAGTCACTACCATAAGCTGCACCATGCAATAGTTTCCTTATGCTTTTTCCTCAAGACACCCACATACATGACCCCAAACCACATTTCTTGCAGCTCTTGCAGACTACATTTTTAACTGGTAGTCTTTCCATACAAAACACAATTGCTGATTTCTCTGAAAGGTATGGTGTATATAGAACAAAGATAAAAATACATGCTTAGATTCTTTTCTTGATTGCTATATAGGTTTAGCTGTGAAAAACACAATATCTACATGCCTCGACTTTAGAAACAGGGAGGCATTCAGAAACATTTCTTCCATGTTTCTTTATGGATTGCCTGTAGACAGCACCTGTACACTATGCTATTTACTGTGAATACATTCTGCAGGTGTTTGTCTCTTCCTGCACGTTGCAGAGTGTGCAGATGCCTTAGAGAATCCTGGACTGCAATCCAGAGTCTGAGGCATAAAAGTTAGGCATTGTAAAGCTCAACATTATGTCTTTTTTTTTCTTTTTGGATTGAGCTTTCTAGCCTCAGGCATGTTCAGTCTGCATCTACACCTAACATTTAAGCCATTGCAGCATCTCACACAAGACCCTTAGAGCATTTCCCCTCCACAACTTTTACTTCTTGCCCACAGTATTCCTATTCTGTAACCGCATCACATAACCCTACGCGGAGTATTGTCTGACCTCAGCCACCAAGAATCCAACAGAACATTTGCACTTCACTCTGCAACACCCTCTTGACTTATTTCTTAAACTTTCGAAAGACCCAAGATAGCAGATGACTAGTAGTAAAGCTGCAAAAAAATAAAATCTGGGAGGCATTTTTTTTCTTCTGTCTAAGATTTCATCAGGAACGGGATGAAATTTTACCTTGTGCTTCTGAAATCGCTGTTGCTTGCACTAGAAGAATTACGGGTCAGTATGTCATTACCAAAGCTCTGCCTCACTGTTGTCTCCCAGGACTTTGAAATCAATACATACTTTCTGAAGCAATAGTTTTGAAACTTAAAATGTGAATTTCTTAGTTTATACTTTTTCCCAGGTTTCAGATATTCTTTTGCCTGTGCTTCCCCTTTCTGTATGTTGTTAAACAAATAAAAAGGAATCTGCAGATTGTTGAGAACAATCGATCATAATAATTCTAATCTGTTGTTATTGAGGAGAAATGATAGGAGTTTTAATCTACAGTGTATCAATATTATGCATCGTAATATCTCATTCAAAGCAGTTGCATTCTATTGTCACCAAAAAATCTCCAAACAGAATCACACATCATGCACACGTAAGAGATTTGAATATTAAATCTTTTATTATGTAGTCACATTGTATGCAAACTGCTTGATAGGTCTTAGTATCCAATGCATTTACTTTTCCAGTAACAATATTCAAACATTCATCATATGGCCTAGTACAGAGAAGACTTCATCTTAACACAAAAATCTGAGGTGTAAAACTACATTAAAAGAATCAGTTTACTTCATTACAGCTTCTGTACACATTTCAGACAAGCATATTAATCCTATTTACAAGCACTAATGAAAACTTTCAGCACTTCTGTAAGACAGTAAGATAAATTAATGTTAATGCATAGGCAGGGACTGTGAACTGCAAGACCAGAAACCAATAGTAGGTCTTAAATTTTTATTGGTTGTTTATTATTATTATTATTGCCATTATTATTGCTATCATCATCATCATCATCACCATCATCACTAAATACAGATCCCAGTTGACCCAGGTATTTATATTATTGCTACAGCTGAATTCAGATCTTGGATCCATATTTCTTTTTGCCAGTATAAATAGCGTCCTGACAGGGTGGCCCTATACTGTGATCAGTAGGACTTTATAGCATTCTTGCTCCAGGAGGTTATTGGTAGCAAACATCAGCTGGAATAAAGAAAGAAATAAGATCTGGAGGCACTGTTGGCTTTCTGCCCTGCTCCTCTCCTCTCTTCACTTCACTCTCACCCCCCTGTTTGTCTCTCTCTCCTCTCTCTTTGATCACTTTGTATGAGAAATGAATTCCAATAGAAATGAAAAATCAGAAACAAAAAGAAGCAGGAAAAAAAAAAAGTAACTTGGAAAAGGTCATAATTCAGGCCCATAAGGAGATAAGCACAAGAACATTCCCTAAGTAAGCGATCTGTAGCCCATACAGGAAAAAAACTGGAAAGTAATCCATTTTAAAAGGATGTAAATAAATGTTTCAAGACTATCTCTCCTTTGTCCTTTCCCTTGACTGCTCAAGCTGGAAGACAAAACTGAAGCACACCATGCTCCTCCTTCAAATTCAGATTTCTTTCGTACAAGAAAAAGGGCATGAAGAAGAGGCAGAGAAAATGTTATTCCAAAGTTGGAATGACAGTGCAGAAGACAGATTCATCAGGGTCTGAGTGTGAGAAGCACTATTATACTCCTCAGCATAGAAAAACCCAAAATGATATTCCATAACTTGCAATGTGTGGTCTAAGCATTAATGGAATTTATGTATCTCAGAGAAAATCCTAAATAATAAAACAAATCCTCTGAAAAGGTTTATTTATACACAAAAATGTTGCATGAGTTTTCTCAATAATTTAAAATGTAGACCAATAAAATAAAAAATAAATTGTTAAATTTCACAGGACAGCTGTTGTGTGATTCAGAAATTTTAGGAATGTCCTGCGTCTGGTTGGAATGTAGTTAATTTGCTTCACATCAGCCCATACGGTTCTGTGGTTTTTATTTGTGACAATAACTGTGTTGATAGAACAGCAACGCTTCATCTGTTGCTGAAAAGCACTTACACAATGTTAAGATCTTCACTGCTTCTCACTCTGACCTACACAGCAGGTGAGCTGACGTGTGGGCAAGAAGGTGGAAGGGCACAGAGCTGACCCAAACTGACCGAGAACATATCACAAACCTCACAAAGTCATGTTCAGCAATAAAACTGAGGGAGGGAGTTTTGAGGAAGTGCAGCCATTGCTGAGACTAACTGGGCATCCAATTCCTGGAGGGAGGCAGTGAGTGATTTCCTTTGCATCACCTCATGTTTCCCTTGGTGTTATTCCCTTCACTTATCAAACTGTCTTTACCTTGACCCACAAGTTTTTCTCACATTTCCCCCATTCCACTGAGGATGGGGGTGAGTGAACAACTGGGTGGATGCCAGCTGGGATCAGCTCAACACAAGAAGATAACCTGTGACAAATCAGTAATAGGGATGAAAGCTAGAGCAGCTGAAATGTAAATGCTCAGGCATCCCAAAGAAGGTCTACAGAAAGCAACAGGTACATGTCATTCAAAAAGGCTAAGAACAACAAAGTGCAGAGCAAAGGCTGCAAGGAAGACTTGAGAGCTCAGTGGGGGAAAAGCTTTGCATATGATGACATATAGAACTGTTACAGTAAAGAGAAATCAGTCTGCTAAGTTAAAAAAGTAAGCATTGATACAAAGGAATTTTTTTTCCATATATATCACAGTAATGCAGTGGATATTAGCAAAAATAAATTATTTACCTGGTGTGGACTATCATCAACTGCAGAGAATATCATAGAAAGTATGGGCAATTTAAGGGCAGATAGCAAGTCATCACTAAATGAAGATTTCCATAGCATTACATGAACAATAGAGCCTGAAGTCAGGCTAACCTATTTTAAAATCATAGGATGACATTTTCAATAACAACTGCAAGCATAAAACCAAAGAAACTGGTTGGATTTTCAAGTGTCTTATTTATGCTTTCATAACAATGCTTCCAGATAAAAGGAGTTAATTTAAAAATTTAGTAGGGTTCAGGCTGAGAGCAGTGATTCAGTGTAATCAACATTTAAAAACATAGAAACCCCAAACACACAGAGCAGGCAAACCCACAGTGATACTTGTTTGCCAAAGGTTGGCATGTTTTAGAAAACCTGAAATGGTTTCTTCTACGTTACATATGAAGAGGGCTGAAGCAGTGTTTCTGGAACAGCACCTTTCTTACAAAATATCAAGTGCATTAGAAGAAAAAGAGTATACAAAGAAGAGGGGCCAATAAGAATGGGATAGATAAAGACATCTTTGTGAAAGTCAGAGAATGCATGTTGGCTATGTAGTGTGATAGATAGTGAAATGTCAGGCAAAAACCACATTTGAATCGACCAAATCTATTTGAATAAAACACAAAATGTGCTCACTGCCAAATGTCTAGAGTCATGAAATATTGCCTAGGAAAAAGCAAAAATTAAAAATTACAGGAAAAAGACATAGTGCCAAATTCCAAAATTCAAAATACAGATATTGGCAAGTATTCCTGAGTAGCAATAGCGTCTACCTCACCCCATTCTGCTGGTGTTCTCTGGAATGAAAATTAATCCAACTACATCATAGCTTATGTTGGACGGACACACTATTGCAGAGGGTATAGCAGACCCCAATTTTAAGTTCTTTTGCATGATTCAAGAATCAGGGAAATCAGTCAAAAGCTGCATAAGTACATGATAATGTCATGGTGAGCCATACTCACTGCACTACAGGTCACATAGAACAGTCTTTTTTCCCAACATCTTGAATCTAGAAAAGTAAATACAAAGTGAGAAATTTCTATACCTGAGATAGTAATTACTCAAAGACTACTAGTAATCACAAAATGCATTTTTGGCATGAGGGGTTCAACCTGTGTGTGCAAATCTTTGAAGCTACTGCTGGAAGAAGATGTCATATCACAAATAGTTCAATAAAACATACCCATTAAACGTAGCAAGACACAGATATGAGCAAAGAAATTTGTCACTTGTGATGCTAGTGAGATGGGACACAGGGCAGCACTCCTACAGAAGAAAGTTGTCAAGCCCAAGATTACTAGCATCACCCAAATCTAAAAAAGGCAAATTAGAAAAGGACTTTCTTGTAGCAGTGTTTGCATGCAAAAAATTTAAACAGTATAGTCAAAGATAGATAAAATATTCCAGTAGGAAGTGCCCATAAATCCCTTGGGAGTGCTTTTTTAAAAACACTGTCAGTCACAGAAAGCCTTTAGAGTATGCTACTGAAACTGCAAAGTGTAAGCATGAAAGAGACTGACAAATACGTTGCTGATTTCTTATCCAGAGCAGCCTTGCCACAACTACAGTAAGTCAACAGGAATGTGAAATCTCTAGCCTGATATTGATGCAGAAAATGCAGAGAGACAGAAGCATCAGCTAAGTCTGCTATGTGCAGTTTCAAGGTAGAGGCTACAACATATCTAAGAACAAATGATACAAGACATAGATTTACAAGTGCTTGCATCTATCATTCTGTCACACTGTCAGGACAGCCAGACGCTGTGGGAGAAGTCTTGTCTGCTTCCCAAGAATACTGGAACTGCCCAGATGAGCTGAGAATCCAACACAGCATCATATAAAAAGTCAACTGAATCAAAAAACCCAAGGTCAGTACAAATAAATTCGCTCAGGTACGCACTGAAGTCCTACAGGAATAGCATCCCGCTCCTCCATAATGCAGTGACACTGCATGCTCTGCAGCAGTGCTGCACTAAGCCAAGACATCTGAGGTCTCAGAAATAGCTTTGTCATGCTTATGAAGAAGCAGAAGCTAGCCTACAGGATACCATGTTTGCTAAAGGTCTTTATTCTAATGGTGGTATTTGACAAAAGACAATGAAGTCACATAGAATCCCAGCAGGCTTTGAACAGACCACAACCATAACTATAACTTGGCATTCTGTTTGCAAGTCAACACAGAATATTTCTTCCTTGAAGTATGCTATTTGGACATGAGTGACAGAAATCAGATCCTTTCAGTTCTGTAGTTTGAACATGTAGGCAACTACATGTAATGTAGAAGCACAAAATCCTATTACAATCACTGGAAATACAACTGATGCAGCCAAGGAAATCCTTAAGGCTGCTCATCTGAAGGAATAAATTTGCCTGTTTTACAGAGGATAGCTATTCTTCAGGCTCCAGACTACTGTGTTGACAGGCCACTACCAACTACAATGGAAGCTTAGATACCTGGCACACATACAGGTGCAGAATACTTTACACATAATTTAGGATTTTTAAACTTTAGCTGAAGCACACACTGGTGGCATATTCACGTTACTTAATTTCAATTATATAGAATTTGGTATACAGCCAAAGCATGTTGCCAGCTTCTTTCCATAGTCAGCAGAAGCTTAAGAACTAAACCATTCCAGAGTCTGACTCATCAAATGTACTAAGACACCTCTCTCAAGATCTCATGTGCCTATTCAGAGACACATTTCTCCCCACTGACTTCAGAGGCAGTTTACCGAAAGAGATTAGGAAGGACTAATGTGAAGTGAGACAAATCCCACCCCAAAACAATACTATAGTCACTCTCAATGCTGTAGTGGTGTATTTTAGCAAGCATTGTATCTTGTATAATATCTAAATACATCAGAGAAGGAGCAAAACAACTTTGGTTCCCTACCATCCTCTGCATCCAAATGCTCTCAGGTGGGATATGAGGTCTTTCCCCCCTAAATTACACCATTCTGAGCAGCAGAAAGAAGAGTACCCTTAAGAGGTTCCTAGGAAAGAAAAATTCAAGCACAAGGAGGGGAGAGTGTGTTATTGAGCCTTGATGGCATGAATTGTCAAGCTCACTAGGGAGACAGGTGCAGAGAAAAATGTTCAGAGAAACCACATCAAAGAGAATCTAACATTCCATGCTGGGAATCAGACACTTAGAATTCACTAATTGAAACATTCTTTTGTTCATTAGAAATGGATAAATGGTTTGCAAAGGTTTATTAACTAAAATGGTTAGTCATTTTTAAAAGATTCAAACGGAATAGCGGGGTACTTGAATCTATCAATAGTAACTTCTAATGAGCAGATTATTGCCATCTATACAGTATTTATTAATGGTTTGCCAGTATATTATGGACCTTAGTACCATCTGCTGCAGATAATTACAGCCATGTTGATAGGTGTTTGAACTGATTATAAGACGCACATGATTCAGTTAGGCTTCATTGTGAATGATTAACCATTTTAAAGAATCACTTTGTAAACTCATTGCAAACTATTCATAAATGAATATTTGAAGGATCAGAAGCTTCAATTGTTTTTCAGGGTCAGATTAAATACATTTAAATGTATGTTTTTCAGTTAAGAAAGGATACCAGCTTAAGTGATTAGTATTTAAAAATATGTTAGGGTGACACAATTAATAAAAATTGCCACAAATACAAATAAAAAGACTGAATTATGGAATAGCCTTTCATGATATATACAATCTGGTATGCTGCTCATTTAACTGATTGCCTTGACTAATTTATGTTCACATTTAGCTTTCGTTGGCATTCAGAAAAATATGCCATTAAAATTATACAAACTAAGGGCATAAAAATGTGTCTAGGTTGAGACTATTTATGCCAAGCTATGTTCTGAAAAAAAAAAAAAAGACTCTTTAGATAAATTATATCATAAAATCAGTAAGAAAATGAGGGTTTTTGGTAAAAACACTGACAACAATGGCAGGATAAATGAGCAGCACTAGAATATCCCCGTCTTTGGAAGAACATGTTCGTGTGCAATACATGCTGGTACTACAGACAGGCACAGCTTAGCTGAGACATTCTCGGTGCTTTAGCTGTTTACTTAGGCAGCAACAGAGTTCTAAGAAATAGTTGCTATGCCAACCCATCACAGGGCTATATATATATACATTCATGACCAGGTCTTATTTTGAGAGCTCTGTTACCCTTTCTTCTAAAAGTTTAAATATGCTACTGCTATATGATTTCCATTAAGGTAAAACTCTGTTGTCTGTGTACTACAATGCACAATCCTGATTTTTTCTAAGATAGGGTGTGGAGTATCTAGAGTAACATGAAAACATTTCAAATAAGAAGCAGACCTTTGACGTCACATTTCTACAATCACTGAACAGACTGTTCTATTTGCAAGCCTCTAAAGATTTGGTGTTCAGATGATAAAGGGCACTGCTTTTTATAATCTATTATTAACTGTCATGTGTGTATTACTGTAGGAGTTCTCTGAAGAGAAAGCAAAGCATGGTTTGGTGGTACGATGATGAAGTGCTTTTTCATACTATTTACTAGAAAAATTTTCCAAATTAACTCCATCCAGTCAGCCTTCTGTTTAAAATACAGAATCAAGACATAGTAACCTACCCCTAGCTTAGAAGTGATGTCTTCAATAAATATGCATTTTAAAAAAATTAAAAATCATAGAGGGAGCTCTTTAATTACCTTATTCTGTATATGTCACTTTACGGGCTTTTTTTTCCAAATGCTTTTGAAAAATCAGTCCATTCATTTCATAATTATTGGATGCCTACATGCAGCACTGCCATTTCAATTAGATTTTGATGGCTGATAAAACCATTGTTGACAGCAAGTACATAAACGAATGAAGGGAAACCAGATTAACAACGTTTGTGTCACTGCATTTAAATAAAACTAAATATTCTGGCAGAAATATGATCAAATCCAAAGAGAGAATAAAAACAGTAGATGGCATGATAAGGATAGGATCATGTCAGAGATATTTATCTTTCTTTAGACATCTGGATTTTCTGAAGGAGAGTTATTTCCTTTGCAGACCTAATTTTAATTCCCGGAGAGTGTAGCCACTTCTTTTTCAGATTAGAAACCCAAAAACATTTATATATGTCTTCTAACAAGAGTTTTGCAACAAGACAGACTTCTTGAAATGTGAGAAAAGCAAGAAGATAGAAAAGATCTCCATGCAGATACAGAGAGCTCGACCCACTAGAATTGATAAGGCAAGAAAAGCCATTGTGATAAATTCCAAAGGTTAAAACATTCTGTCTATTCTAAAGATCAATATAAAGGGGAAAGGAGAGGATGAGTGTGATAACACCATTTAAGAATGATGATATACTTGCCAGATGAGAATCTGCATCAGACAGTTGTTCTTTTTAAAAGAGAAGAGCATTGAAGCAGCTGTCTTTTGTGTCTCTCAGAACGAAAGGAATGACACACTTTGTATTCATTCAAATGTCTATAGAGAAAATACCTGAAACTAGTGAGCAGGAAAGAAAATTATACATTAAATGCTGTGAATTAAATGTGATACAGCAGTGCTTCCACAGGCTGAATGCAGTTCTTCCCTCAGTCTCAAAGCCTGATTCAGGTCAGTGTTTTTTTAGTTGATACAGGGTTGGGTTTTTTAGTATTTCTCTAGGAAGCAACAGATTAAGCGCATTTTTGTGAAATAACTTCATTTTAATGTTTTGCACGTTTTGGTTGTTGGAGAAAGCTTACATTTCTTGGTGAAAATCTATATCAAAATCTGAGAATTCTTAGAATTCATTTTCTTTGTTTATGTCTCACACAATTTCATTAATTCCTTGGCTTTTAGACTTTTTTCTTCACACATTTTCTGCTCATCATTATCCTTTTTCTCGTTCTCTTTCTATGAGACAATTCACATCCAAAAAGGATCTTCCTCTTTGACTTATCTAAGTCCATATTGTATTTCACAGATCAAGCCAAAACCAGTTCACAGTTACAATTTGTAGATGTGCCTCCTCACTTAGAAACCACTGTAGCACAACTTTGGGGAGCATTAAAGAGAAAATATACTGACTTATGTCTCTCACTAACACAAAGTGTGAGCTTACTTGCACGATAAAAGGACCAAGACTCTTGAAGTTGCTCCACCACAAAATTCAGAGTCTTCATTTTGAGAACCCTGGATGGAGTCTGCAAAAATGCAAGTAGAAAGGACCATTGAAGCCCTCCAGTTCAAAATAAATATGCCAGGTCTATTGCAGCTGTGGATGTTCCAACAGTAGCAATACAGAGACAGAAGAGCTAACTCAAGGAGCACATCACGTCTGTCACTGCTAGAGCGGGTTCAGACTGTGCCATAGTAACCAGACATCCTCTAAACATGCTAAAAACCTGTCCCTTTGGCTGTCAACAGCATTATGGTACTGCAGTTCAGAGCAGAGCAGGCAGCAATAATTTCTATTGCAAAAACATTACATATCATTGAGGTAAGGAGCAGACAGTGCAGATACTGAATTAGTGGAGAGGGATAAGGCAGTTTTGATTAACTTTGACCTTGAGAATCTTGAAGTCTGGATGACTCCCAGGATAAGTGCAGAGCAAGAGTAGAAAAGAGGGTGGACCAGTTCTGAACGACATCTCAATCCACTTGACAAGACATCGAATAGATATCTACAATTTAGCCAGTATCATCAGAATGTATATATATCCACCCTTAGTTTCTCCTTGACCTTTGAAACTGCTATTAAAGGCAAAATTCTCAATCAGTTTGGAAATTTCAAATGTGATCTTAGAGAAATTGTATCTTTTAGGTTTACCACTACTAATCTAATCTTTTTTAGATTAAAGATTAGTAACAAAAAAATTTGTAATTTTTGTATTTTTTTTAAACATAAGGGAAAATCCTCCCTACAGTACATTTCATCAAATTGTCAAATTCAAAACAGCATGCAGGATTCATCCTAAAGCTAGAATACAGTAAATCAACAATGGAGCAGAATTACTGCAACAGAGGGACTGGGTTGGTGTTTTTTTCCTCCTTTTTAAATTTAATACAACAGATTTTTCTAAATGATTTATTGGTCTGGGAGTCCTGCCTCTCTTATCCTTTCAAGAACAATCACAGTAGGCTGGAATGGTTTGAAAGGCTGAGCTAAGGGAGAATCTGCATCCTTATCCCTATAACACTCTGGTGCTCACTGAACTGTTTCCTCAGACTTCTATTTGCAACAAAACTGCTGATCTCAAAACAGCTGCATTATTTCTGTTTTAGTGCTCAATCTGTAAAGAGAGAAAAACATGAGAGATTAATGAGATCTTTTTCTTCTCATGTTACTCCGTTTATCTCATAAAATCTATTTTTCAAGGCTTTCTTTCCAGATCTGCCTGATATCTCTTTGTATCCTCCAGCAGCCCTATTCAATTTCTCATTTTCTTTTCCAGTGCTTCATCATCAGCTTCTCAAATTACCATGTTATGGGAGAAAAGGTAATAATTAGTTTCACTTTTCTTGACAGATTCCTCACAGTTCAAATATCCAACTACAAACTAAAGATAAAGTAAAAAATAAAATATTCTGTTGGCAATGAGGAAATTCTTACAATTAACCATTCTATGCCAGTAAATTGGGGTTTTTCTCATTACTAATGAAAACAGTGTAAGTCAATATAGTCAAATAAGAACGTCTCTTCAAAAACTCTTAGATCTATAAAGGACATCACAACATTAACCTAAAAATAAAAAAAAAAGTAATATACAGTCATTCTATTCTCTTTTTTATTATTATCCTGTTATACTGACAATTGATAGCATTGCTGAATTCTGCTAACCACTGTGATTATCCATAGTTCATATATTCCTCTGAGGTAAATACCAATGAATCTTAGTGCACTATTGCACAGAGAAACCCCTATGCTACTGTAAATAAGGAAACAGTACTTGAAAACAATATGCACACACAAAACAAACACAAAACCAAACCAATCAGCAAGCAAAACAGCAGCTCCAGTCTGGAACAAAGTATGTTTGTATAAACATGTCTGTGGCCCCCGCTCAAAGCAGAGAAGAAATTCCCAGATATTGTGATCATTACATGAATTTCAGCGGCTGCCATTTCAAATCCAGTAAGAAATCACTTGATCTTATTTTCAGTTCTAAATATCCGTGGCATCTCAGGCATGAATTATACAAGTATATGCATCTTCTTAGGTCAAAAAACTTAAGATAATTTTTCACTTGGAAGAAAGGAGTGGGAATAAGATGTGACAAATGCTAGTCACATCAATTAGTGATCTTCTGGGATATACTCACCTATTACCTGGGTGAGGGGTGTATCAGAATCTGGGTAGAATAGAGCAAAAAATTTCAGCATGAGTAATTAAACACAAACCACATTCCCTGCTGCAGTTTTTCAATTATATACAATAATCTTCTCGACTCTCCATTATGAATTTTTTTGTAGTGGTGCTCAGTGTTTGGTATTTACTGAATTTATAATACAGATGGAACTTTGTGTCTGCCCTTTCTTAGGCTATTTTGTATGTTCATTTTATGACATATATTTTTAAACTTTCTGTATGAAAAGTGTGGTGATACATGTGTGTCATTATCATTACATCTATCTTTAGAATGCCTAAAAGTAAAAATAGTTTGAGATATGTGTCTGTGTAGATTTCACTGGAGAGCTGAGAAATTGTGCAAGTTATTTACCTGTCACAAATTGCATCCTATCTTCCATCTCTTTACAGTTCAGAGGCCATTTTGGTAAATTAAAACTGGCTTCAAATGATGTGAGAGGTTCAATCCATAAAATCCAAGGAAGGCTTTGATTTTAACTACAGTGCAGCAAATCAAAAGCTTTTGTTTGCTTGTTTGTTGGCAGAGGAATTCTAGATTTTAAGTGAGATAGCCTCAGTACGGTTGCAATCTCCCTCTATGCTTTTCCACCCAAGTATGTGTCAGTGCTGTTTTATTTCAACAGTCAAATGAAATTACCCTTGTGCTTCAGCTGCGCATCTAAAATTGCTGCTGTGAAGTCTTTCCCTCAAAAGAAAATTAAGGAGGGTGTGAGGTGTGAGGAAACCTCAGTTGCCACTATTTGAGTTTCATATGAATTAGTGTATTTCATTTATTTCATTCACTGAAACAAAATGGTTTTGTTTTCTTTGGTGTCACTCAGAAGCCTGGAATTCAATTGTAAAGAAATACTGAGATAGAAACTGTATTAGCCTGATCTAAAATATTTACTGAAAATACTTTTTTGGTAAGCTATGTTTATGGCAACAGAAAAAAATGATGCACTAGAGATCGCACACACAGTAACAGCAACAGAAGAAGGATGGAAACCTGTGGTTCAGCTGTCCCCCTAGGTAAGTAAAATTTTATTACAGATATCTCACACAGCAACTGTACAGCTTGCCCCAGTTGGCACCAGCAAAATCTTGGCTTGCAAGGCATATAATTCCTGTCTTCTATAGAAGTATGTGCAGCTTTAGCAGCCTCCGAAGCCTTTGAATGTCAACACAAAAGCTTCTGGGAGTTTCTTCTGATAGCTGATTAGGAGACAAGTAAAATGAAAATCTTTATTTTATTACTAAGTGTGATGCTTAAAAATATTTAAACTCAGAGGAAATATTTTTTAGGTACATATTTTTTTCTTTTTTTCCTGCTTCTCTCTTCTCTATTTGAGCATGCTAACTTAATCTTATATGTTTTCTTCTATACATATATAGGGGCAAATTAAACTTGGTTTCCATGTCAAAAAGCAAAAACAATAGTGTTGTATTTTTGCCTATCTTATGATGGACAGCAGGGCAGCCTGTGGTAGCAGTGCTGGCCATCTTGGTGAAGTGGGCTCTAAACAGACCCCAGGGAGGGGTCCAAACTGGCAACCCATTGCAAGCAACTGGGGAACAAACTAGGACAATCAAAACAGTAACAAACATTCCTTAGCTGCCTCTCAAGATGAGAACAAGCAGAAAAAACATCTTCAGATGCTGAGTCTCTTTTTACGAGGAGTCATGTGGAAAATGTGAGGTGTAATGGGGACAAGTTCCCCCTGGGGAGATTCCAATTGAACACAAGAGGAAAATTTTTCTCAGTTAGAAAAATCAGCTATTGGAATTAACTCTCAGTGGAAGTGGTGGATTCCCCAACACTGGACACTTTTAAGATTCAGCTGGACAGGGTACTGGGTCATCTTATTTGGACCATGCTTTTACCAAGAAGACTTGGATCAGATGATCCTTGCTGTGACTTTTAACCTGGTATTCTATGGTTCTCTGAGTATCCCACATAAACAAAAAACAATCAGAATTGTTAGACTTATGGAATGACCCTTCTTTGCTCTCCCAGAACCCCCAGTGCTCCTAAAGGAAGAGATATGAAGAAGATGGGGATATACCTAACTTCACTACCCAAAATGAATCCTATCTCAGTGAAGGCAATAGTCACTTTCAAAGATGTTGCAGTTCCAACCATATACTCAATGCATACAATGAAGATTTTGAAGAGTTTTGCAGAAAAACTTCAAGAATTTCTCCTGAGGTGGTGTGGGTCAGGTGTTTTTTTTCAGATTCTGTTAAAACAGCGTCACAGTGATATTAGCAGAAACTACGCAGAGGTAAAAGTAAATTAATGCGAACGTGGGAGGAAAGAATTTCATCACGCTTTTGACGAGAATGCCTTTGGCACTGTACAATAATTAGTCCAAATTTGCTACATTGCCAAAAAATGTCCTGACTCAAATTTTGAAGCTTTGGCATATTTTGCTTGTGTGTTCGTTTTCATGCTATTTTTTTGATAACAGGCAATTAAAGAAAGATTATAAAGATAAATTTAAATAATATAGAATATGTACTGTGGCCCTAGTCTTTCATGCTCAGACAGGATGTTTATTAAAGGAATGAATGAGTGCCCCCTTAGTATTACCACACCAGCAGTACTAGACAAGCAGAAGAAGGTCTGTCATAATAAAGGCAGAAGTTCTGCTAGCAGCACTCTATCTCACCCAGTGCGATATCAAGATTATTACTGAAATAAATATACAGCTTACTGTCTTGTTCTAATATATTTTTGCAGTACTTTCAATGGTACCTTAGAATCTCTTGAATGCAATTCATAAAAATATTCTAAAGAGACTGAAGCTTGCACTTTTCATTGACAAGAAATAAGACTCTAAGGTGCTGCAAGGTGCTCTTTAGCATTCTGCCTCTGGTTGATAAATCTGAGGAAATTTTTTCCTACGGCAATTGTAATACTGAGAGAAAAGCTCCTGACTGGGAAATTATGAGGAATCTCATTCAGGGTAATATTGATGCTTTATGGTAGATACATGCTCAGAGTCAAATTCTTCCTGAGCAATGGAATTTTTCACTTAGATGTAACTACCTAAGAAACACAGATCTAACTGAACTTTGATTTCAGAGTTAAAGAATAAAAGAATCCTTATTAAAGAGATTAAACTCCCCATTAAAAATGATATTCAGAACAACTGGCCTAAAACTTTTACAATGTGAGAAGGCACTGGAGATCAAGTGTATTAGCTCCACAGGGTAGCATCTAGCTCAGACCAAATATTTAACTTTTCCTTACCTGAAATATGTGATATGAGTAACAGCTGCTTGCAGGACTTTTGATCTTTGTTCCTGAAGAACATTGAGTTAGAAGTCCTAAGCAGGTTAAAGTGAACTGTAGTGAGGCTGAAGATCACAGAAAGATTTGAAACTATAATGATTTTCAATTTCTGAATATATGAAGCTTGGGGCTAGCTTTACTTTCATGGGAGTCAATTAAAGCTGTTTTTCTTCCAAAAAAAATTCACAATTGACAATAACACCCACTTTAAAAATTTACACTACAAGAGTAAATCTGTTATTGAAAGAAAACCCAGAAAAATTGGAGGAAGCAAATAAAAAGGATGGTGATTGGATTAGGACTGTTAACTACATGGACGCATGTTCAGGCAAGTTTACAGGACTGCTGGAACACCAAGACCAAGAGGAAATGTCAGATTTCAAAACAAAAGAAAAGCATCAGAACAGTCAATTTAAATTAAGTATTATTTTCTTTAAAATGGGAGTCAAAAAAATCCCCATTTTTTCCTAAGCATGTACTAGACAGAATTTCTATGTACTAAGCCAATACAGTATAATGAAGATTTATTCATTACTTATATCATCAATATGATAATAATTTTTAATGTTAAGTATAATTTTCATTTTATAACGAATCAAAGAATATCAGTGCTACTTGATATAAACCACTAACAATCAACCAACAAAGGGAATTTTAGGGGCAAAGACATGGAAAATCCTCTGTACTATTAGAAACTATTTCACAGAGAGATCTATCAACAGATAGGGTATGACATTTTCATTAACTGGACGATCACTCGGTCAGTCCAAATCTGCTGAGGTTTATGGAAATAGCTGAGTTACAAGAAGTTGGCTTAGAGCTTAATGCAAGACACAGCACAATGACTCTTACATTATCATTGCATCATTTCATTTACACAGTCACTCTAATTGACTTTAATAGGTTTTGGATCAGAGCAAACACACAGACAAAAAGATTGATTATACAAAACCAGAATGTTTTTATTAAACTTGCCTCAAGAATATACAATCTCAAAAAAATCTCTATATCAGCAGCTAGAGGCTTTAGGAATTTCTGGCAGCCAGCGCAGAGACATTTTGTCAGCTTCAATTTAATTTTTAAAAGATAAGGTTTCCAGAAACTTCTTTTTAGAATGTGTTTAAACATTGAATCTGTCTTATGGACCACCCTCTGTTCACATTGACCACTAACAACAATGATTAGACATGGTAGCCATCATTTTCATCACACCATAATGTTAGGAAATTGATATCTCAAATATGTTGATTTTTTTTCCTTTTTAGTATGATTTATAAGGAGAAAAGAAAAATGAGAAGGCTGGATTATGTCATCAGCAGCATTCTATATAGAAAAAGCAAGACTTTTCTGCAAGTCATAGGCAGTCCACAGGCTACAGTTTAGGAAACTGTCCAAGCCTCATTCTAGGAAGCATCATTTCACTGCTTCATCAAAGGAAGTGGATGCAAATCACAGAAAAGGCACTGAAGTCTGTGCTGTGAAAGGAGAAAAAAAAAAAAACACCAGCACCAGCACCAAAAAATACACACAGACACACACACAAAACAAACAAACAAACAAGCAAACAACCAACCACAGAAAATCCCACACCAAACAAAACATTGCAGCCATACTGACAATCAAAAATCACCAGTGTGTGCAGTTTTGTCATGAAATAAGTCTGTGAGGAAATTTAGGTCTTCATTGCCTAATTTTAAAATTATTCTCTTATTTTGTCTAAAAGACATATATGGACACTTGTCTAGAAGATTTTGTAGCATCAGTTCAATGGAGGTCCAAGGACTAAATTTTTATGCAGACATCCATATATGTGGATATGTTTTACAGGTGGAAATTCTTAACTCCAAAAGCTGTCAGTGCTAGCTAGCATTTATCTGTCAGGCAAAAGCAGTCATTCTGGAAATAAGAGAGTATAAAGTCTGAGATGCATGGCTGTTTTCTACACCAAAAACTTCTTTCAAAGTCTTATACATGCTATATAGTAGGACTACAGTCTACATAGTTTAGTCCTCTTTTGTCTACCCACGCAATTTTATTGTTATTGTACTATTAATAGATAAGTGGAGAAGAAAAATGCAGTCATAGAATTAATTTTTTTTTGCAAAATAAATAGGTTCTTGTTTGTTGACCTTGTACACATGACAGTAGCTGATCTTGGAACAATCATTCCAGTTTAGGTTTTGACATAAATTTTTTTAGGCCTATTCTGCTTGTGTAAACTCAAGTCACGTATTGATAAACTCAGAATACATTCCTCTCTTCCTCTGCTCCACCTTTTCCCTCCTCTTTCCATAACTGTTTTCAGTCTGTCAAGGATTTTTACTCCTATTTCTTAAGGTTTCTTATTTTTTTTTTCCTTTTACATTGTGCTTTCAACTTCTCTGATTTTTAAAGACAAGAGAAACGAAATGAGATATATAATCAAGACAGTTTTCACTTCACTTGTTTCTCTAAGAGACATTATAAAAGAAATTTTTATGAAGGAGAAAAACAGCCCTACTATGTAATGATCTTTTCTATGGTAATCCACCCACAGGGGCATTTTAATATGTAAATCACGTTATTGTCTCACACATGACAATCTGATGGATTTTAAATTCCTCATTTGCTAAAATACAATGAACAGCACTTTTCCTGTTTTTTATAAATGCAATAGCTCTTTGTTGACCCAAAATGGTATAGTTTTTCCAAGCTACATAAGGTGATGCTATTATTGAATCATTTGAGACCAGGCAAATATAAATACAGTAAGGAGCTTATTTTCACAGAAATACACTCTAGCCCCATGCTGGCAGCAAAGAGGTGCAGAGGCATTTTTGTGACAACAAGCAGGTGTCCTCCGGCCGGCCTAGGCAGAATAATCCCCTTACTAAAATATACACAGATAAATAAACATGTAGGAACACATATATTCTCATTGTACAATGATTTTTAGAAACCCAAAAAATAAAAACAAAACTAGACAAGGCTTTATGGACTGATGAATAGACATCAAACTGTGACAATAGAAACAAATTCCTCTTTTTCCACACTTCCTTAAGAACTCATATGTATATATAAGCAAACACAAAGAGAATTAATCAAAAGAAGACATAAAACTACTAGAGCATGTTTTTGAAGGATCTTGTAAATATACTTTGGCATGCGTTTATTTGGATGGCATTTTCTTTGCCCTCTTTTCATCTTTTGGAGAGTATACAGTACATCTTTTTTAAGGATGTAAACATGAAAAACAGCCTCAAAAATTTTGTGCATGCTATACTGTGCTCCTAAAAACCCAACTCTATTACTATAAAGGGCAGAAGTCTCAATACTGCTCATGTCAGCAGAAATGAAGGGGTACAGAGTCAGAACAAGTCCCTTATTGACCTTATATTGTCTAAACCTTCAAACACTAGCAAACAAAACAAAACAAAATAAAATAAAACAAAACAAAACCCTTCCACCAGACCACTGAAACTGTGAAACTTATTTTGAAAATATCAAGAGCATTTAAAGATCATAAATAAAGGTCACTTCTTTGTACTGTCACCACCTTTTCATACACTACAATTGACCTACAAAAGATCCTTTAAGTGGTTTCTAAAGCCACAGCATCTCTTTTAGGTTCCTTTGCAAGCAGTTAGGATTTGCCTAGAAGAGAATGGAATGAAAATTCACCACTGTATTTTTCACTCTCATTTTGGATACATAGGAGTGTGAACATTTCTGCAAGAAAATTTAAAATGTACATCGGCACTTTTTCAAATTACTTTAAAAAAGTGTAATGGATTTAACATGAAATAGGTATCCTAATAAAGTCAAACTCTGAAGAATTCTAACGGAAGGCAAAAAATACCTTTCTCAGAGTGATTATCAAATCTTTTGAAGCTCTTTTTTACAGCAAAAGGGAAAAACCACTAAATAACTGTGGAAAAACAGTGAATTACTAACATTATAACTCTGCCATAAATGTTGGGGAAAAGGGCACAAAATATCATCTTATTATGCTTTTCAGAAGCATCTAACTAAACAGAATCAGTCAGCACCAGAGAAGTACTGTAAAAATGTCAAATTAAGAAATTGGCATACATCACAAGAGTTGGATGGCTCATAAAGAGAAAAACAAATGTAAGACTAGTATCTACAGTAATGTAATGTACTAAGGTATGATTCTCTAACATTTCTAACTACTACATCACCACCAAAGCTTAAATTTCCACTGGATGCCACACTTGTCCTCGAGCTGTTTATTTGAAGATGTTATGCATTTTATTACTTAATCACAGCTCTGTATGAACTGGCATATTAAAGAGAGGGGGAAATGTCATGCCATGAGCAGCCAAAACTTGGCAAGTGTGAATTTATTTGTACCTTAGCAGTCATTTTTCCTAGTTATTTCCCAATCACACGTCGGACATATAACAGCCATTCCATACCACTTAATATCTTCTGCTTTACTTCAGTCTTGCATTTCATTCTGTTTTTCCCCATGTTTGCAATTACTGACATGAAGAAAGGTCTATTTCTTATAGATGCCATATTTTCAGATAGGCTTCATCTAGGGTAGCAGAAGTGCCAGTTGTGCTGTATGAACTAAGAATATACACCAAAAAAAATTTCCTACAGGCTGGACAGAATGAACGGATTTTTTTGGCTTTTTCCTCTGGGAACCTAAAGCAATTTTGACATTGCTCTGTTGTCCAGGATACTGTAAATATACGGAAAGATCTTTGGTGGGATTCTTTTGACTAAATGCAGACAATCTGCAAAGTAAACATTTATGTGCAGACCAAAGTAAGAAAACAAGTCCTGGCCCCAAAGACTAATTGATATTGCCCAGCTCCCATTCAGTCCTCCTATTCAGACATGTTCTGCCTCTCTGGCAAGAGAGACCTAGCTGGAATACAGAGCCAAGAACTGAGATAGTGCTGATTCCCATTCAAAAGTTTGCTCCTTGGATCATTTTTGGTGAGAAATGTACAGTTGCCTTATAACTGAGATTGGCATATTAAGTTTCTTTCAATGAATGAGAAGAAGGTACTTCTCAGGACTGATTAGTCTACAGGAATTTAATATTTAATTTAATAATGTCCTAAAACACCTATTTCTCACTACTGATTACAAATGAAGGCTATAGCAACTAATTGAGCTACAGAAAATTGTAGTGGTGACCTAAGTTAGCTGAGATAAATCTGACCTCTGTGGCCACTAGACCACAGCAGGAAAGGTGGTCTTTAAGGATTCTGTTTGCTCACATTCATCTATGTAAAGCTGCTACATGGAGAAAAGAGGGTGGAGGTAAATCAATCTCAAGCATATTTCCTATAAAAGCAAAGAAACAGGAATAATCTGTCAACTCCCTGTGCAAGTTCAAACATTTTCAGAAAGAGTACTATGTGTGTGTGAGAGAGAGAGATACAAGTTCTACATTTGATTTTTAGCCAAATGTGGGAAAAAGCCTTTGTACTAGAGAAGACTTTAGAAAATGATTAATGCAATAATTTATCCAACCTAACAATTTGAAATTTTACTTTTTCAAATAGTAGTTTTAAAATATGCTGTAGCTGTAGCCCAAAATAAGAATGTTTGATATACTTGGACACACCTGTATGGCAAGTGAGAGATGATAATGCAACTTCATCTTTGTAAAAGTGTTTTTCAAATGAGTAATTTCATTAAAAGAGTTATGGGCAATATCCTCTTAACCTCATTTTAGACACCTATGGTGTCTGAATCACTTGAGTCATGCAACTGAAATTCCATTTTTAGTCAAAGAAGAAAAATGGGCATTTGAAAGCACAAATCTTTTGACCTATTTTAGAAACAGATGATTCATGCCCTGCAAATGCCTATTTCTCTTCATAAAGGGGTATTACTTACTTTGATGTAGTCCTTCATATTCTACGCTTGCATTCAGTGAGCTGGTTCTCATTTCTCAAAATGTTTCTGAAAAATTTCATGATGTTTTCTTAGTCTGCAGAATTTGAGAAGATCTGAAAATTGAGTATTTTGGGTTTGGTTACATATGACTAACAGATGAGAGGAGCTATTTCCATATTTTGGATGGGGGAAGGGGTCATGGGAGAAAAGGGTAAAATGACACATATACATATACATATACATATACATATACATATACATATACATATACATATACATATACATATACATATACATATACATATACATATACATATACATATACATATACATATACATATACATATACATATACAATTCCAAAGATTATTTGGATTTTAATTTTACATGGACTTAATTTCCTTCTGAGATGGTTTGAGCATAATGTTTCTCATAACTTGTTAAATACTTTAATTCTTCCAGCCTTCCAAGCATGGCATGTCAGATTGTTTCCACTTGCAAATGATTTTCTGATCTCCTTAACAGCACTGCACCACACTTTTGTGTTTAGATAAAAGAAAAACTTCAGAAAAGTCACATTGTTGATTTTGGTGTGCATTTTTTAAAAGGAAATCTTTCCATTTCAAGTGCTGAAAAAAGTTAACTTACAATACAATTTTGCACCATAAAATGTACCTAGATATTTATATTCTCTGTAATGATAAACCCAGTAGACCTAACTATGTTCTTTACCAATCAAAATCATCTAGACCTCTCATCTTGCTAAAACTATCCCCATTTGCATGTGCCATTCTTTAGTCTAAACAGATATGGAATGCAGAATGATGCACAAATTTAGGTAGAAATAAATTATTAACTATTAAAAAGACAGTAGACCACTCTGCAGACAGAGAAAATAGCTAAAGCAAAGCATGAAAACACTTTATCACGTGGTAAACCTTTAGGTTAAATTTCAGGTTTTGACTTAAATCAAATTGAAATAAACCTTCTATTTTCATGGTAAAGAAAAAAAATCTATGCTTTCCAGCGTAATACATTCATATTGATATGGTCACATGCATCCTAGGATCTGTGACCTTTCTCTGATAAGTACAGTACACAGCATTTTATCTTTTGATACCAGTTTTAGTATCAGGGGTTTCTTTCCTCGCAAACCCCCACATCCTCCTAAAGTCTGCTTAAATTTTCACCAAAAAAATGCAGGTTATATATTTTTTTCTCATTCTTTTTTATACACCAAGTTGCATGTTATTCAGAATTGATAATTTCTATGTTTAAATTTCACAAATTTAGCTTGTCTAACTTTTTATGCTTCTGATTTTGTGCATACCATACTGTCATTTGGCAAATCAGTTCTCTTCTGACTTGACAAATTTTCTATTTTTCATTTTTTAATGTGAAATGTTTTAGATTCAGTTACAAATAAATATTCAGTAATATTTTCCCCTAGGAGTAAGCATTCACTCCACAATGAAAGAATAGTACCATATTCTCAGCAAAAATCCTAGACCACTAAACGTTTTATCAGGATTCCTACTGATGAAAAGAGGAAAAGAAATACATTTATCTGCGATTTTTGGTCCTTTTCTTTTGTATTCTCAAGAGAATGAGCACCATGTTAGACTTGGTACATAGTGCTGCTAAATACTGGAGATGCACCTAGTGTAGCAGTCTATGTTAAATAAGTACCATTCATTACTTCCCCACAGACAAGGAATTTAAAATCCATCAATTCCTCACATGTGAGGCAGATTGTGATTTACATGTTAAAGTGCCCCTGTGACTTGATTTGCATAGGAAAGGCTTCTGGCACAATAAAACAAAGGATTAGTGAGCATGACCAGAGTGCTATTAGCATAGAAAGTACAGAGTCTCCTACAACACACCTTTCAACCAATGTAAATACATTCATCAAAAATACCTAGATCTTGGTGGGTTTCCCAGCCAGGAATGAAACAAGGTCTGTGTCTCAAAAGCAGTAAGACTAAAGTTATAAACACTGGATGAGCCTGTAAGCAAAGTCAGAGACAGGGATCTGCAAACAGGCCTTCCTTACACCACACTCAGGTGGACTTCTGGGTTTGCTTCAAAAGCTCAGATGTAAACATTTACATCTGAGCTAATCAGTTAGATTTCCTTGTATTGACAGTATATGGAAATAGAATGGTATGTTACATCTCATCCTAAAGGCACATCTCTACAATAATCTGAACTTCCTCGTACTACAATGGCATTATTTCTTCAACTATTTTTTTGGGGTGTTTTTGGTTTGGTGTTTAGTTTTGTTTGGTTCTTTTTTTGTGTGGTTTTTGGGTTTTTGGTGTGGGGTTTTTTTTTGGTAATAGAAAACAACTATAGAGTTATTAACTCTATATAACTATAGAGTTAACTACATAGTTCACACAGCTCATTACAGACAATGCAAAACCCTTTAACACAGTCACTGGACACTTTCCAGCAGTTTATTCCAAGACAGTTCATCACAGTTTCTCTGCTGCTCCTTCCTCCTCAGGAGGAGGATTCCACACACCCTTCCCCTGCTCCAGTGTGGGGTCCCTCCCACAGGAAACAGTCTTCCACGAACTTCTCCAGTGTGAGTCCTTCCCATGGGCTGCAGTTCTTCTCAAACTGCCCTATCACTGGTCCCTTCCAGGGTGCAGCCCTTCAGGAACAGGCTGCTCCAGTGGGTCCTCCATGTGGTCACAAGTCAGCAAATGTGATCCAGAGTGGGCTCCTCTCTCCATGAACCCACAGCTCCTGCCAGGAGCCTGCTCCAGCACAGGCTTTCCGTGGAGTTGCAGCCTCCTCCATTGTGCGGTCCTCCACGGGCTGCAGGTGGATGTCTGCTCCAACTGAACTCCATGGGTTGCATGGGCACATCCTGCCTCACCATGGTCTGCGCCACGGGCTGCAGGGGAATCTCAGCTCCAGCCCCTGCAGCCTCCAGCTCCTGCCGCTCCTTCTTCGCTGGCCTGGGTGTCTGCAGGGCTGCTCCTCTCACATATTCTCTGGCTGTATTTCTGTAGTTTTTCCCCCCCATAGTCTGTTATCCCAAAGGTGCTACCACCATGGCTGATGGGCTCAGCCTTGGCCACTAGTGGATCCGTCCTGGAGCCAGCTGGCACTGGCTTTGTCGGATGTAGAAGGAACTTGTAGCAACTTCTCATAGAAGCCACCCCTGTAGCCCTCCACTACCAAAACCCTGCTGGCCTGAAAAGCCTTAATAGGTCATGTTTAAAATTGAAAATTATTTCCAAGGAATTCAACAGCAAAATAAGTACTCTCCCTCAATAAAATAAAATTTTATTTTGGGTAAATAAAACCCAAAGCTATAGCCAAGATATCCAAATTATGAGACTTAAGGAGGAGACTGTGTAAAGTATTCACAAAGTCTATCTTTTGCATTATCGAAAGTACCTTGTGTAGGTTTTGTTTACAGCCATTTAAAAGAATGATTTCTTCTGTAGTTGATTCAAAATAAAAATCTAATTTTAGATGCTTGTAATCAGCCTTATCAAACTGCTCCCCTTCACTGTCTGTAAAGGCAGTCCTGACAAAATAGTCTCACTAAGCTGAATCTAACATTTGGGAATATTTCCATTTAACTTGCTTCTGACTATTTGAATCATTATATATCTGTGATAATGAACACCTATGGCAAAACATGAATAACTTAATACTGCTAGACCAGACCCCTTCCAGTTCTAGAATGTCACCTGCAAGCTTGAGTTTCACCTTTTACTGCTGTAGTCCCTGTTGTATGTGATAAGCTTCTATTCAAACCACAGGGCTAGAAATATGGCACAGCTGCAGTAAAGGAATCTCAGCTGTGCCCCTGCCTTGGTAACTTAGCCCAGTGATCTCTACTGAGTCACTCACACATACAAGAGAGCTACCCTATTACTGCTCTGTCAGAGTGAAACGGCTGGTGAACACAGGACTGTGCAGGACCAGGGAAGACACTGGACTTTTACACATTTCTTTTGACTAAAATATTGCCAGAGAAAAGTAATCTTTGAGCTGTGGGCTACCAATTGTGAGGAGGTAGAAATTAATTCAGAGTCTTTGTATATTTTAGTGCTATGCTGATTGAAAGTTCTTTCTGGACTATACCTAATCCAGCTTCTGCTGTTTCCCCTCCAGGAGGTTTGAGTTTTAAGTGGCATTGATTCTTCCAATGGAGATAAAAGACTGCAAATAATTTAACATTAAAAGCGATATGCCCTTGAGAAAGCCAAAACACTGAGCTAAAAACCATCAACTTTAAAAGATTTGGTGGAGGTTAGTGTTCTTGATGTCTTAGTATTGTGGCACTGACTGCAATAGTGAAATTCTTTGTATTCTGCAACATATTGCCCAAGGCACTAACACTACTAGGATTAGGAGCAAAAGTATCTTTATAAACAGGCACCATCCCACTAAACTCAGGTTATTTCAGTGTTAGATCCCTGTTTTCTCTTTTTTCAAATGATGCTGCGTATCCTTGCATAGTGCTATTGCTCTCTTCATCTACGAAATAATTTTCAAAAAATTAGTGTGGTTTCCTACTGGACATTAGCACATGCTTCACAGCAAACTTTTTACTCATAAAGATTATGACACTGAATGTGTAAAAGGAATTGAGGAAAGACAATATTCATAAAGTTTTATAAATTGTCTGTTGTGTATGGAAGATTTTTAGCATACTTTTTTTTATTTTGCAACAATAAAAAGCCTGTTCTGTATTGCTTTTCCTCTATTTAGAACACAAATTAATTGAGGTCATGGTTCTGTTAAGGGAACACAGTCATATTTCTAGCAAAAACACCATGAAAATTTAATCTGTGTCTGAGAGACTTTTGACCTTTCAAACTTACAGAGTATTTATTATTTCTGTTTTATTTTATGTTAGGAGCCCTCACATTCATCTGTTCTCTTTAAATATTTACATTGTAACTTCTCCGGGTAAAGTACCACATGCTTAGCTTATACATAACGATCTTTATTTGTGCTGCTGCTCTCCTTGATGATTTTCCATTTTGTCAAGGGGTCTTTCCAAATTGTGAGGAAAAAAAAAATTCATCTTGACTACTGTTGCTTAATTACATATTATAAATTATCTTCAATAATTACTTCAATGAAGTATGAAAAGTAAATTATTGAATGCAATTGCAACCTTTCATTTCTAACATATTAGTCTCACCTTCCTACTTTTCCCTCTTTTCCCTGTGTGATCATTCCCTTTCCTCTTTCTTAGGAAATAAATCTAAGTCTTCCAACCTCATTTATACTTTATATTTCATATTTTATTTATAATCTTTGTTTCAATTGCCTTTACTGGTAATTTATTCTACTCGTTCATTTATCTTTTTTGAAATACATTAATTCTGTCCAAGTTTCCTAATTTTCCTGGTTTGTTTACTATGTCTTGTCCTATCATCTAGATTTTAACCCCTTTGTAGTGTAAAGATGCATGTCCATGTTCTAAATTTTTTCTTTTTTTTCTTATTTTCAATGTTTTATTTCCCTTTTACTGTTTTGCATTTGATATTTAAGAGTTTTCCAAAGCTTATTGGATAACGTTGAACAAGAGTCCTGCAGTGTTACAAAAAGGTCGAGTTACATTGAGCATGTAGGAGATGATTTGAGCAGATTTCTTACCAAGAACTTTTAAAATACTTAAGGTTCTAGAACAGAACATTGATCAAGGTCTGATTACTTAAGTGTACAGCTCCTCTTTAAAGTACTGAAATAAAATTTACAGTACAATTACTAACATGATCCATATTCTAGCTTTTTTTAAAATGCTGTCCTTATTCAATAAATAAAATTATTATATAAGAGTTTTCCTTCATTTGTTTTCTCTTACTACATATTATTTGATTCTATTCTAGGTTTCCTGGTTGACCCAAGACAGAGTATATTGCAAGAGGTTTTCACATCCGTTTGTCTAGAAGATTTTTCTTCTCCTTTTAGAGGTGTGGATATTCGTGATAAGTACAAAATAACATCCAAAGAAAATGTTTTGAACACAATAAGTATCTGTAGGAATTATATTTACCTCCTCTGGATTCAGCCCTCTAAAATATAGGCAAGTGATCCTGACTGGTCATTTTTACTCTTTCTTTAATTAGAGTAGAAAAAGACATGAACTTTCACACGGGGATAGGTGTCCACGCTGGGGATTGACACGTGCTAACGAGGTGAGTAATGCACAGAGTCCCTTTCTGACAGGACCATTGGGTGGTGTTTACTTAGACTTTGCCTGGCATGACATTGGGCAATGCGAATTCCCAATTTTTGAAAGAGCTCCTGGGCACAGTCTGGGAACTAGAATGTGCTAGTGATTATTCACAACAGCTCTGTCACATATAGCCACATGATTCTGGTCCCAAAACAGTGGACCCCAGCCTGCCCTGCTTTGTCATTCCCAATGAATGTTCTGACAAATACAGCCTGGATGTCTAAACTTCACATTACTTGGGAAAAGGATTATCTCATGGGCACGTTTTGCAGTCACACAGAATCCCTTTTCCATGAAAGAAATTGCTAAAGTGACAGTAGGACTTTATTTTAAATGTCTGCCTTTTCTTTAATGAAATTTAATGAATGAAAACAAGAGCCAAGGCTCAGATTTGTCATGTCTGGCTGCACTTATAAACTGGCCAGCCAGGCCAGAAGATGAATCTCTACAGCTAACAGAAAAAGGTGTTCTGAGTTATTTTTAGTGACTGCAATCAACTTTAGCCCACAGACCATAATTTCAAAGTATTTCTAATATGGCAGTTTTCTTTTCAATTTTTAATAAATTAACAAAAGGAAAAAATGGACCAAGCACAGGCTCTTCCCTTTGGGGATATTTTAGAGCTGGCTGTAATGTCTTTTCATCATTTAATAATTGGCAATAATATTCAAATAGCAAGAAATCCTCTTCCACTTTCTTGCTTTGTTAAATTGGAGAAAACGTCATCTGCTGTGGAAAGCATATGAATCAAAATTCTTTACAGCTTTTTTCTTTGCATTATACTGTAGAAATTCACAGCAAAACCTGAAAGATGTGGCAAGATTTATTTAACTTAAATAACAGCAATTCTCGCCTGTCTGTGTACTTTTCCAGGCTATTTTTGCTATGTCTTAGTAAGAGTCCAAAGATTTTTGTGGTGTTTTTTTGCCAATTCAAATGTCACAATACTACATTTTTAAAGTGGGGAGAGCAGGCGGAGGAGGAGTAGGGTGCTGGGCAAAGCACACTTTAAGGACAAAACTAAATTACACTTCTCATAATACACAAATAAAGAAAATGTTCAGGCAAAGGGACAGACTTTCAAGGCATTCGATACACAGCAGGTCGACCTGAGAAAAAGCTTTTGAAAGTTCACTTATTGAGGTGTTGTAGTAGGAGATGCCAGATTTGAAGTATTTTGAGACTCTGGGCATTATTTATTCTTACAGTAAGAACGTGAGACATGGCCTAGCAGACCAGAGACTCACTTGTACTCTCTCTGGCGGTGGCTAACAGAGCTGATTAGTGACTAATGTCAGAAACAGGGTATATGTGATGAATAATCTCATCTTAGCTGGGTCTTCCTAAATGTCAATGACTGAAAGCACTTCTGATAAGGGTGCTATTCCCTAGGCTCTGCAGCATGAACCAAAGCCCATCTACACAGATGATATCTCAGATTTATCGATACAATTGTTTTTGAAGCCGGAACAGTTTGTCCTGCAGCAGTAGAAAAGGAGGATTCTAAAGAGAAATACAGTATTGGTGTTGGCTGCAAATGCACAAATGTCTAGATTAGATGCACTGTTAAACAGAAATCACATGATTTTTGCGGCCTTTTCCCTATTTTGATTCACCTTACTAGTTATTATATTGAGCTGGTCTTCATACTTTATAAATGTGAAGGAAATTTTATATAGTTCCAAGTTTTAATTTTCTTTCATTATTCCACTGAAATATTTATAAAACAAATTCTATGCATTTTTTTAGACAAGGAAGGAAGCAAGAATAAATTAATTCATCCCAAATTAATTAATGCAATAAAGAAGAGATTCTTCTGCACAGCGAGGGAGATAATGAGGTAATTGTCTTCTCGGGCAACTATTGCCAAATCTTTGCCAAAAGTAAGATTTATAGAGAGAAGTTAAGGGAGTATCCATGCAAATATGGACACATTGACAATATTCTTTTAAAAAGTGGGAAAGCAAATTTATGCACTGCAAGCACAGCTCCCTGTGCTCTTCAAAGGGAGTGACTTTCTTTTACTAGCTCCTCCGGGGTACTTTATGGACCAGTTCTCTCATCTCAAGTGTCTGATCCCAAGACATAAATTAATTTTAGATGCAATTTTTATTCTTTGTGGCTGCTAAAGCAATATTCACTGTTTGTTTTAGTCACCATGGAGATAATTGACTTCCTGTGGTGGCAGGAGTCTTTTTTGGGGTATTAAAGGGACTTGGATCTAGGGATTCTCTAATTTTCATGCAGTGAAGAAAATAATTTCATCAAGAAAACCTTCGTAAGATTTCTCTCCCTCATAATTTGAGTCATTCTTGTTATAATCTTGTGAGTATTTGGGTAGTTTTTATTTTTTCTTTCTCACATTCCTTTTGTAGCTCAGCCTGCACACTCCACGATGCTGCCTCAAACCACAGGAAAGGGTAGATAGTCTATTTATTAGTGTTGTACTTTGTCAGGCACAGGCTCCCAATAGCATATTACCTGATAGAACACCAACAGACACAAAGATAATAAAACATTTGATTATAACTTAGTGTCTTCAAAATGGATTGGTTAAGACTCAGAGACAGACATTTCTGACAAAAAAATCCTGTACTGAGGTTGTAAATAGAGAGCAAAAACCAAAAGCCATTCAGTTTATATTAGCTATGTCTCTTATAGAGCGCTAAAATTTGGACAGCTCATACCAAACCTTCAC
Source organism: Phainopepla nitens (assembly GCA_013400175.1). NCBI lineage: Eukaryota > Metazoa > Chordata > Aves > Passeriformes > Bombycillidae > Phainopepla > Phainopepla nitens. The sequence goes on along the minus strand of VXBQ01006195.1, from coordinate 288,276 downwards.
CTTGACAAAACAGTCTCACTGAGTATACAATGGCTGTGAAAAAAAGGCATGTTCCAAAAGTGTGGATAACAAAAAAAGGCTCAAAAGTACCTTGTAAGGAAATACAAAAGTAAAGACAGTGTGAATCTTGAACCAAATCTTGTGAGCCCTTGAACCAAATACTCCCAACCATAAAGTATGGCAAGGGGCTTTGCACCACATTCAATTGAGCTTGGGAGGGGTTTTTTTCGTATTTGATTAAGTATGCTTCAGCAAATCAGCTCTGGCCAAGAAGGTACTAAATTGGAATGGCCAACTTTTGTGAAATTATTGCACTCACTATCCATCCATTTCCTCATGCCATTCACAACAGCCATTCACAACATTCCTCTCTTCCGAGTTCAGGCATTATTGTGTTAACTATGAAGGAAAACCTTAAATGAGACAAAAGATAGTGGGACAAGTGCTCAGTGTCCTGTGTAAATCGACCTGAGTCTACATATGTCTACTCAGGATTTCTACACTCTTCAGAGCAAGCTGGTGCTGCTCAGCATAACCCTGTAACAATGGTCAGGATCCAGGAGGGAATGGCAGGATGGAGCTGGTGGCAAGCACTGCCCTCCATATCCACATCCACAGCAATGGTCCTTCTGTGTCAGAACAGAATGCAACATGATGTGATGCACCAGCAGATGTGCTCCCACAACGCCTCTCTTGAACCTGAGATGGTACTGCACTTCCCTGAGGAATAATACCTCTAAGTCCTCCAGCTGCAATGGTAAGCTTATGCATTTCCCAAGCATGAGGCTTTCACTGAGGACACAATAAAGCTTTTGGACAAATCGTCATTAATGACAAGAATTAAAAGGGGATTTGTCTTGTTTCCACACTAACAGTGGGTAAAAGCATATAAACACAGAAGGGATTATAAATAAAATCTACATTAATTCCACGATTAGCTCTCTGTCCTCTAGTCTCCACCTCCTATATCCAGGGTCATGCCCTTTAAAGCGGAAAAATCTGTTACAGTTAACAAAAAAACCACACACAATAGTCATTGCAGTTCTTTCCTAATGCATTGGAGTTTTTAGTCTAGTTAGTTTTGAATTTGGTGTACAACACCAAAATGCTCACAGGTATTCCCTACAGGAGTATACTTTTGATCCATGAAAATAATGTCTTTTGCTCCTACAGCATTTCACAGCAAAGAAAAAAAATTAGAATCAATAATAAAAATGGAAATGTTTGAGAACAAGTAATAGTAAAGCAAAACTTTAGAAGTCTCCTTTTAAGTGTACAACACAAAATCAATTTGCCATGACCCTGAGAGTCAGCTGTTCTTGCCCTTGTGACAGAAGAGGAAGAAAAAGGAAAAGAAACAAATTAAGCAGTACATAAAAGCCTTTTGCTTCCCAAAAGTTTGGAGTGTTTTTGAGGTAGAAGGATGCTTGAAGAAAGCTTTCAGATTTTTAGCAATACCATCTCATAATATCTGGTTTAGTGTCTGATATAGCTATAGCCTTCCGGTGTATCAGTCATTTATTTCTTCTTTTTTTACATGAAGATTTTTCTTTAGATAGTCTGTAGCCTGAGAACCACTACTGCTTTGCAGTTTCTCCACCTCCTGCATATAGGATCTATCCATCTGTTATTGTTTACTAAGATTCCTTTTCTACGTTCATCAAAATCTGAATGCAAATAACAACCTAAGATTTAAACTGGAAGGTATCTAGGCAATATTAAAATACTTGGACTTTACAAGAGGATTTATCATACTAGAGCAATTATACCGGATTTTTTTTCAAAAAATAGCTATGCAGTCTTCAGCAATGATGAAAATGCAATTTTTAAGCAACTGTCTCAACGTTTCTGGGCTGCCTTTGTGTTCAGCTGAAATTTCTATTAATCTTTCCTTAAATTAACTGCACTGAAGCACTCAGGAATTCCTTCACAAGGTGTTCATTCCTGTGCAATATTTCTAAAGGAACAGCCTAATACAATGTAGCTGTGAGAGATATGACGAGGACACAGAAATAGGAGTACTTAATTTGGATTTCCTAAAAGAAATACTTAAATACAACTTCTTTTCTAGCCCTGCAAATGCAGTTACTGTAAGAGGCATTTAAAACATCATGATGGGTTTTTTTCCTACATCTGCCTTGATACTGCATTTAGAAATCCTGAATAGAAAAGTCCTATTTTCCTATTACAAGGTCAAGTTACATCAAATTCTTGCTAGTAAAACAAGATCTCTAGCATTCTATTGGAATGTTAATATATCTAAAACCTCTGAGACTCAATATTGTGATCTCTCATGATTTGCTGCAGATAAAACTCCTGTGCAGCTCCAGCAGCACTTTACAACACAAGATTTTACTAAGTAGAAAAATATTGTCAAGTTAAAGTAAGCACTTGAAAACATTCAATCTAAAGTCACTTAATTTACAAACCTGTGGTCTAAGAATCCAATGTGCAGTGTTCAAACATAGTATCAGCTCTTTCCCACACAGATGTGATAAACATGAACTTGCATTATAGTATGGTTTAAGAGCAAAGTACAAATTTTATGGTTGCAAATAAAGTAACAAACAAAGGAAATCATTCATCTCTAACCCTTTTTCAATCGTGCCCACATTGTATTTATTCATCATCTTCTCTGAACTGTGAACATAAAAATCAGGTTTTCAAACTATGAGCAGAATTCCAATAAACCTAGGAGATTCCTTTTTTTTTTTTAACTGAATAAAATATGTGCATAATTTTTGCACTGAAAGATTAAATTCCTCTTCCAACCGTGTAAAGTTGGAGACTGGTAAAGGACTAAACTGGAAGCAGTAGCAGGTGTTTGCTCTCCTGAGTTTGTTAACACTGAGGGTTAATAACCAAGGGTGGTAAATCCTTTAAAAATAACACATTCAAAATTTAAGATTTCCAGTTCTGTCACTGAAATACTTTGAAGAAATACATCTTTCAAATATCAAAAATTAATAATTTTAGGCTTACAATAAAAACACAGTAAACTGGACACTTTTCTGATGAGCATTGATACCATAGCTTTGTGGATTTTGGAAAACTAATGACTTTTTTCCTAAAGTAAACCTAATTGGAACAACCTTAAGTACACATCATTTTGCAAAATTGCCTATTTAAGGTCTGCTACTTCTCTCACTCTATTCAATTAAAATCTTTATTAAGTCATAATAGACGTTAGAATAAATTCTTTTAGATTATTTGAAAGTGACTTCTATTCTAGCAAGTGCTGTATTCTCACACAGAGCCATGGTAAAGTATCCACATGATGGAATAAAATCTTTGTAGTCAATGATACATTGGGGCTTTTAGCATCAGGATTTTATATTTAGTTTTAAATCTATTTCTGAAGTATATATATTGTCAGACACAAATACCAAAATCATGTTTCTCCTATTTTCCTTTCTATGCATTTAAATACTACTGAGCCCCAGAACAGACAATTCTCTCTTAGCCATAAGTAACATGTTTAAGGGCCAATATCTTACAACCACACAAGGCTATAAATGTGAGCTTCACGCCATTGAAGAGGGGCCTCAGCTTCTCATAATGGAAGGTCAGGCAACATCAGGCCATAAAATAGTGACATTGTAATATATAGAAAAGCTATTTTACAGAAGGTAATTTTTAGAGGTTTCAAAAATTTATTAGCTACCATTTTCCTCTCCTTGCGTATCCTGTGATCTGGAGGGCATGGTAAAGAAGCCAACCTGACTCAAAGTAGAAGGGCATGAAAAATAGCAATAATAAAAAAAGAAATGAGCTAAAATATTTCTAAAACTTCCTTCCTTTTTCTTTATTCTTTCAAATGTACAGCATAAGCAACATGTATAATCGTATAGTTTGGTCTGTAGGATTTATGGCATATGATAATAGAGCAATAAGAGCAAATAAATCCTTAGCTGATAAAAATAGTTGCAACCATTACAGCCAAGCTATACATAACAACTTAGGATTTTTCTCTCTTTTTTTCTTAGCCCAGATATTCAAGCTATCAAAATCATGCTACTATATGCTAAACCTCTGATAAACACAGACTAAGTAACATTAGTTATTTATGTGCTTGTACATACAGATTTTTGTTTTATTATTATTAAACTCCTATATCCTTCAATTAACCGGAAGGACACAAGGAATTGGCTGAATAAATACTTACAAAGATCCACAATGTGACTTCTTTTGGACATGAGGTTTAGCTCTAAACTCAGAACTATTGAATGCCATTTTTATTTGAGTCATTATGTATGTATCCCCAAATCAAGTTTATCATGTCCCTTTAATCTTCTTTTGGACACTGTTCTTGTGTTTCAGAAATTTGAAATATCACTCTCCAAAATAAAAATTTTGCTATTGTCCAACTTCACCACTAAGTGCAAACGAGATTTTCAGCTTGCCAGCACAATCTTACACTGCACTACTGGGAATATCACCTTGTGCAGGGACTCTTGAGCTGATGCCAATCCAAGCCAATGAGCACCCATTTTAATGAAGAGTGTATGGAGGCTTGAAATTGGAAAGACTTCACTTTTTGCCTGCCAGCTTCCAGAGCTAAGCTGACCCGTACACACAGCACAACACAACTCAATGTTAATAATGATGCTATATATGAATCATCTGGAAACTGGTTTTCTTTGATCAAAAGGCAGCTTCTTTCAATTTCACTTGAATTCTGTAGCTATTAGGATTTCTCCAGTAATTTTCAAGATGGAGAGCACAGAGGTCAAGGTGATGACAATCTAGTAACATCTATTCATTTCCATTGTCAGTAAAGGAAGATTATTTCAGTCATTCAAAGCAAATTATTAGTATTTCATTCTTCTAATGAAATAGGCAGTGAATGATAAACATTTATTGCATCATTGTACAGTTGAGGGCATTTATGGCAAACATATGTCCAGGGTGACATTTTACTGCATTAACCACAAGAAAAAAATCGCTTATCTCCTGAGTTCCCTGACAATTCACTACAAACAAACAAACAAACAAACAAGGTAGAGGTTCTTATAGGCAAAATCCCATGAATTTTACCAATCTGAGAAACTGCCCAGAGAAGTGGATGCCCCATCCCTGGAACTGTTCAAGGCCAGGTCAGTTTCATCCTGAGCAACCTGGTCTAGTGAATGGCATCACTGCCACAGGTAGGGGTGTTGGAACTAGATGGTCTCTAAGGTCCCTTCCAATTCAAGCCATTCTACAGTTCTACGATTCTTTTAGGTAGTCTCAAAAATATTTAACTTTATAAGAAATGAAGCAGGGGAAAAACCTGAAAAATATAACGTAGTCTCACATCAAAAGGGTATACAGAAGGAGAGGCAGATTTAAGACTGCTTAGGGACCTTAAATAATGCATTTGATAATTTAAGTGCTTGACTTTGCAGCGCTAATATTCTGGTAGTTTAATAACATAAAAAATGTAAAAACTGCACTGTATGATCTGAATCTCAAATCCATAATCTCCATTTTTTATCAGAATCAAATTGAAAGCAAGGTCTATTTTCCACTACAGAGAAATGCACAGACAACTCAGAGGAGCCATCAGGAGAGGGGGAATGTGTAGCTCCACAGCATAGTTCCTTGCCCCTCGAGCTAATGGACTAACCACAGATGCTGCCCCACACAGCCATTCTTTGTTTGGAACAGATTTCTGAAGGGAAGGAAGAATACATTTGGTGTGCTTTCACACAGCTTCAGTGGGGTTTCACAGAAATTGGCTGACATTACAACATCGTAAATAATTGAGAGAGGAAAGTCTCTTTTAAAACTTATTTACTATTTACACAAGTAAAAACCATGTATACACTCTTCAATCAGACAAAACTGAAGTCAATAGGATTCAACCTGACAAGGAAATTCATGATGAAGCCTTAATGACACACTGTAGGGAAATAAGGGAAGAGATTTGCTCATGGGATTCTCAAGATTGATGCATAAAATGAGATTTTTCACTGGTCTTTCTCAATAACCCTTTGTTACCAGCTTGCCCTTCATCATGATTAAAAATATTTGTATTTATAGAGGTTATTTACCCTAAAAACAACTTAAGACTAATGTACTCTGTCCAGATAAAGCTTTTCAAGGGATTAAAGCTTTTAAATATGTCTGCATGTTTCCTTACTGAACAATGTGGTTTTATTCCTGAAAAATAAAAGATAATCTTTCAAACAGTATTAATATGTTTTATTACATGGGTTTTTCACAAACAGTTTAAGCTAATGTTAGTTGTACATAATGTCCAAAATATTTGGAAGCATGTTTGTGCTTCAGTTTCTTTCTTTTTTTAGGTGAAAAATTCTTACTGAACAAGCTGACAAGAGCATAATTAAAATTTCTTCAGTTTTTAAGACATTGCATGATTTTTAAACATGTTACTTGAAATTCATTCAAAGAAAAAAAAATTCACAAATATCTTCAGTATAATTCCGTGAAGAGTGACCATCTGTTTGCTGTCATTATTTTTAATAAAGTCTATATAATGCTTGTTGCCAAAATAAAATGCATCACCAAGCCTCAAACCAGTTGGCTTAACATGTTATACAGAAATTTTTCCTGTGTATGTTTTCTCAGGCTTTTTGAAGCAACATGGTCAGAGCACTTTTGACCTGACACTACACCCCACTACTATAATGGTTCCTCAGGGCTGTCTGAAGCTGTTTTGCAGGACTGGCCTGAGGCCTCAAAGCATTTACAAGCACACACCCACGGAAATTTGAGATAGGATTAAATTCTTAGTATATTTCTTAATATGGAATTTTTGCCATGAAGAATTGATTCTTCAAAAGTGATCAGATAAGAAAAATATTGGGAAAGCTATATGAACATGGCTGATTTAGATAGTTGGAAAGTAAAAAAACTGTTAACTTAGCCATGTATACATGCTGGCCAAAGGACTGATAGCAGAGGTTGATCAATATTTGTCATACTAAAAAACACAAACCTTTAAATGAATAATAAATAATTTCTTTAGCTAGAAACATAGGAGGGCTACTTGAACTTCTGAATTTATTCTCAGAAAAGTAGTGTTGCTCCGGAAGACTTTACTGAGGGTCTCTTTTACATATTCTTTTGCCATGTACTGTAAAATTCTTCCACACACCCAGAAATAAAACAAAACTAAAAATATACTTAGACTCTATTATATAAACTTTATTATATATTTTCAACATATCTGCTTAACATTGGCAGTGAGCTAAACACAGACTCTGGGGTATTTCGTTGGGTTTGTAGATGCCGGACTAGAAGAGCATAGGTCTTCTCTTTCTTTTGATCCAAATCTCCCAGCCTCAGTTATCTACCAGCTATCCTAAAAAATTTTGAAAGGCACTCAACAGTTAAGTTTAGGTGACTGAATAGTCTGTAATAAGACAAAGTAGTGGAATTTAGTTTACAGGTTGAGAAGACCAGAGTTAGCTGTCTATCACCAGAGATATGATCTTGTGAACTAGCTGAACTATACTCAGCTTTAAACTATGGCTTCATTCAAGAATACATAGATAAGGACCAGTGTCATTTAAGGATTTTTTGCCTGGCCTTTTGGAAGGACACATGCCAACCATAGGTCTTACATCGTATCAGTCATCCTAGGCAATCTCAAAAATGGAGGTATTTATCCTGTTCTCATCAGTACAGTCAGAGGAGTCTGGAGAACCATCCAGATGATAAAATGCACACAAACTGGTATAGGTTAAACCTGTGTGTCAAAACATAGCTGCAGAATGAAGTCTTTCACCAGAAGTGCCCATTAGAGTCAAGCACAGCTAGATATATATTATTAGTGGAAACCATGGTCCTAGGAACAGCAGAAGTTTTAGTCCTCTTTCTGACCTATATGCTTTCACTTGCAGAGATTATATATAAAGGACTTTGGTTCCACTGTGTGAGGAGTACTCTTTTCTCCCTCTGGAGAAGATCTCAGCATACTGACATCTGCTCCTTTCACCCTTTGACACTAGGAAGAGAGACTAGCTTGGTCAGTGTAAGCATAAATGCTCCTTTTCACAAAGGATGATCTTTCTTTGCTATCTTTTAAAGTCAGGAAATGTGGTTTGCAGAAGGCCTAGTGAAGTGGAAAATCCATTTCTATAGGTCCTGTAGAATGAAATACAGTTACAAAAAATTTCTTCTATAAAGTTAAGAAATTTAACAAGAAATTAGATTTTTTTCTGTTCAAGGTTTAATCTAGTCTATAGAATTTAATAGAGAATTACATCCTTGCTATAGAGAGGCTTACAGTTCCTGGAGAAAGGTGATTATTCTCTATTTAATTCTACAGATCTTTTTCTATAAGGGTAATTTCAGATTCATTCAACAGTTATGCTTCTCCTGCCACCTTGGAAATTATCACACTTTCATGAATTTGGCATGGTTCCATCAACAGAACCAGAAACATGAAATTTCTGTTCCTAATATAAATGTGCAATACTATACTGTTTTATAACTTTCCACTTGATAATTCATATGTAGTATCTTCTATTGGATTTAGACTGTAATTTTTAAGTTATACTCAGAGAAAGGGCTAAAATTATTTGGGAAAAAGTCATGCTGGAGCTCCAGTATTTCAGTTTGCAGTACTGCTATGCCGGTATCTTACTTTATTCAGTCAAGGAACAGTCCATTTTAGCCACAACTCAGCCTTCCAGAGTACATGACGCATCTATTCCCTTACACAGCAAATGAAATATGTCAATTCTTTTTGTCTTGCGGGTTTTTGTGGTTTTACTCCAGCTGGCAACTAAGCATTACTCATTCACTCCCCTACCAGCAGAAGAGTATCAGAAGAGCAAGAAAACTCATAGGTTCAGATAAAGACAGTTTTACAGGTAAAGCAAAGCTGCATGCATAAACAAAACAAGGAATTCATTCACCATTTCCCAGGTGCAGACAGATGTTCAGCCATTTTCAGCAAAGCAAGGTTCCATAGCACATAATGGTGGCATGGAAAGAAAAGCATTCCAAATGTTCCACTCTCCTTCCCCCAGCTTTATATGATGAGCATGATGTGATGCAGTGTGGAATTGGGATCAGCTGTCCTGCCTGTGTCCCCTCCCAACACCTTGTTCACCCCCCAGCCTTCTCGATGGTGGGGTGGGGTGAGAGGCAGAAAAAGCCTTGGCTCTATGTAATTGCTGCTCAGCGATAGCTAAAACATCTCTATCTCTACCAACACACTTTTCAGAACAAATCGAAAGCATAGCCCTGTGCTAACTACTACAGAGAAAATTAACTCTATCCCGTCCAAAACCAGCACAGAGGTAAAATCATATTTATGCTATAAATGCATATGGATTACAAGATAATTAGTACAGAAACTTTCCCTCCTTATGTTATAGTGAAATGCTATGTTGGGTTTTTACATGGCAAATTTTTGTTAGCAAGGTCCACCAAGGTGGCTTCCGTGAGAAGTTGCTAAAATCTTCCCCCTACACCTAAGAGAGTCAATGCCAGCTGACTCCAGGATGAACCCCCTTGGCCAAGACCAAGCCTATCAGTAATGGTGGTAACACCTGAGATAACACAGCTAAGAAGGGCAGGAAACTGCAGAAAAACAGCTGCCAGAGACTTCATGAGAGAAACAGCCCTGCAGACACCCAGGTCATTGAAGAAAGACAGAGAGGAGATGATCCAGGTGCCAGAGCAGCGATTCCCCCACAGCCTGTGATGAAGACCATGGTGTGCCCCTGAGAACTTCAGACTATACCCTTGAAGCCCACAGAAGTCTGGGGTAGAGCAGATATCCACCTATAGCCTGTGGAGGACCCCACACTGGGGCATAGGGGTGCCAGAAGTAGGCTATGGCCCCGTGGGAAGTCCACCCTGAAGCAGGATTCTGGCAGAAACTGTGACTGTGAGAGACTCATCCTGGAGCAGGCTGCTCCTGAAGGACTGCACCTTATGGAAAGGTTTGTGAACCAAATGGAGCAGTTTGTGAACTACAGCCTGTAGGAATGACTTGGGTTGGAGAGGTTCATGAAGGACTGTCTCCTGTGAAAGGGATCCCACACTGGAACAGGGGATGAGTGTGAGTCCTCCCTCTGAGGATAAAGGAGCAGCAGAGACAATGTGCAGTGAACTGACTGCAGCCCCATTTCCCATCCCCCTGAGACTCTGAAGGTGAGGAGGCAGAGAATTCAGAAGTGAATTTGAGACAGGGAAGAGGGGAGAGGTGGGAGGAAAAGGATTTATTCTCATTAACCTACTCCAGTTTTGAATTGATCTAATTGACTTGAATTAAACCAATTTCCCCAAGTCAAGTTTGTTTTGCCCATTATGGTGATTGGTGAGTGAATAATCTCTCCCTGTCCTTATCTCAACCCACGAGCCTTTCATTGCATTTTCTCTCCCCTGTCCAGCTGAAGAGAGCAGTTCTGGTGGGTACCCAGTGTCCAGCCAAGGTCGACCCACCAGAAATGACACAGATATAGAAACATATAAACAATAGGAAACAATTCCCTCTGTGTTTTTTTTCCATACACAGTGACTTTTTTGAAGACCTATACACTTTGGTAAGTGATATGCACTACAAAGGGACAAGGAAATTGCATTTAGACAATTGTTAATATTTCTCACTATCATTATGTAATTCTTGCTTATATAAAAAATATTCACATGTATCTTCTGTATATTCCAAAATCAGGCTATCCCAGTATAAGTCACTAAATATATTCTACTTTCCGTAACTGGAGAAACATTCAAAAACATTCAAAATAAAGAATCCAGTGACCCCGAGATTTCTACACAGTTTTCCCTGATTAGACTGTAATTGTAAAACAAGGGTGCAAATGTCTGTCAAACAAGCCGAAAGTTATGCAAACAAATGTATATAAACAGTAAAATGCAATCATGCCATTTAATATTAAGCTTTTCTGCTTAGGAAGTCCACCTCTGATGTAATGATCTTAGATTTTCTTATTGAGGAGAAACAAATGTACATATTAAGGTTTACATCAGGCATTTGACCTAATTAGGATGGGAGTGCATGTCCTATGTACACCTATGTCTCTCTACTAATTATAAAGGTCTTTGGCAACTGGTTCACTGATACTGTAGAGATCAGCCTTCAGGCAGATTAATAACATTCTCTGTGGCTTTTTGTGTTGTAGTAGTATTGACTGTAGCAAAAAGAAACAAAACAGGCGTCACCAAATATCCATTTTTTTACACTTATATCCCTAAAAATATTTTATGAGCAATACAGAAGATCTGATGACCTGCATCATGAAGCATTGCTTTGTTTTAATGTAAAGGAGATGCTGTAAAGCTGGTGCTGAGTAGCTCCAGTGAGCTGGAGCTGTTAACCATGATTTTTCTGCCACTGTTCTGCCTGTGTTCAGGAAATTGCACTCCTAATGAATTAATAGACGGACATGCTCTGTAGTTTCTTGAGCTAATATTTCAGACTCTGCCATATCAAATTCAATTTGGATAGCAATTAATAATATGTTTCTGTAAAGTTAGCTCCAATTTTAATAATACTCACTTCTCCTAGAGATGGTTGATTTCTCCTAGAGATGGTTGATTTCTTCACAAATTGGTGTCCAGGAATTTCAACAGATTTGTTGTTATAACTATATGTAAAAGTTTCTGTGAGACTGCAGCACATTTAGTTCTAGATTCCACTCCATTCTTGGGGCATATGTGATACACACATCCTTCCACTGCTGTGTTCCTTTTTTTTCTTTCAGCTTCAAATTATTCATGTAAGTTGAATCCAAGGTAACTACAAAATTATCCTTGTGATTACGTCTTGTGTGGATACTCAAAAGGAAAAATTTCAGTTAAAGCTTTGTTAAGATCGTAGTGGAGTCACTGAGTGTTAAAACTTCACCAAACTTGTGCCAAGTTAAATTTTAAGGTGCTGCTTGAAATTTAAAGTCTGAGTACAGATTTTGATATTTCCAAGACATTTCATGGTTTAAAAAAAACAACCTTAGAAGTTTTTAAATTGCATCATTTCAATCTGTAACTTTAAAATTTCCTATACTTAAAAATTTATCTACTGGAAGAGATTCACAATAATTGAGCAAAAGAGAGTACTAAAGTTACTTTAATTTTTAGTAAAGTTAAAACTTTAAATATAGGAGTACAGAATTCTCCAGTACTATACAAGTAAAACAAAACTAAACTATAAGTTAAAAAAAAAAAAAGAAAGGAAAAGAAATATCTATGAATTCAACTTTGCCTTAACATAAATGGCAGAGAAATGCTGGAAAAATTCCATGTTTTCAACATAGCTGATAGAAAATTTGATATTGTCAGAAGAAAGAAATTAAAGAAATATAGGGGAGAAAAAGAGTAACCCGGCCTTCTCAGCTGCAGTTAAAATTTTTGTAAGAAAAATTATGTATAAGAGACTAATAAGTTTTACTGTTGCCTATCCTGTCTACATGTAAAACTTTTCTTGAAGCAATAATTGTCTGTAACAATATGTGTGTGCATATGCATGTGTACATTTCTACCAAAAAAAAAAAAAAAAGACAGAAAGAGAAAAAAGGCTTTCTGTATTAAGAAAAGCAATATTTTTTATTTCTGAAAGATGAAACCTGTCAGGAAAACCAGAAGCCAGTTCTGCTGATAAGAGCTAGAGTTTCACTTTGCTGAGACAGAGATGAAGAGAATAATGCTAGTGCTCATGGAGAGATGATACATTTTCTACTTAAAATATTTACTTCAGAGGAATTCACATTGGCATAAATTTTAAATAAGTCCTGGGAAGCCAGAGCCTTCATAAAGTTGGGATTTTGTCTTTAGGTTCACATTTAGGTGAAACAAAATTTCATATAAATAAAAAATATTTCATTTTGCTTCCATTCAATAAACCTAAGGAATTATTTTAAAAACAGCCTTAAAGAATATAGTTTGTGTCATCATTTTAATAGAGTATATTTTTCCCCCAGACATTATATTCTAAATGTGTCCTCATGTCCTGCACCACTCAAAATCTAGATGGCAAAATCTCAGTGTGAACATTTATCATGAACAGATTTCCCTATTTCAGTACAGAGCTTTTTTTTTCTGCTGTAGCAATATTCTCTATTATCAGTCAGAGTTTTTAAACCAATCAAGTCCATCATACAATTATAGAGATTTTTCTTCCACAGTGTTTTCTTCTGCAGTCTCTGGATGAAGTTTTGTTTGATATATCCTGCTTCTTTACATTAATACTGTACTCCGTGGTGTTTAAAATTGTATTCTCCTCTAGTATTAAAGCAGCCTGACTTCTGATATGGTTCTTTGTGCTCACAAGTAGTATCACTGAAACTCCCAAAAGGAGGGATTCCAGGCCTGCAAAGAAATTTTAAAAAAAAAAAAAAAAAGACAGATTCACAGCACAGTCTTCATATTCAGATATTAATTCAAGGAAAAAGGAAGACATTTTTTGAGGAAAAAATGTAAAAAGTACTGCCTGCCACAGCAATAAAGGAGAATGAAGAGTCCTGCTGAGGCACTAGATAGTTGCTCTGCGTGCTCTGATTTTGACACAATTTCTCACTGGGTGGGAAAAAAAAAAAAAGGTAAAACCTCCAAACAGTAGAACCCAAATAACAACCACTATTTAATTTTCTGAAACTGGGAGAAACTGGAATATTTTTAACTGCTTCCTAGAGGAAAAAAAAAAAAAATCAATTTAGGAATTTCAATTACCTTTCATTTTTCACAGTTATGTGCTGGTATTGTGTAAATTTTATGGCATCTTTGTTTACACCTTTTAACACAAATAAGAATTATATGTGGACATATGTGATATTTAATTAATAAATTAAATCTGAGTTGATTTATCTGTTCTACCTTTGTTTTCAAATTATTATTCAGCCCAGTAAAAGGACAGGGTGTATGCTTCTTATTTGCAGTAAGTATTTGAGAAGTGAGCCTTAATTTAGAATAGCTTCATTTGCATTGAAATCTTATTATTGCTATTAAAAAAGTTTAAATAAACCAAGAGTGAGGCTTTGGCAACTGACAATGGAGAATCTCTATGAATAATTCGCATAGGTTTTGTTCATACTAATTAAACTGCTCCTTTTTCTCTATTTTGTCCAATCATTACACAAATGCAAAGATTCAGAGACAATAAAAAATAAAGAAGAGGATATGGAACAGATTTGTTGAACACTGTTTGGCAGGTAAGCAGAGTTTAAGGTTATCTTTTTAGCAAATGTTACCACTCAGCTGTGAATTAGTTTTGGGTACTCATCAGAGATGGAAAGACTGCATTAGGACTGCAAGAAACAGAATCAGAGAGAACAGGGCCGAACATCATCTTTATGTATTCTGGGATTCATGTGGTGGGAGGACTAAGAGGAAATAGGGCAGAGAGTTACATCTGTACATACAATTGTCTATTGAATTGGACTGGCATCATTTAGGCTATTCTGTAGCATACATATTACACCTTTAATTATATTTCTTTGCTTTAAAAGCAAAACAGTGAAGCAAATAAAAATTAATACTTAATTTCTTTTTCGATTAAATTTCAGAATATATATAATTGGCAAATGGAGCAGGAATATATAGCTGCTTCTCCTATTTTTGCTAAAATGCTATGAGGAAAATGGAGGGCATGTGAAACAAAAAGCTAATTTCTAGGTACGCACTTTTGGTGCAAAGACCTGATCTCAAATTGCATGTGCTGGCTATATTAATAATAGTCTTCCAAAGGGGAAAAAAAATGTTGCCATTCTTTGCAACTGCAGAACCCCTCCTAAAAATAAAAATGAATTATCATGATGACTCAAAACTCAGTGCATCACATAATTAAAAACTAAGTATATTCTATGTTTTAGATTTACTTTTATAATTTGCATTTCATTAACATTTTGAAGGTCTTAAAATATATTTTTGAACACTTGTGTGGTAGGTAAATCTGGACACTCAGATTGTTTTTCAGTAGGAACTAAACCTAAAAAGTATCTTTTTATTGTGGGTTACAAGTTTATACAGAACAAATTGCGTGCATCTGCTTTTGAATGTTCAAAAGTTCTGGAGCATTTCCATTCCTCCATTCAGCTTCTGTCACAGATATCAGAATTAAAAAAAAAAAAAAAAACAAGAGGATCCAGTGCCTTATAAGTCTTAACACAAACGACAGAAGTGAATTCTAAAACAATTCTTCCAATTTCAGCTTTCCCTCTGGCTTTATTCTTGCTACACCAGGAATATTAAAAAGAAATGGAATGTTTTTAATGGACTGTCAGCAGTATTGTTTTCATTAACAAAAGAAAACTCAATCAACTGCTCTGCTAAACCTCTCTGTCTCTCCTTTGATGGGCATGATAAATGGTGCCAAGCATTGTCAGATTCTGCTAAATTAAAATTAAAATTATAGGTGTTCAGAATCTTTTAGGACTAAGTCTAATGTAATTTTGATCATATTTCTTCCTGAAAGAAAAATAAGAGTAAAAAGTAAGCAAGAAAGACAATAAAAGTTTAGAGACAAAAAAAATTAATGGAAATATTCTATCAATAAATTTGCTTTCCAAGGCAGTGACACAGATTGACTGAATCCAAAACATGTCTATTTATACATGACTGCCAGCACTAGCAAGAAAAAGATTACAAATGGTAACTTACAATAGCACTACAGAAACAAGTTTTTAAAAACTGACATGAAACAAAAATGTGTATAGTGAGTGCTTTAAAATACCCCGAAGTTTATGAGGTTTTTAATCGGTCGTGCTTAAACAGTAATATTCTGTCTGGGATTACTGTCAAACCCAACAAATAAGGAAAAAATGCAAAGCCTTTTTTAGAGGACAAGAGTTTTTTATTTACAGATACAGAGCTAAACAGCAGTAATAGTTCTATTTGTGCTAGAAATAGTGGAACTAGTTGAAATATTCAACTTGTTTTATAATGTAAAGTGCAAAAAGGCAAATTCCATTGAATCTTTCAAATCAGTGGATTTGTTCTTCACACAGCCAAAAGTTAAAGCCCCTGGGTTCAATGTATTCATTCCTGGGCGTCTTTAAATTTTGAAGTCTGTCCTGCTGCCTCACTTTACTTTTAAAAAAGTAAACGTCCTTAGAAGTTTCAGTGTGAGTGTTGTATTACCTGAATTTGCAGGCAGTATAATCCAGATTGTAGAAAACCCAAATCACTGTCACTGCTGAAGTGGTATTTTCACATAAAAGTTCCAATGACAGAAATGCAAGTTTCAAAAAGTGATTTTGCATGGTTGCTGTTCTTGGCAATGAGGCGATAGTTCTGGCCAAGTGGCACATCCTGAAAGTGGCTCATATACCAAACAAAGCCCTAACACAATGTGCAAGATTATATTTTGCTTAGAACCGAAGGCTGGAAGCAGCTTTATAATAAGTCTTCCAGAAGTATGATTTACCACTATTATATTTATTGTTGGTGGTCATGTGGGCCAGCACTGGATAATACTGAAGACATTTATGAAATATCCTTTACCTTTCTAGCTCTATTTTATGTCAGTAGTTCAGACAATTTACAACTGCTGTTCTGTGTAGAACTGCACTGTGAAATGGAGCTTATTGCTAGAGCTCCAGGTCTCCTGTCTCCTCCTACATACTATGTATCTTTCTAATTTGCAGTGCTGCTGACACAGTGTGCTTGATTAGGGACTAGGGTTGAAGATAACTCTGTAGGATAAAATGCTAGCTCTCTTAGTCATGTTGTTATATAAATTCTGCCATGTGTACATACCAAGAGAGGACTTGAGAGATGTAAAATGTAGCTTGATGCAAGTAGAAATACCTCTATTTTAGTGCAGTTGCACAAGAAAATACCCTTTGGAGATTTTGACCCATGGCAGTCATGAAAGTAATATAGCAGGATGATAAGAGGGTGTTATATATCCTCTGCTACTGATTATGGAACAAATAATTCTTTTGTTTTATGCTAGGACTAAGGCCCTTGTAGTAAAGAGAGCAGTCCCACAGCTGGACTGAAATGCACATTTTTCATCCTAGTCTGCTCTAGTGAAGTAAACAAAAACATTTTGAGAACTTCTGAGGAGGGTTTAGGACTAAAAGAGGTGTGTATTTTAACACAGATATATTATAGATTATTCTACAGCATGCTCTTTAGAGACAGAAGAGATCAATTATATCTAAATTGAGATGTGATAGAAGGAGATTTAGTGATATGAGGAAGCTTAAAGTAATCCCTCCTAAGGTAATATCGACAAATGTTACTCATTGGATGTCATCAGTCTAGTGCTTTCAGCGGTCTGAGACACGGGCAAGAGTACTGCCTCCTGTGAAAGGAAGGAAAAACTTCATCAGCAACCAAAACCAGTTCACTGAGTTGTCAAAACCCTGAAAAAACACTCCCTGAAAATAAAACCTTAAATGCAGCCTTAAGGATTGAATTTTTGCTGTCTCATCAGATTGCCCTTGGACTCAGCACCTTGCTTTCACCCCAGGCCAAACCAGTGCCAGCCAAGGCTCAACACCTCCCAGGGAGACTCTTCTCGGAGACAGGACACAGGGTAGAGTAGCTGAAGGTTGAGCCCACCTTGACCTACAGCCATGCCTAGGGAACTGCATGGGTAGCCCAAACAGTGACTGAATCAGCCCTCTTAGCTTCTACCGGCACTCTCTGCAAGCCCCTTGCACAGGGCATGGTTGTCCTTCTCTTAGCACTACACCTCAGCAGCCCCTGGCCTGTAGAGTTCCATTCCCTCATTCTCCAGTCCCCTTCCTCAGACCTGGAGGTAACCAGTGAGAGCAGCAAGACAGGAGCAGTTTTTTCTATTCCTATGCCTCTTTCTCTACTGGCCCAGGTTGGCT
Organism: Phainopepla nitens; assembly: GCA_013400175.1. Taxonomy (NCBI): domain Eukaryota; kingdom Metazoa; phylum Chordata; class Aves; order Passeriformes; family Bombycillidae; genus Phainopepla; species Phainopepla nitens. The sequence goes on along the minus strand of VXBQ01006195.1, from coordinate 270,517 downwards.
GTGGAGGAGAGGAAAAAGACTGCTGCAGATCCCCAGCGGCTGTCCCCCAGACACTGTGGGACAGGTGGCAGCTGCTGGCAAACCCAGCCCTCTCCCAAGAGTTCCATCATCATCTGTGTCTCTGCCCAGATATCTCTATCTGAGGAATAAAACTTGGAAAACTAAAACAAAACTTCTATTTTACCAGAGGGAAAAAAAGCAATGGAAGCTGTGTATATTACCCTATGTGAAGGACCATTCTGCTTTTCACATACACCATGATTAAACACTTGTTCTTACACTTCTGTGGTTCAGTTCCTTAGGTGATTTTCAAAGACAAAACCTAAACTCTCCCCCAGCCCTCTAAATTCAATGCAATTTTGCATCCTTGATGGTACTCCACAAAAAGCACTTTGAATATCTGGGACTTTAATTTGGTCTGATCCTAAACAGAATCATACTAGAGCAGACCAAAGGTCTGTGTAGTTCCCTGTAGTGGCTGAAGCCTTCATGGCTCTCAGTGGATTTCTCTTCCACTTAAGTCTTCCCTTGAACCCACTCACTGTCTAGATAACCTGGGAGGATGGCTTGAAATCTGTATGTCTACAGAATAAACAGCACCTTAAAGAAACTGATTACTTTTTGAGGGAGAACATAGAGGAAAAATGCAAAAGCTATACACAGTGGAACATCAGATATTGCCCGGAAAACATCTGAAACTGCATGAATGGCATTTGATAATACAGCTTTGGGTTGGATTGAGGGAAGGGAGGACCAAAAGGACCTGCTGGTCACAGACTTGAGAGAGATCTAAAATTAGAAAAATCCTGTTAAATATTTGTTCTGGTTTAGGGCAAATTTTGGAAGAAACTTCTAAAGGGGTTCCTTTAGAAATCAGATTTAAGTGGTTTCTCTCCCAATTGGTTCAGGAAAAGATTTTCTTTTCTAAACTCAGGGGGCTGCGGGCAGAACCTGATAGACTTCGAACAGCTAAAACAGCATTTTCTCAAAGGAAACAAATAAAGCTCATATGCTGCTAGCTTACAGCCTCAGACAGGGAAAGAAATAATAATAAAAAAAAAATCTATTTTACCAATTAAGAACTGTATTAGAGCTATGAAATATGAACCAAAAGAAATTTGTGAGTTCCTTGAAGATTTCTTTTAACACCTTTATACTTGCAAGAAACAGGTCTCTGGAGATAAAAGGTCAGATTGTGAAGGCTAATATGTCTAGTTACTCAGCAGAATAAAAGGCCAGATTGGACTGTCCTTTTGAAGCTAAGGAAATTCAAAAGTGATTTTAAAAATATGCCAGCAGGAAAAACTTCAGGACTTTTTCAATTCCCTTGTGACTTTTCTTTTTATATTTTTATGATATACTCAGTAACGTGGATACCTTGGAGGACAAATTTGCCTTTCCATTATGATGGAGGAAAATTGTACACATTCTTATAATTCATAAGCACGTTATAAAATGTAGATATGGATCCACTTTTCTGTTTGTCTTGCAGAGTATTTTCCATTACTACAGAGACAAGAAATATAAATTGAGTTTCTGCATAGATGTTTGTTGAGACGTGCTTCAAATTTGGTAAATGCAGTGAATTAGATAAAAGAGGTGAATTAGAAGAATGAGGTAGGAAGGATACTGGATAATGCATGGCTAAGCTCATTTTGAAGGTGGGTTTAATTTTTTTTATTTGGAGAGCCTGAAAGTACTGAGTGAAATAAATAAAGAACTGAATTTATTGCTTTTGAATGTCATGATACCTTGGTTCATAAAGAAATACATTACGTTGATCTTGAACTCAAAGAAGCACCAAAACTGTTCCAACAAAGCTCCCACAGAGAAAGGCTTTGCCTTAGCAGTCAAGTTCAAGCAGACTCCAGACTGAAGAGGTGTGAGCTTGCATGATGAGCACCCATCTATCAGCTGTTTGATGTCTTACAGAGCCATTTGAAGGAAGCTGTGCTTACTCATCTTGTTCTTTTTTCCTGCCTCCTGAATTCTGCCTTAAGATCTTGCTGCTTATCTTCAGCAGACTTATTGAATACACTGGAGTCTTGCCAGGGGTTTTGGATTTTCCAGATTCTGGATCAGCATTCCCTGATCATGGTATATGGATCTAGATCCAACCTCTGACTGTCACTGAGCCTCAGCAGTTAGATATGCTCACATCCAGGCATACATACACACTCAGATCTTACATATGCCATGACTGACCCTGCATTTGAGATATGCAGCAGAATTATTTTATTGTGATTGGAAAGTTATTAGTATAATGTTTAAATACTTCCACAACATGCTAATGGTAAGACCAGTTCTAACTTTGGTTATATGGCAACAATATTATAATCACAGAATAACACAGAAGAGCTGAGGGTGGAAGGGACCTCTGGAGACCAGCTGGTCCAGCCCCTATACTCAAGCAGGGCCACTTAGAGGAGACTCCCTAGGACTATGTCAAGGTGGCTTTTGACTGTCTCCAAGGAGACTCTACAACTTCCCTGGACTACCTGAGCAAGTGATCAATCAACACCACAGTAAAAAAAAAAAAAAAATCCCGGTGTTTGGACAGAGCTTCTAGTGTTTCAGTTTTGTGCCTCTTGCCTCTGGTCCTGTCACTAGAAAAGAGCCTGGTTCTGTTGTCCTTAGAGACTGCCCTCATATATTTGTATACATTGATAAGATTCCCCTGAGCCTTCTTTGAGCTAAGCAGTCCCAGCTTCCTCAACCTTTCAACATAAGGGTGATGCTCCAGTCCTTTAATCATCCTTGTCACTCACAGCTGGATCCTCTCCAGTATGTCCATGTCTTTCTTGTAGTAGGAAGCCCAGAATGAGACACAGTGTCAGAGAATCATAGAATCACAGAATATCCTGAGTTGGACATTCTCCAAGAGTTGGACTCTTCTTGAGTTGGAAGGGACCCACAAGTATCAAGTCCAGCTCCTCGTCTAGCACAGAACAACCCCTGTGCTAGACGAAATGCAAAAATTTTTACATGGCATGCAAAAATCATGCCATGTTCCTGAGAGCATTGCCCAAACACTTCTTGAACTCTGACTGTCTTGGTGCTGTGACCACTTCCCCGGAGAGCCTTTCCAGAGTCCAACTGCCCTCCGGGTGCAGAACGTTTTCCTAATATCCAACCTAAACCTCCTTTGACAAAACTTAAGGCCATTCCCTGAGGTCCTGTCACCACAGACCAGAGACCAGTTCCTGCCCCTCCTCTTCCCCTCACAAGGAAGTTGTAACTGCAGCGAGGTCTCCCCTCAGTCCTCAGTTTCCTCTTCTCCAGTCTGACAGACCAAGTGAGGTCAGCCAGAGTTTATTGTTCTAACCTTCATTCAGACTCCTAGCTGTGTGCTAACCAGGGCTGAACAGGGGAAAAGGATCATTTCCCTTCTCCTGCTGGCCATGCTCCTTTTATGCAACCCAGAATACCAGCACCCTTCACTACTGCAAGATCATTCTGCTGGGTCATGTTCAACATGGTGTTCCCCAGGAGCCATAGGTCCTGTTCTGCAAAGAACTTTCCAGATGAGCAGCCACCAGCATATATTGGTGCCTCCCCAGGGGCACGATGTTGCTCTTTCCTCTGTTGAGCATCTTATGGGAGACAGTATGGATAACCCAAGAGTGGAATTCCTTCACCAGCATCCTCTCTTCAGGCCTGTAATGTGATATTTGACTACAGATGGCATCATGACACATCATATATTGCTATATAATCTTTATATATTTGTATTGTCCACTTCAAAATTATCTTCGAAAATTAATCTTATGTCATTGTTGTATGAGTTTAAAAGAACATATTTTTGCAAGAGATTGGCAAAAATTGAAAGATCTACTGTATTTCCTCTGAGGAAAGCATCTCTCTCATACTTTTAAAAAATAATTTATTACTGTTTAGAGCTCTGCACTGATTGCTCTTTAAATACTTCTAACCTTAATAAAAATATCTCTGGCATAATCCTAATAAATGTTTTATCAACTTGTGAACTTCATAGAACAGATGACTGAGACTAATGTGTATAAACCTCAACTAGTGAAAAATTATCTGTAACACAAAAATAGATAAATTACTTGGGGGAGGGGGCTTGTCAAAAACTTCTTTGCATTGCGTGAGGTAGCAGTTCTTATCCAAATAAAAACTGCTTAAAATAAGGGAATTTTAATACAGAAATTTACCTACACTTTGTTTTGTATACCCTCCACATTCATTTTCTGCAAGTTCTATCCAAGGATATTGAGGTTTATGTAATTTCCAGTAATATCATAGTAGAGCAATCTTCATGAGATGTAAAATCAGATGTTTTCCCCTCCAGAGAACTGGTCTCATTACAAGGCTGCAAAGACAAGTTTCTTCCTTTTTTGTCTCCCTAAAGCACATTCCTTTCTATGGCATTCCTCTCTATGCAATAGTGATGGAAAATTATTTGGAAGTCACAGAATTATAATACAATTCAGACTTGAAAATCTTTCAAGAGACAGTTTCCAACAGCTTTTCCAGTCGCATTTTGCAGTGCTCAACAGACCTTACACTGAAGAATATTATCCAGCTTATCTAGCCAGAATTCCCTTTGCTGCAGACTGTGACTATTGCCTTTTGTCCTTTATTGTGCTCTTCTACTTCTCTATAACTGCCCTTTTAGAAACTAAAAGCAGCAATTGGATTCATACTTAACATTCACTTCTCTAGGCTAAACAAACAAATCTTCCTGTGGTTCTTTCTGTATATGAACCCCTAGTCACTAGATGACCTAGACAGGCATCTTAGTAACTCTGGAATGGATCTTTTCCAGTTTGTAAATGCTTGTTTTATGCCAAGGAGCTCAAAGCTGGAAAAAATGCTCCAAATCTCAGAAGCCTGCACTACAAAGAAACAATCCCTTCCCTTGATCTGCTGGCTATCATCTTGCTAATGCATCCTAGTATGTGGCTATCCTTCATCTCCAGGAGGCCTTGCTGCTGATTTGTGTTCTACTTGGTCACAAAGACTGCACCTCCTCCACCAGTGCAATTCCACAGAGCTGATGCCTCTCCACTCAGACCCCGCATACATGGGCTTATTCCATCCCAGGGGAAGGACTTTTAATTCACTTTTGCCAAGTGTGCTGAGGCTCCTGCTTGCTCATTCCTCCAGGCTGTGGAGGTATTGCAGTCCTGCCCTGCAGAGTATCAACTGCTTTACCTTGTCTGGTGTCATCTGAGAAGCTGACAAAGATGCTTTCTGCCCCATTGCCCAAGCCATTGATGAAGACATTAAACACTGCTGAGGAGTTTGCTGGTGGCTCAGCTGTATAGAAAGCTCACAGAGGTAAAGTGGAGGATGGTTAACTGCTCCGTTCTGAAGTATTCAGATACAATAATAATAGATGCCATAGGGAATATCCATGCGGAAAGTAATAATTCAGTCTTCAGAATGACATTTGAATTGTGTGCAGCAAATAGGGCCTGGGGCCACACATCAAATTCTACGGATAAAAGAAAAAAACTAGCATCTGCTCACATTCTTTAAGCATTATCTATCTTTTGTATTTAAAGGAGCAGGGGTTCAGTGAAAAACCTCAGTGATCATATGATCAGGAAAAAGTAATCACTGGTCATTTACTGATGTGGGCAAGGGAACTGAATCCAATATTTCTGATTTTATAAATGCTTTTCATTGTAATCTGCAGTGCATGCATGTAATTGGAATGAAAAGGTTGTATCTTGAAGCATAGTCTTACCACTATGATTCTATGAAATACTACTCTGAACAGTCTTTACCTTAGTTGATCATTTCTACATCATAAAAGGAGGAGATTCAGTTATGCTGAGGAATAAGAGAGAGGAATATGGCAGAAGAGAACTAGCTGTACTGATTTTCACATTTCATGGAGAAATTGAGTGAAGTATAATTTATTAAGCTACAGCAGTTATTAATATATATAGTCATCCTTTTCAAGATTTGTATACTGCTGCTACCATCAGTGTGTTCTTCATTTTGCATTTGGCTGTCTAGGGATTTGGACCAAATTTCAAATCTTTGCCTGTCTATAATCACGGCTTTTACTGAAACCAATACTAAATGTACCTTTGGTTATTGTATAAATATCTGGATATTGAAATGGGCCGCTGATATTGCACATTGACAGTTCAAATATTTATTTGTGCTGTTTGCCAAGGGAACCTGTGTGAAAGCCATGTTTAAGACACTTTAAATAATTCCCCTTAAAAGAGTCAGTGTTACTGTCCTGCACACACAAATGTATGCATGCAAGCTCTAGGCTGAAACTGGAAGCCAAATAAACTATTGTGACTTGCATTTCATTACACCTAATTATTATTTTATTTTCTAACTATTTTCAAATCCTAGCTGAAAAGGAGCACCAAATCGTATTGAATAGGTGTAAAGGTACAGCCTTGTAATGATACATCTCTACTGCATGTTGTATAGCTTACAATTTTCCTACAGAAGTCAGACACCAAACAGTTCTTGAAGAACTGCGCTTGAGAAGGGAAATACACAAATCTGGAATGTGTTCAGATCACATGATTGCTCTTAGTTGAGTGAAAATACGATTTATACTCCTTATGATTTCTTCTGAAAGAGAAAATTCACTACCTTACTTGAAAAAATAGGATCTTCAAACTTCCTACTTGTTTTCTTTTCAAGCAGATCAGAGCTTTTCTCTTTTACAAGAGAGTATAAAGGGCACACTAAAGAACGTCAAAAGAAAATTTGTTCAATTTGAAAGGTGCTGAAACAATTAATTGGAATGTCACTATTATAATGAGGCAATCATGTATGAACAACTATTACTTTTATTAATGATCTGCAGAAGGCTTGTATTTGCAGCTAGCTCGGGTGGACGTTTTACCCCTGAAACTTTGCATATCTCCCTGTCTCTTTTTAAATAGTGCTGTAACTTCCTCAGAAATTTAATTTTCACTTGAGCAGGAGAAATATCATTATGCCAGTGACAAATATATTAATAAAATCTTTGAAGAATCATGATGTTACTTGAACAGCTGCAATGATTTCTTTTACTGTGCAGTCCCCAATCTGGGAGACTTCAATTCTGTTCTCTTTTATATGAAAAGAAGTGCATTCCTTTTCACTGGACATCATAATTGCCAGAATAGGTAGCTATGGCTTCATAAAAGTATCAAATTTATAAATAGATTTTTCCAGTTATCATATATATCTAGATATATGGGGGGAATTTTTTACTACTACAGTGCACTTCCAGGAGAGTGTTAGTGTTAAATAATGCATTTTAAACAACTGGAAACCTGAAATTCTAGTAGCAGGTTTTTCATCTCTTTCAAAAGACAATCTTTTACTGCTGACTAAAAGATAATAGTGGGAAGATGCTTAGTGTTGCTAGCAAAGGACACTTAGCTATGTAAAAGTAAATGTCATACTTCGAGGTCATATCCTGAATGAGTGGGAAATACTCTTTTTTTTCATTAAAGAAATTAATGCCCATAGACTTTTTTTTTTTCCTCTGTTGACACGTGATCAAGCTCAGTGCTTCACAGATCTTCTTGCCCTACTCTTCAATAACTGACATGTGTGCCTCTGCTGTGTTAAGAGTTAATGGAATGTGCCCCTAACTGACCTGCTGACCAAAGCCACGGGTTGGAACAGGTGCTTGACAATGGCCAACAAAGCAGCTCTACCCCAAAGAGGCTGCTCAAAACATGGAAATGAATTCTAAAGTTTCAGCTGCAAAACTGGTTTCAAAACCTTCTGCATAAAGCGTCTCACAAACGTTTACTTTTTCTGCTGTTACACTGCTGCACAGCCCCAAGGTGGGGTGGGACTGTCAAAACTTGACTTAAAGATGCAGATATCCTTGGCTAGCTTCTCTGAATCCAGGGATATAGAATGCCAAAGTTCAAGCAAATTGTGGGTGAATGGATTCCTACATGATGACCAAGTGAAATGTATAGGATATAAAGTGTGAAAACACTTTCCAAAATTACTCTGGGAGGAGTTTAAATTTTTCTCTTAAATCTTTAACTAAGCATATTATTTATCACATAAGTGGTTTCATGTCAAGTAGGCAGAGGAATTATGTGAGCTCTAGTGATTAAACACAGAGATGTTAAACCTTGTCATAGCCTTGTGTTTGTCTCTGGGGCTGTCACTGTAGGAGGTGCCAGCTACCAAGGCCTGTCAAAATCCATTAAATGTGATCTGCTGCTTAAGGCCCTGATCTGACGACAGGACAGGGAATCTGACAATGCAAGAGGAGCAGGTAAACAAAAGAGTGCTCATAAAAAGACTCCCACTGAAGTGCAGAGCAGTAAGCTTTAATCACCAGATTCTGAAAATAATTTTTAAATAAAAAATAGTGTGAAATTTTGGAGAAGGAGTGGTTCATAACTGGAGAAGAGACACTGCCATGATTGTTTTTGTCTCCAAGAAATGAAGAGGAAATACCTCTGTCTTATTCAAGCTAAGCAAGCACTGATCAGAAGAATATAAAGATTTTATGTAGTTAAGAAGATCCTACCAGTCCAGATCATGAAATCAGTGGAAAAAATATCTCTAAGGGCAGAGGTGGAACTAGAAGATAGGAGACCATGTGGGAGAAGCACAACATCAGACTGTCATTCTCTGCTGCTTTATGCAAACAAAAGAGGAAAACAAGGCTTTTCCCAGTAATTCCTCAGTGTTGATTACTCATACCAGTGCACAAAAAGAATTTGAGGCATAGCTTTCTGTTTTCCTGTTCATTCGCTTGCACTCAGATGCTCATGGGCAGAAAAAGAATGGGAAATTACACAGTGCCAGAGCCCTGGGTACCTGCCTGTCCCTGCCCACCCCAGCTGGCTCCCCCAACTCTGCCCAGGAGTCAGAACCCTGTTTCAGTCCCCAGGATCAAACAATGCCATGGCAGAGAATTGTATGGGGAAATTTTCCTGTCTTGGTGAGCCTTCATTAGTAAGATCACTGAAAGGAAGTTTTCCTGGTTTGCAGAGGTTTGTCATTTGACTGAGAAAAGCCTTACACTGAACTTTACTTGGTCAAAAGCAAACTATACTTTAAAAATTCATTGCATATACCCAAGCATGATAAGATGGGACATACTTAGATCTGAACCAGACTGATACTATTATTGTACAGAATGTTTATTCAGTGGCTGAAACATGAAGGGTTTTCAGTACACACAAAAAAATTGTGCATCCTGCATTTTTTTCTCAGGCTTCTTTTTTTTATTATCTTGTTATAAAAAAATACTACTTTTAGAACTGCTATATCTATTCTGATACTTACAGGACTATTAAATCTGTGCTAGTTCCTGAATTAATAAACACAAATGCACTAGAATATCAAAAGCCCAGAAAATTTGTCCATCAGGAACATATTTTTATAGCCATGAGATACATTTTACATAGGTCTGAAAGGAATCTCCTACATCATCAATCAAGGCTTCTACTTTTTCAAGCAACCACACACATGACTTTATAAATTTATCAAGTTCCATATTAGAAACTAGGATTTTAATCTCATTACTACTACTGGATGGCTGTTCAAAATGTCATTTCTATAAAGGTTAGAAACTCTTCCCAAATTCACAGCTTAATTGTGTTTACACAGTTAGTTTCTGTGCCAGGCTCATCCTTTAATTTAACTAGTCTTGCCTTCCCATTTTTGCAATGCGCTTTCAGGAACAGGTGACATTGCCTCACAGCTTTCATCTTGCTGGGCTAAAGAAAACCAGACTTCTTTGGCAGGGTTTGCCTTTTCAGTCTTTATCCTAACACCTTATGTCTGAACCCGCTGCAGTTTTCTGGTTGGTTTTTTTTTTGATTGCAGAAGACCAGAATAATTTACTGTGTTTTAGATAATAACTTACACATCATAAAAAAGTATGAATCACTGATCAATTGTATTCTGTTTTGGTAATACTGTACTTTGCCCTTTTAGAAGATGCATGACTCCCCTCTCATTGTGTAGAAACGTGTTTCTTTTACAGTAGTGTGAATGCTGACTTCAGTGAGGCAAATATTTTAGCTCTACTTTTCAGCAGATTTAGGACTCATGGCTGCATCCCGACATTTTGTGAGCAAAATAAATCCCTTTAATTATAACAAAATGTTAAAGCTCCACAAATGTTCTATGGATATTACACTACTGGGAAATGAGGCAATACTTTAAAAAAAATTCAACCAAATATTTAAACTGAAGAAGAGATGAACAGGGGAATAATGTTCCCTTGATAAATGTGGAGTTATATTTACAGTCCTTCCTTCCCACTGTCTCTCTGAAACTGGAAGAGCTATCTGTTTTTAATGACAGTTCTTTGATCAGTATATGTATCTTCTAAGGATGCAGTTTGGACAAAGAAAGGCAGTGTATGACTACACATGTGGCTCAGGTAATAATTAGTGGTTTACAGCATTGATCTAGACTGAATCAAAAGTGGCCTTTATTTGCTGTATAACAAGTTCAAGTTCATCTTGCATCCAACCCAATATTTCCAACTGTTGCATTTTAAATACCAATCAGTAGTATCTCAGCAGAACTCTTGCACCTCCAGTGCAGCAGGAACCTTTCTCCTGTTTCACTAACAGGTTGCTGGCATGAGTAATAAAGAATTTTCCTAAGACCCAGACTACAGGATCTGATAAAAACTGGCAGTATATCCTGATGGCATCCTGTTGCATGTCTTTTCTTCAGTAACCTCAATATCAAATTTAATTATGTAGGTTGAGCTTTTTAGACTTGTCTCCGGATATAAAATTAATTCCCATAAATCTCATGCTCTCCACATTCTGATCTGTGCATAGGTTAGTGAACAACTGTCCCCCTGCCTTGCTGTTCAAGAAGGCTTTCAAAAGGGCGGTAGTCTTAGGCATAAATATTATTGAAAGACTATCAGACTTCTGCAAAACTAATTTTCCCATCCTCTTATCAAGGGTTTGTAGACAAGCAGGCACCTAGAAACTGCTGTTTAAACTCTGAACTGTGCAGGCTAATGCTTCTAAATGGAATTGGCTGCCTTAGGTGTATTTATTCGTTATTTTGCCTATTTCTATCCAGGTTTATTATCCCACCTCTCTTCCCCTGGAGTCTTAGTGAATAGTTATTCACTTTCAATTGGTTGAAAAAGAAACCAGCAGAGAAGATGAAAGCTCACCTGAGAGGCATTAGGAGGAACTGTATTGCTCAAGTTTTCTGTAGACTGCCAAGTCAGTTCTTCACTGTTGAAGACTTGGTAGTCAAAAACTCATCAAGAGATGGGCAGTGTCTTGCCAGTGTTAATCTGAGAGTTAGCTGTCACAAACACAGATTGGAGGTGTGACTTTTGGGCAATTGTTATCACAATTCTACGTATTTTATGGCATTTTGGGGTCTTTCATGCACTCAGTCTTTTGAGTTTAGCATAATTGTCCAATTATCCACAATGATATACTCAATGGCAGTTTCACAAAGAAATACAGAAGGCATTTGTGGAATAACATGAGCACAGAATGCATGTTCAATAGCCTCAGCAGTGCATTTTGGTAGCATCTTGTAAACAATGGACTTAACTCTGCACTTTTGTGTAATGTGTATGATCTGTCAGCGCAGTGGCAGTCTGTTTAAAATATGAAGCAGAGGGGTTATAGTTGCATAAATTGAACTGGCCAGCATTTTTCCAATGGGAAATTTTATTTCATGGAAGGAGATTTTTGTAGGTAATAACTCTCAAATTGCAGGTATTCACCATTTGGTTTCTGAAGTGGTGGAATTTATGATCAAAACAGGGAAGCTCTTTAGCCATAACAGCTGGTAGCCTGAAGTTTTAAGAATGAGGTGAGAGATCAGCATGAAGATGCTTTTCTGTGGGATTCAAAAGAATTTAATCTGCAGACTTTTCATTGTTAGATGAGTGGCCTGATCATCACACATTTCAACTACTCTGGATGTATCTTTGCTTTTGGAGGGTTCTGCTTTGTATTAAAAATACATTGAGGGAGAGTAAAAGAGATTAGTTTCAGCACTGCTTTTGGGTACAGGAGGTGAAAGATCAGATACTTGTTCTGAAGGATATTTATTTATATATATATATAGCAAGTAGCGGCTCCAATAAGAGATACTAGAAAACCCTTTCAGTTTCCTCAAATTCTGAGTAGCCTGGTGGGCTAGACATTCATCTGGAATTTCAGGCTGAAGTTTCAATTACTGGACTTAATCACATGGAATAAGAACTTTCCTATCTTAGGAGAACACACAAATATGAATGTGTGAAAATCCCCATATTTCATGGTCTTAGCATCAACCTCACGTGTACTGGGAAATATCACAAACCATAAGGAACCCACAGCACTCTACATTTTGCAAGTCCTCACTCTGGCATTTGACCCCACTGCACATACCCATAGCAGGGTAGAAGGTACCACCTTCTCAGTGGTACCATCCTTTGGTTGTATCAAGTGATGTTCAAGCAATTTCCTTTCTCCAATCGTACACCAGCTGTAACCAACAGCTCACGGGGCATATTCTGTAGTGATAAAAAAAACCGTAACTGTAGTAGCCTTGCAAGAATTCTCCTCTCATTCAGTCCTTCAAATGTGGGCTGTCTAACATGCATAAGATCTCCAATATTGTCAAATAAATTGCTCATCTGCAGCACAAACTCATAAATTAATAGACAGAGGTTCTACAGACAGATTTAGGATAACTGGGGACTAAAAGATGTGATGCAAAAACTATTTTCATTCCATTCCATATTAGGAGGGATCTATTAGTAACTGTTAGTAACAAGAAAAGCACAGTTTTGTCAGCTAGTTTTTCTGAAGCTTAGTGCTTTTTATTTTTCTTTTGGATAATCTCAAAATACCAAAAAATATTTACACTTCTAACAGAAATAAAAAAATTGTACACGCCTAAAGCCATTTAATCTGAGTCTTGTCTATTTTCTTCTCCTTTCTGCTTTCATCCTACTACATTTATTGTTGTTTTTGTTGCCAATGGACAGACATAAATGCTGTTGCAGGAACAATTGGAAAACAGGAACATATATTTATGTAAACCAGTATTGATTCAACCTTAAAAAAAAAAATAAAGAAACAGAAACTGACAAAGAAACCAAGGCTTTCAATGCTGTCCTGAAAATCATTATGACCAGGACTGCTTATGTGCAAAGAATACCTGACTGAGTTCTTCTGATATTCCTGATATTCCTGATATTCATTCTGCTATGAATTTACAGAGTTAAAATTGTTATATGTAGTTAAAAGTCTTTGCCCAGTGTTCATCATTAGATATAGATCCTTGTGTTGTTTTCTTTTGGTCTCTGAACAGTGATGGCTGTTTTATTTGTTTATGCAGCTCTGTGCTCTATGGCTGACAGCTCCACATTTGGGAGCATCTTAAAGAGAGGTCACATGACCTTTCCAAACACGGAAAAACTCTGTTCTTCTCAAGATGACCCGAAATGTTCTAATTATTGGTTATTCCCTCTAGTTGGTGATGCAGCCAACAAGCACGTAAAGTTCAGTGAACCCACAAGTATACAGCTGTTATCTTTGACTTGTGGCCAAAATAAAAATTGGAACAAAATTTACCCAGACAAGTATAAAGCCTCCTGTTTAAAGCAGTTATTTTCTAAGCCAAATAATCAAATTGAAACTAAGGAAGAGTGAATCCTTTTTCTAGAAACACTGATTCAAACCAGGGTCAATATTTCAGAGATGAGATGTTAACACATATTACTGGCTTGACTGCGTAAGTTTCCCAAAGAACATCCAAGTCTCAAGTCTATTAATATGTGTGCAGCTTTACCGCATAATCCAATTGTTCCAATTTCATCATATATGTCATGTTTTCTTGCAGGCTGGAAGTTGATTTTGTCTCCTGCATAATCAAGGTGAACGTTGAAAGATGGCAGAGGTGGGTCAGCTGGAGTAACCTTTGACAAACACCAGTGATATCTGCTCTGATGTACCAGTTTGGAGCAGCCAGCAATGGGAAGGCAATAATTCCCTACTCTTTTCAACATTAATATTTCTTAGGAAATTTCCACCATTAACCAATCTGGGTCTTCTTAAATGGGGTCAAAAAGGTATGATAGAGATTAGAACCATTGCAGAAATTGCACGCACCTCCCCTTCCTACTGCTTATCCAGGCACCTCTGTCTGATCTGCTCTCCAGATCAATTCTGTACTACCTAAGACTTTAGGGAAGAGAGACAATGTAATCATAAATAAAGTTTCCCAGTGCTTTTCATAGCTGTACTTGCCCATGTTGTACAGCAAACAGATATAAAAAGCTGATTCCTGAACATACGTAAGTCACATCCATAGTAAGCTGGAGGAGAGGTCTTTCCACTACAGTGAATGTGTGCATCAACTCATCCAAATGGGTATTTGATTTCTGTTGAACTGTATCATGAGTTTGAAAATCAGCTTCTACTTTCCAGGTAGTATAGCCCACCTGACTGATAACAAGGCTTAATTAATGTGCATCTGAAAAGCTCCTTCCTGCCTCTTTATTTTGAGACAAGGCACATTTGTACAGGGAACGGTGCAGGTCTTACTAACAGATGTAATCCTATGCAGAATTCTCCCTGCACTATCTCTTTGTGACAGTAACAGAAATGCAGCAGTGAACTGAAATAATACTTTTTCGGAACAGAAAGCACCTTGTAACATTAGATGCAAAACCAATTGTAACTAAAACTTCTGACAGCAAATTCAATAATAGTTACATTTTAGATTGTCACCTTGGTAATGTCATCAGCAACAGTTTTCAGAAGTCTATTGAACAAATGAATGGATGTTCCCACTGTACACCTTTGAAAACAGTGGCTTCCATTCTTTCAAAGGATGGGTTTAAATGTTAAGTGTTTTTAAAGGAACACTTTTTTGTATTGGTGGGGAATTGGATTTTCATCAAACAAAAAAGAATGTTTTTCAAGGTAATGCTTGATAGACTAACAAATAACTGGCAACTAGTCAGTGGTTGAACAATTATGTCTATAAAGGCAATGTTGCAGTCAGAAGTTTCTACAAACATAGTAAGCCATCAAAATATTTCATTGCAATTTTTTTCCATGTCATGGAGAAAAATTCATCCCTTCCTACACTGTTTCCTGTCTCTAAGCAGCCCACAATGTCTTAGGCAAAATATGGATTTTATCTCGTCTTTTTCCTTTCAATAAATATTTACTTGAATATTTTAAGCAATCTTTCTACTTCATTAAGTTCTTATTAAGGTTTCTCCCCACTCTGTGACCAAACAATTCACACTGCTGGATAAAGTAATATATAAGTAGTCATCTTCAAGCTGCAGGTAGTGAAGTGGACCTATTTCTCCTTGATATTCTAGGTATTAAATTTTTCTTCCCTGTGGGACAGCTCAATTGCTTGTCTGAGGTTCTGAGGTGGCTTTTTTTCCCTCCTTCCAATGGAAGGAATATTGGTTGTCTTATCTACTTCATGTTCTACTTGTGTCATTTGAAGTATATTTTTCCTAGAAGACAAAGGAAAATGAAAGCTATTACCAGAAGGCAAATAAAATGGATTAATCTCTATGTGATAGAGTATTCAGATTTCAAGATAAAAACAGAAGAATTACCATGGAATGTTATGAGATATGCACACACACTACACAGAAGGAGGAAAGAGTATCACACCAAATTATATATATTTAAATAAATTTGCTACACAAGAGATCTGTTCCTTATAAAGTACACAGTACAAGCAAAAAGCATACCAACGGATTATTTTCAGATCAATTGTATCATTAACTGATTTTTGACCATCCAAGCTGACTCGTGTTTATTTCTCCTCAGATCCTTCTGTGCATTTCTTCTGCAGGAGGAGAGGGGCAGGCAGAGTCAAGTGCATGGATTAGGGAATGAAAGAGTCTCTTGCTACTTCATCAGAAGTCAGTTACTTGTGGGAAGGATATCCAGATGGGGAAGTTTGGTCTGTTGCCCAGAAACTCTGCTTGTGCATGACATGAGTGAGAGTTTGACAGCCACAGAGAACATCAGGTTGCAGCTCAGGTGGGTATGTGGCACAGTCCCACCTGGTGAACCATTCAAATCTTCCTGGTTTCTGCAGAACTGATAAAAATTTTTTATGTTTTGAGAGACACAGAAAGGGAGATCCATCAGGGAGCTTAAGCATTAGCTGGAAGAAATGCAGGAGAGGAAATACTAGTGAAAGGAGACAAAGACAGCATGGTCTTAAGAATTTGATGTGACATGATAGGAGCCATAGAGGAAAAGTAACATGCGGATAGCTGTCACTGAGGAGATGGCAGATGAGAATGCTTTGAGTTTGTTAAAAAGGCTAAAGAGAGGGTTGGGTGAGGACAATACCAAATATTTGTGAGAAAGAGTAGGAGTGTGTATATGTATATAATCAAAGTTGTTCATTGAGTGATCAGTAAGAAGACAGGCTGTTTGAATGGTTGTGGGAAAAAAGGTGCCATGATGTTGAGTAAGAGGAGGAAAGGGGGAGAGGCAGGAAGCAGATGCTGCTTGTGAAGGATGATGGAGTGATGCTTTGCAGAGTCAGAAATAGTATGGGACAGTTGCAAATCAGAAAAGTAGGCTGAGATGGTATCTGGAATGGAAATGAGTGGAGTATTTATGGAGGTTTATTTTCCTTCAGGTATCTGGTGACTTGCAGGGCCAAATGGTTCAACTGAGCAGTGTCCATGGAGTGAGCGTGCTCAGCTGAGGTAGGCATGATATTGTTGTGTCTTGTGGCCACTGAGAGGCTTGCTGTCAGCACATTTAGCCCTGTGAATGTCAGAGAAGGAGATTTACTAATAAGAGACAAACAGACCACACCACCATTAGCTAAACAAGTTTAAAGAGTGTTTGCTACAGTCTGAGGGGGAAGGCGATTTTAAACATTTAGTGCCCTAGATTTGCAGTTATCCTCTTCACTGGTGCATCACAGAGCATCATTAAAGTTCCTGACTTCACACTGTAAAATACAGAACAGTAGAACTGCAGGGTACAGAGTTGCAAAGTTTGTGATAAAAAAAAAAGTATGATAAACAGATTGAGGTGTTAGTCTGCTATAAACTATGGCAACGTCAGGATTGCTGGTTATATGGCATAGTTGTCCTGTTAATCAGTTAAACTGTTGTCTTATTTAAACTATCTACGGGTAAATTTTTCTCTGTTTAGGAGGAAAAAATATATAAACATATTAGAAGAACATCTATCATCATTTATAATCTGAACAGAGGGACAAAGTCTACTGGACTTGGGATATGAGCACGAAAAGATCATGTTAGATTTGAGTCTGCTTGAGAAAATATCTCTTCTATTTCCTGTCCTGCAGAGCCCCCTATCAGTGGGCTTGTTCTGTGCAACTTGACTCATTTTGGGGATGGCTTGTAAACTCATTTCATTTCCCCATATACAATGAGATTTTCCTTGCCAAAAACAATGTTCTGTCTTTCTTATGCTACAGCTTGCTAAGTTTTCTTTGTTTTGCTCTTAAATAGAAGGTTTTCTTTGAACCTTCTAGAACTTCAGTTTGTAAGTTGATGCTGTTGCCATGCCAGATGAAGGAAATTAAAATATATAGAAACATAGTGCAACAGGTCCTTCTGAATATTCAAGCACGAACATTAATTGATGCCAGTAAGTGGTCACTGCTACAGTTCTGTAAGATTAGTGTGATTTTTAATGAAGCCCAGAATCAATGTCTGCTGGTCATGAGATGAAGCAAGTCCATTCCTTCTACATGTGACAGCTTCGTCTTCTCAGTAATTCAGATGCCAGCAAACATGGCAAAAATTTGTGCAAAGAAAAACACTATGAAAGATCTTCAGGAAGAAGTTTCTCTCCTGGCTGAAAAGAAAAAGAGATATTTTCCCTTGCCTATTTATATTTTTAAGTGTGTGCATGGAAAAGCAGACTTCTACAAAATAAATTACTGGCATAGTGAGTGGTGATAGTGGGTTTTACCTCCTTTTCTCCTTCAAATTTGCCTATGCTGAAGCTGAAAATGTAGTGCAGCTTCTGTAGGCTGCCAGCTCTGCTACAACAAAATGTAGTAAAAACAACACAAAGCTTAAAGCTTGCAGAAGTTTATGCAGACCTCAGGCATGTAATAGGAGACATAACCCTGCTGGGCTTCCATCTGCCCTCATGACACTGCTAGCAGGATCCAGCTTCACTAATGTTAAAGCAGCCTGTGCTACATCAGGATGAGCAACACTCTTAAGTTTGTAGTTAAGCTTAGAGTGACCAGGGAAAAGTCATTCTTGGCTCTGGCCCCATTTCAGTGTGTATGGTGGAACAATCCAGCACCAGTGAAAACAAATGTGTTGTTACACAAATGTGGGCCAAGGAACTTGAGCACTGGACCTTGACTGTCATTGTATGATTATTATATTTTCAGTTTTCTGTGTATTAGTCTGTTCCCTTTAAGTCTAAGATGGACTTTACATGATCATTTGTAGACAGACATAGCACAATTTAATTTGTGGTGTGAATCAGACAAGCATGGGACAGTGTCAGTATAAAAGCCATGCTGTGCTTTAACTCAGTTCAGTGCTGGTATAAGCAGTATTTGCTGTATTTATTTTTAATTAATTCTGTCAGCATCTCAGTATCTCTTAAATATTTTTCAGCTTGGGCAGCTATGAGTCTGTGTGAAACCCAACCATCTCTGCCTGGGGCTTTGGGACTTTGGCAAGGGCTGGGTGTCTGTCTCCCAAGGCATGGTGCTGCTGAGCTGTATCTAACTTCTAGGTGCCAAGAAAATGCTAAGACCTGTTTCTGATAGTGGCAAAAGAGAATGTTTTCTAGTGAGCGTGCATAGGTTTGACTTCTTTCTGTGATCTTTCTCCTTATACTCCCACAGCATCTAGAAGTGCTGTATTAAAGTTGCTGCATTCCTGCCTTAACAGATGTGCTGTCTATGAATTTATCTAACCTCTTTTAAATCTTGCTGATACTGTCTGCTTCCAGACTCTGTGCTCAGAACACTATCTGTTGCACAAAAAAATACCTTCTTTTATTCAGTTTAAACTTAGCTCCTGCTGTTCAATCTAGTTTAGTATGCAATATTTAGCAAATAACAGTTCTGCATTCAGCTATTCCATTGCCTTCATTATTTTGCAGAACTTATTCATATCCTCACTCCTGCTTAAAGTCTCCAGTACAAAGATTCTCAGCCTCTACTCCTTGTAAAGCAGCTGCTCCTCATCATGGACTATTTTCACTGTCCTCTTTTGCACCCTTTCCCACTACACCCTTCTTTGGGATGCAGAGAACAGAATGACACACAGGACTCACTGTGTGCACAGAAGAGCTTTTGTACAGAAGTAAAGTGACATCCTTTCTTGTCCACAAGCATCCATCCTGGTGGTGACCAAGATTTTGCAGGCTTTTTTGGCTGGCCCACACACTGACTCAATAAATCAGAGAACTGTCAACTCTGCTGCTTTAAAATCTCTTTCACTAGATTTCAGTTCTGATGTCAGCACCATGTAGACAGGGTTCCAATTCTTTTTTTCCTAGGTGCATTACTTCATGTCTGTCTACACTGAAGTTCACCTGCCAGCCTTTTTGCCTTAAGTGGCCTTGTGTCTGCAGACTAGGAAGTGTTGCTGTTTATTTCCTTCTCTAAGACACTGATGATCTCTAGGAGACCACTGAAGATTCTTTTATTTAGAAAAGAGACTAATAACCTGTCTGTGTAGCACCTAATCTTTAATCACCTTCCAGTTTACAAAAGAACATTTTCACCACATCCAGTGGCAGCTTAATTTCTTTCATAATCTTTGACATAGAATCTTATCAAAGACTTTTTAAAAACCCCAGATATATTATTTAGGCAGGTATTATCTTTGTCCAGATATCTCCTGTTCAAGAGGATTAATGTTGCAAGATTTCACTTTACAGAAGCTATGCTGACTCTTTTTCCAGCAATCCCTGTCCATTTGGGCTCTCAGTGATATTATTCCCTGTTATGAACACTACCATCTTAACAGTGGGAGCCAGAATTCCCAGTCTAGTCTGTAGCTCTTGGGATCTCCTCTAATACAATTTCTATAGGTGGAGTTCATCCACCTATATGTTGGCACCATTACCTGCTTGTTAAAAGAAGCTTCATGACTCGGCCAGTTGGCTCTACAATTTCACATTCAAACAAATAAAATATGTAGTGGTGAAGGGGGTCAGTTAAGTATTTTGGTACTGTCTAGACATCCAGCTTTGCATATACAGTGGTTTCTCCAGTAACACACACAGTGCACATCCTGTGTGCCTTAGAGCCTCTGTGCAAAGCTGATATTGCCTTTGGCAACTACAGAACGTCTCTCACTCCCAGCTTCCAGGAAAATGGAAGATGCTAATACTCTCATGCTGTTCTTCACCTTGTACTTGCTGTTTCGCTCAGTATGTCAGTACTTGAAAAGTGCCAGGCATATGTTGGTTGCTGCATGTCACTCTTGCTGTCTCGGAGTCTTGAGACACATACATTAGAGATGTGACATATGCTAAGAGTGAACTGTTGATGTTTGAAAAGGATTTCCATTGCTTAACATAAGCTTTGTGAGTGATAGCCCTCCAGCTTCTCCTACCTAATTCTCTGTGTGTCCCCTGACTAGTCAACTCTGTGCTCTTATGAGCCTGCACAGTATGTGGAATTTGCAACATATCTATTCAGTGAGTTTCATCTGTTGTTATCAACCCTTTTTCATCCTCTGCTTTGGGAGGATACACTGGGACATCCAAAATGTTTCCACCCCCTGACCTACTATGCATTCTTTCATTTGTTTATTTTTTTCTTGCCATTTAAGTATTAATTAAAAAAAATAGCTCTTATTTCCTCTCTTCTCTGTAGTTATAACACATTTTAATATATATATTGACATTTTCCTATATAATTCTTTAATCTCTCTTTCAGTTTTTTCCTTTCTCCAACTCATTTATTCAGTCTTTCATTCTACAGAGTTTGGAAAGCTGATATTTCCAGAACCGAATTAATTACTTGGGTCAGAATGAGTGTCATTATATAATCAGGGTGTGATAGGTTAGAGCAATCTGGCACAAAAGGCTACAGTCCAGTTTATGCTTGATAGGTCAAAATCCTGGATATCATCTCTTTAGTAGTTATAAACTAAGCTTTATTTGGACTGGATGATTCAATGGCACCTACATTAGCAAACAATTCAGCCCTTGATATGAGAGTTGTGCTGTCTGCTGCGATTTTTCTGTGCTGAAGAAACAAAAAAAATCTAAATGACTAGGTAATGGCTGTATCACAATGAAAATAATTATCTAAAAACTTTGCACATACCAATTCTGATCCAAGCATAATCTTAATCAAGCCTCCATTAATATCATAGAACACCTTGCTAGCATGAACAGCAATGACAGAGTCATTGAACCTAGTGTTGTAACTGGCCTTTTTACTTCACCAAATAGAACTTCTAAACAAATTAGAGGAAGGGTAGGAAGGACATAGGTGCTGTCTGCTACATTTTATCCAGAAGGAACAAAATTGCCTCACTTACATGTAGAAATAATATTATAGACATGATTCAAGGGCTTTAAATGAGGTACATTTGATAAAACAGATTGGGGGGAAAAATACAAATCTGACGGGTATTTTAGGGTGATTTAGAACAATTTGCATAGAGGCTGGGCATGACTCAGATTTGCCTTCTTTCAGGCACTTCAAGAATCTGGTCTAAGTGTATTTTGGGTGAAGATGAATAGATGAAGCAAAGAAGGTAATTTTTTGCAGATTTGCTTTTGCATATAATGTCATTGTAATAGTCTGATAACTAGGGTTATGCATGATCTAATTTCTGAGGATGATGTCATATTTCATAAGCATCCAGCAGAGATGATACAATCATTTCACAGAGGGAGCTATATGATGTAATTGCCAGCAACACTACATGGATCAGTGGCCCAGCAGGTTGCATTCAATTCATATTTTATACGGTGCTAATATGTCTTTTTTAGCTGTTTTTTCCCTCTGAAGATGCCGCAGTAAAGAACTTTTATTTTATGTTCAGATCTTTTATTTCAAATCTGACATTCTTGTTTGTTTTTAAAATAGAGTAATTCCAAATATCATAAGATTTTTTTAACTTTAGGGGTTTCTACTTTCTTTGCCCACTTTATAACCAGATACAATTGAATTTGCAGGTTTGGTGCCGGTTTGGTAGTAGAGGGCTTTCGTGTGGTTTATGTGGTTTCTCTGAGGAGCTGCCAGAAGCTTCCCCCATGTCTGCCAGAGTCAATGCCTGCCAACTCACAAGTCTCCACTTATGCCTGGTCATTCTGTTCCATAGCCTTCCTTCTGCCAGCTAGATCCTACCAGCTTGTAACTATTCACAGGATGCAAACAAACAGAAGATCACATCATTATCCCCTTGCTCAGATTTTTGTTGAGACTAAGTGCACTTTGAGGTCTTTAACAGTCCTGCCTAAATAAAGATTGGGTTAAGTAAGACTGAGTCCTCTGAAACCAAGAATAATGGAACTAAAATTACTTCTACATGCAAACAAAGCCAAGACTGAATTCAGAATTCAGACAAAATTGTGAGGCAACTTTTACTTTCCAGGCCTTCTCTCCAGTCTTGCCTCATGAAGGATTGTTGAGCAAATTAATTTCTGTCCTTTCAACTCCTCTCTTTTTTCCAGCACTCTTCTCTGCAGGTACATGTTCAGTTGCACTGATTTCTTCATTATGGCTGGTTTTCTTTCTTTGGGTATTTTTCCCCCTCTCCCCCATCTCATTTACTTTCATGCTTGCGAGCTCTGTTTCTGAGATTATGCAAACAAGAATGCAAACAATTCAGGTTCTATCTTTGAGATGATTGCTACTGGGGTCCTTTGCATATTCTCCTTCACGTTCCAAAGAACAGAAGCCTAAACCCCAAAATTTTATTTCACATTTAGCATGCAATCATAGAAGAGGATACTTGTGCTGTGCAGAGTTTAGAAGTAACTAGATGTCAGTTTTGACTTCTAATTACATTTTAAAAAAAGATCAGCAGCACATCCCAGGGGCAAATTTCAGTGTTGTGAACTCTTTTTAGGTGCCCAGTCCCAGAATAAGAGGCTTTGTTAGTGTGGAGTCTTTCCAAATTGCTTAGTCACAGATGTCCACCAAGCTTCTCTTCCCACAGTTACTAAAGGAAGTGGAGCTCTCCTCTAAGAGACATCTCCCTGTTCGACTGTACGCGCATTACGGTATCGCTCTCAGCTTCCTTAGCTCTCACTAAGGCTTCAGTTGCAACTAATAATGACAACAGCACCCCTTTGCTTAGCAAAAGAGTTTACCAGAAATGGGAGTAACACTGCTCTTGTTGCACCCTTGCTCTGCACCCATACACAGCCTGAGTGGCTCCTGTGGGGAACTGCTCTGTACTGCTTTATGGGAAGTCACCTTAGTCACACATGCACTCCCTGAGCCCTGAGATTACTGTCCAGCACACACTGCTTGTGCATTTTGAGTAGGAGAATTGAGTGCTTGTTGGCAGGAATTCATACTAGGAAGAATAAAATCAGCACAAGTTTTGATGAAGGGGACATTGCTTTGTCAGTCAAGTCCAAATGCAGAATCTCATAGGAAGAGCTGTGAACACAACAGACATAAAAATACAGCTGCAGTTTTTTTCTTCTTCTCACTTACAGGAAGAGAAAGATTGGTTCTTTGTCTCTATTTGGATACATTGGAAAGATACAGCATTACTCTGGTCTGACTGCAGAAGTATTTAAAAGATACAGACCTCATTTTTTGATGTTGAATCAGTATTAAGGAAATTCCAAAGATGCAGGAATTAAAAATTAAATTGAAAAGTAAAACTATAGAAAAAAAGGTGGGAAATAGTCAGATTTTGTTACAGTACTGTCATCAGAAGTGCAAGGTGTAAAGAAACTCAATTTACAAGATGTTATCAGTCCAAATGATTTTGAAAGCACAGGTATTAATCCAACTTTCCTGGTGTCCACTCTGGTATTCAAACTGAATTTAATTGAATTTACTCTTTGGTAACCCTGCTCAGTCAGATGTGAACTAAATTTGACATCCATTCTTTAAAATTACCTCTCCAATCTCATATATTTTCTTTAGTTGTTAAAAATTGCATTGGGACCAGTTTGACTCTTTTCATGACTCTTTTCACTTGTAAGTATATTTACTCAGAAGTTGTTTCATTTTCTTTTTTTTTGTTCATCTCTGATTGTTCACGTTTAGGTGATCACAGCCCTTTATGAAGTAGCTGGTTTTCCTGGATAATGTATGTTTAAAAATTGACAAAATTTGCCATTCTGTTCTGTCTTCATGAATATTTCTTTATGATATTTCTGGATAAAAATGTATTTCTTCCTTATTTTTACCCATGGGTCCTTCAGGCAGTCGCTATCAATTATCTTGGACAGAGATGGACAAAAATCACTGTTGCTTTACAGACTTTACAGTCAGATTTGTTAATCAGATGCTTTAAAATGCAATTTGTTTGGTTCCACATTGAATAAAGAACTGTCCTGTCCATTTCTACCCCGCTCTGACCTTGCGCAAGCTTTTGTGTACATTTGGATAGCCCTCTTTCCTTGACCATGATCTCTCCGCTCAGTTGTAGTGAATTTCTTTAATGATAAGATATAAAAATGGCTTGCTCCAGTGCAAGGGGCAAGAACAGAAATTAGAGGAATGTAAGGATGTTGCAGTCCGTCAGATTTTTACAATGGATTCCCTGATTTCTTTGGGGGTGATTGCCCAATTTATGCTTTTACAAGAAATCAAGCAATTACTTTGAAAATATGTCTTGAGAAATACGGCTGTGCAAAATGCAGTCTCCGCTATTTCCTCACACCAACTATTTGTGGTTTGTCCTCTTCAGGAGAAAAAGAGGTTGTCTGGTTTAGATAATGATATTTTTTTACCTCTAATCTTTTTTTGTTCAAGCACAGACCTTCAAGTAGAGAAAATGAATCTACCTATAACTGCAGACGTCTAACTCATGAAGCTCAGTGATACAGAGCAATATATACAGTATGACATTTTCTAGTCAGGCCTCAACCTAACAGCTAATATAACCCACTTAACAACTTTTGAAACATCTTAAAATAGTTTTATTATTTGAGTACAATTAGCAATTGTAATAGTATTCCTTTCTCCTTTGTCTTGGGGTGAGTTATCCTTTTATCACAACATACTTCCCTTCAAAGCCTTCTTATTGCCATCTGGTTGATGTTTTCTGGCCATGGCCCTAATTAAAAGATTTGAGATATTCTTCTTTCATTCAGTATCTTGCAAGATTTAAGGAGAGACACTTAGCATAGAAAACTCATAAACTTCCACCTAAATAAGCAGTTAGAGAATAGCAGAATTTTAGATTGCATTGGTAAATGGTGCAGTGTTATAGACCCACCAATACAGTTAATGCTAATTTTAATGCACTTTTCTCAAAAATGATGCTTTTTTTCTTAAACTTAATTTCTGATTTATTTCATTTTTGATAAAGTAATTCGACAACCTGGTGTCTTTTGCATTTCATGCCTGCTAATGGAAAGATGGATCAATCTGCACAAGATTCACCTGGCTTAAGTATATTAAAACAGAAATGCTTGATAGAAAAGTGTCTCAGATATTTAGAGAAGATTTGGTTTTCACTTTTTAATGTTATTGTGTTGTTACTTGGCTTGGTATAAACCACACAATGTTCAAGGCCTTCCAAAGTCTGAATTTTTTGAAATTCTAATCTCATGTACAGTCACATAATGCTGTTGGTTTTGGAAGCTTAACTGTGGAATTAGAAGCAAATAGGATTTTTTTTTTTTTTTTGCTATAGAAAATAGCATGAAGTTTTTGCCATTTAATTTCTGAAATGTGTTGTTTAAGCTTTCACATAAGATCTTTGGGCAGAAGCAGCGCTGTGCTCATTGTGTACGATACTTGGGAGTAGAGCATATTTCAACACAAGAGTGCTCCTGCAATATCAATTGTAGCTGTTCTGTGAAGTAAAATGGTTGCTTTTTAAACAGGTCGCTTTATCCTACTCTGCTTTTCTGGTGACTCAAATAACATTTTATAGGCCATTTTTCGTTCATAATGCAATACAATATAGAATGTGATTGTGTAATAAAGAGCCTCATATGAAAGACAAAAGGAAGCAAGAAAAAATGGTTGAGACAACTGTTATAATGAAAGCAAAATGTCATTAGGTAATTGAAAATATTAAAGAGCTATTATGTTTCTGAAGTATCAATATTTTCCTCCGTCCATAAGACAGAACATATACCTATGCTACACATACAGAAGGTGAGTTTCTCGTCCCAGCTGCTCAAATTTAAAAGAAACACAAATGAAGTTAGTCTGGGCCTTCATCAGTCTGCTGCTTGGCCTGTTGATTTAGCATGCTTGTATCTTATATGCACTCTGTTATTTACATCTACTCAGACAGCTCTCCCACTATTACAGTCTAATATTTTACAACCTGTATAACAGCACTTTTTTTCTTTTTTCTGATAAATACTAGTTCAGAGCACTTCTTTTTCTGCCTTATTTTCTTGGAAAGAAATGGTATTATGCAAGTGCCTACATCCATACAGCTGCGACAGAAATAGAGAATATTGGTCTGACTTCAACATACTCCCTGAAAAATGAACTGAAAATATTCTCTTTGTGATGCCAGTCTGTCTTTTTACTGTTGTTTGTAAAAACACAGGCTCTGACCAAAAAAGGCTCCATCTCATACCCCCATCATCAATCTGAAACCATCTCATTAGCCTAATGAGGGCAAAAATGGGCAAGATTTAACACAGCTGATACTATCAGCAGACATTAGAATTGTTCTTTCCCGGATGGTGGCAGACAAACGCAGACTGTGTAGTGACAGACAGGTCATCTCTGAATTTCAATATGAAGGAAAAGGAAGGTTCAGTTCAGATTTTCACCTGACTTTTTAACACTGCAGTTCTCTGTGTTCCCTTCTGAAATCTCTCTTAATGCATTCTGATATTATTTAGATTAAAAATGTCATTCACATTTGGATACAGCTAAACCTTTAATGTCTCCTTCTGTGAGTGTTCTGTTTTCACAAACATGGCTCTACTGACTAGGTGGAAATAGGGCTTTCTTATATTATTAGGATTATTGGCAAAATAACCCTCTACAGTTACTGGAAATGTCTCTCTCTGAAGTACTGAAAGACACAGTATGGAAGTTTCTGAATAGCTGAAGTCTACAATATGTAGATATTCATTCTTCTCTCCCTTGGACTATACCAGATATTTTAATCCAGGGAAGAGCTATTTTGTCCCACAAATAACTTCTGGGCAGGCAAAGACACAGGGAATGACAGATGTCAAGTGAGGTGCAAAAATCCTGAGACGGCGTTTGCTTGGAAACCTCCCAGATCTGGTCTTACTTTTTTGCAGCCTGAAATCAGACTTGAAGTCAGAGCTAAACAGAGCTCCTGTCTCTCACAGCCAGGAGTTGTTCTTTTCTGCCATGGTAGTGACTGAGAGCCAGACTGCCCTTTAGACTCCCACGGCTGGGGAACATGGCACAAAATTGTGATGCCTGCCTGACATGGCCCCTGATGTAGGAGAGGAGTGACTAGCCCTGACCTTCTCCACCTCCCTGCAAGGAAACACACTGGTGAGGGAAAGGAAGGTGGGGAAGGAACTGGACAGGAAAACTTGCTTCAAGTGTTCTATACTTGAAAGATTTTGCTGGAAATCTGAGTGGGTCTGTGAGGAAAGAGATTAAGGGCAGGCTTGAAAAGCTTGGTTACAGAGCATGTTATCTGTTATATAGCTGTGCATTCACTCACATTCTGCCAGCGTGGTATTTTCTCCCTTACCCATCCCTGTACGTCTTAAAACTAGTGAATGAAAGACGCAGATCAAAAGTCTTTAGGCAGTGATTCCTATTTCAGTTTTCACATAACGGTATATATCACAGGCCTCTTCAGAGCATATTCCTATACAAGGTAATTGCCATGATCATTCCTGGAATGGGGACAGATCCTGAGCACACCTCCTTGAAAGTCAGAGAGACAAGAATTTATCCTTTCCTTTATAATGAAGTTGATTTCTCTGCTTTTCTTCAAGAAAATTCTTTCTGAAGTATTTCAGGATCCAGCACAGATTAAATTAATCTAAAAATGATAGAATGTAATACAGGATTATACTATCTCAGTGATGCAACTTCACAGCTGTCACTTCTCTTCAGACTATTTGGGATTTTTCAGAAACCATAAAATATCTGAATTTTAAAATAGTTTTCCGAAAAGAGTTAAAAGAACATCAGTGACCTTAAAGCTTCATATAATTTTTTTTTTACTGTCTGATCATGGCAGAATGATGACAAGTGGCTTCATTTTTGCCCAAGTAATTAAATATTATTCCAGCCTTTCTGACCTCAACCTCATGATAGAGGATTGCACCCAGGAAAAGCACTTTTGTGGGAGCCAGTCAGAGACATTTTGGTTGCTTCAAGGATATATAAGTGCTTAGTTCACAGAAACATGCTAACTAGTCAGGGTTTTTCCCAGCAGTATTTTGTTGCAGAGAAATTTTGCACATAGTGTAGAACTCATGTGGCACTTACACCTATTCTGGCTAGACTGGACCACAACTTCAAGATCCTCATGAAGATCTTTTCTAAGAATGTTCCCTGAGGAAAGAAAGTAGAGAAAATTTTCATAGAAACATAGAAAGGTTTGGGTTGCAAAGAACATTAAAGATATCTAGTTCCAACTCCTGTTCCTCATGCAGGGACACCTTCCACTAGATCAGATTGCTCAAAGCCCCATCCAGCTTGACATTGAACACTTCTAGGGATGGACATCTGCGTTTTCTCTGGGCAACACATCCCAGTGTTTCATCACCGTCATGGTAAAGAATTTTTTTCATAATTTCTAATCTAAATCTACCATCTTTCAGTTTGAAGCCTCTCCTCCTGTCCTATCACTACATGCTTTTGTCAAAAGTTGCTCTCTAGTTCTCTTGTAGCCCCCTTCAGGTACTGGAAGGTGCTCCAAGGTCTCTTCGAAGCCTTTCTTCTCCAGGATGAAAAAACCCAAACTCTTTCAAAGACAGGTCTTCTTAGGAGACATGCTCCATTCATCTGATCATCTTTGTGACTTTCCTCTGGACCCTTTCCAACAGGTCCGTGTTCGTCCATACAGACCTACTGAGAGTTTTGTCTGAATTCCTCAGGATGTGCTGCTCCTGAGCTCAAAGGAGGTGTTCCTTGACATTAACCAGCCTTCTTGGACCCCCACTATAATGCTACCTTGCCCCTGATTTGATGCCTCCTCATCCATCCCCAGGGGAACTCCATGCACTACAGCAGACCACTGACATAGAGCATGGCACTCCCTCCTGGTTTCCCCTGCCTGTCCTTCCTAAAGAGCCTGTATCCTTCCATTCCATCACTCGCCACCCCACCACATCTCCATGATGCCAATAGGACCACAGCACTGAAGGAAGGGAGAGCTGACTGCATCTCTGACTTCTTTTGTTTATTCCCCCTGCTATACATGTTTGCACAGGGGCATTTAACTGGCTGACAATGAAGCTGATTTGCTAGCTGAAGTGGCTGGAATTCCTTTATGCTGCACTTTGGGTGCTCTCCTGACTTGCAATCCCATTCCAGCCTCTGGGCTTTTCTCACTAGCCCTGTCATCAAACTTATAGGAGTGGTATGGATTGAGGTTCCCTTCCCCCAGAAACTTTAAAGCTCTGTAGTTTGACAGCATCAGCCTCCTCTATTGTTCCTGTGTGCATATATATTTTTCTCACAGCTGGAATTTTGGAGATCAAAACTAAAGTAATAGTAGGAGAAACTGATGTTAATCTCCATAGGCCCCATTAGCTCAACAACTTGCTTATTCTCTAATGTGTGATAGCAGGGTGCAAGAGAGGTTGTTATAGTGTTAGCCTGCCTTCCTGTGTGTCTTTTCAGTCTTAGCAACTTTGCAGAAATGCCAGCATAACACAAAAGTAATTGTTGTGCTGTGATAAACAGGATTGCTCACTTTCATCAGCTCATTAGGAAGGCAAATATATCTCATTTACAAAAGAACTTTTGACTGATTATTTAAGCACAAGATTGAAAGTCAGTTACCTAAAAACATGTTTCTATCTCTCTAGTGTTTGGGTTTTTTTCTATGTCTTTTTTTTTTTTTTTAATTTTTGTGAAAGCTTTGATTAATCATACTGTACCTCAGTTTCCTCTCAGGTACAAGGAAGTTAATATATTGGAAACTTTTGATTGATAAATTTAAAGTTTGTCAGGAACTTTGACGTGTTTAGATAAAAGGGTCTCTTGAAGTGCAAATTAAGCAGGTAAGTATGGCTGAGGTACAAGTGCCCTATCCCTATTTTGATGTCAGCATCTGCCAGTCTTTTAACTGATATTTTGTGAAAGCCTGTCTGGCAGCACTGTCTAATGTTCTGGTTTTTTTGTTTGTTTTTTTTTTTTTTTATAGGGAGAGATCCTTGTTTTGCTAGGAAGCCATTGATTTGTTTCCCCTAGAAAAAAGTTATTTTTATGGAGTGTTTAAGGATCTCCGTATGTGGGATATATAATACATATTGTATATCAGACGTCTGGAAAAGGTATTGATATTTATTGTGCTGTCTTTTCAGCATGGAGGTAAAATGTCAGATAATAAGGCTCAATTATTTAATGTTTAGTACTGGGTACTTGAAGCCTGAGGTATGTTAAGTCCATATCTAGCCATACTTCAGACAAAATCATTGTTTGGGAACATGACCTAAAGATGTACAGTTAAGATGTCTTTGTTCCTCTTGAGCCAGCTCCTTTCTCAAGTCATCAGGTATCACCTTTGTTGGGTGGGATACTCTTTCTCCATTTATGAGTAAGGTTCAAGTA
Organism: Phainopepla nitens; assembly: GCA_013400175.1. NCBI lineage: Eukaryota > Metazoa > Chordata > Aves > Passeriformes > Bombycillidae > Phainopepla > Phainopepla nitens. The sequence continues at coordinate 239,692 of VXBQ01006195.1, read as the reverse complement.
GGAAGTTGTTTACTAATTCCCTCCCTTCAACTTTGCCATCATGAGTTTAGCTTGCAGGAAAAACAGAAATAAGTCTGTTGGAAACTTCACATTGACCTCTGCCTTCCTTCTAGCTTCTGTTTCCGGGTACATTCCCTTGGTGTTACCTCAACACAAATGAAAACTAATATACTTGAAGGAATTCTTGGAAAAATAAAAAAGGCAGATATTTTAAGGGGAAGGTCTTCATTAGGCTCTGTGAATGAACTCTTCATTTTTTAGAGTTTGCACAGCCTTAGAGGGAAAATTGGACCTTATCAACCAAAAGGGATTTCACGTCAGGGCAGAGGATATGTAAATTAGCCACAGTCTGTTTTATCAGAGGCTTTTTCATCATATCTGCATGATGTTGAGAGAGGCTGGCAACTAGGGGAAGCTATTAATCTTGCATTGTTTTCCCTGTATCCAGTCTATTTCTGAAAAATTACCTTTGATTTAAGTGCAGTACTTTGAAAAAATAATTATAATTTATTAACCAAAACCTTTTCCAACCATCCATAGTGACATAAGTGTGCAAGTTTGCGCACACCCATATGGTCTTCTAGCTATAACTCCTGCAGGAATGAGTCTGACTCTGTGGAACTGGTGTGTCTTCTAACTGGCGACGCCAGCACCTTGTAGGAATAAGTTGGTAGGTCATCCACCAAGTTCACAGGTCATATTGACTTATCACTGTTTTATTTGAAAGGTCTTAAGTAATATTTACAGTATTAACTTTAAACTGTTCATTGAATACAACTGTCTATTATGAGTACTCTCAGCAATGTCTCATGGAATGCAACCAGTGATTTCCTATTATCATAAAACCTTTCACTCTCCTACATTTTTACCTCTAGAATTTATCAGGCAGGTGTACAGTTCCTAGGAATATGCTCTAATCTCCAAAAATGAGGCATGCTAAGAGTTGAGAACACTTCAAGATCAACCTCATTCCAAAGCAAACAAGGACAAAAGGTAGCTCTATCAGAAGCAGAGATAAGGATGCCTGGTATCCAAAGGGATTTGGTCATCTCATTGAATTCTTTGATTTAATTGAGCTAAGTTTTTGCTAGGTGAAAAGTTCCTAACATGCATTTTTGACTACAGAATTTTGTTGCTGAGTAATATCTGCAGCTTTTCCCTTGGAGAAGAGAGGGTAGCAATGGAGAACATTCTTTTCTTAGTTGTCCATTTATGTAAGCAAGATTTTTCTAAAATACATATCCATTTTCAAAAATTGTAAGGGAAAGGACAGAAAGATGTTCATGCATACTAGCACTTGCATGTATTTTGATGCTAAACAGACTGAGACCTAAGGAATCAGGGCTGAAAATTAAACAAAAAGCATTAAAATTAAACAAAACAAAAAAAAAAAAGAAAAAAAGAACAATCCTTGCAGCACTAAGAAGTGTTCTAAAGCAACAATAAGATCATTTTGATGGCATATGCCTTAAATGTTTTTTGCAATCTCTGTTGAAAACCTTTTAAGTTGGTGTGAAGATAGGAAGTACTTTCCACCTTCCTTTATGCTTCCTTGTCTTGAGAGAAAAAACAAGACCACAGAAAAGAAAATTTCCTAGAATTCTAGAGTCATCAAATCCTAACATATCCTAAGCTGGAAGGTACCTGTGAGGATCACTGAAATCCATGTTCTGGCTCTCTGCAGTGCTACACCAACAATCACATGCGCCTGAGAGCATTGCCCAGGGGCTTCTTGACCTCTGGTAGGTTGGTGCTGTGACTACCTCCCTGGAGAGCCGTTCCAGTGCCCCACCAACGACCTTCTGTATGAAAAACCTTTTCCTGATATCCAGCCTAAGCCACCCCAACTCAGCTTCAGGCCACTTCCTTGAGTCACGAGGGGGAGGAGATCGGCTCCTGCTGCTCTCACAAGGAAGTTGTAACTGGAATGAGTTCTCCCCTCAGTATCCTCTTCTCCATCTGAACAGACCAAGTGATCTCAGTCGCTTCTCATATGGCTTCCCCTCATCCCATCACCATGGGTGGTCCCAATTAGAAAGGTGTGGAGGCAGCAACCCTACTCCCTGTCTGTGATCCACTTGGAATGACTTTTCCAGCCCCAGTTTCTCTGAAACTGTAAGATTTCTTGCACTTTAAACCCCACCCCTAATGCAATTTAGCAGGTATTTTTCAGAGCTAATAAGTGTAAGAGTATGTCATTACTTTTCTTTCGGAAACTCTGGTAGGAAAAGTCAGTACCGTTATGAAATCCATTATAATCACAAGTGCCAGTATGTCAGAGTAGTTGCGGGAATTGTAGAATCCTCTAGGGAATGTTTATTTCAGTTGTTTCATTTGTTCTCACTATTTAGATTGTCCCTTATATGGATTCTTTCTCTATTTTCTGCACATTGAAAGCAAATGCATACCTCAGAATCCCAAGTGTTGACAGCTCTCTTGAGCTTAACAGAGAAACAATATTTTTCTCCCCCACCCCACACTCTGAATAACTTATATGCAATGATATGTTCTCTTGGGCTTTCATGTTTCCTGTCTATATATAAATAAAACAGATGCAACTTTTTTAAGAGCAGGATTGTTGTCATTTTCCATTTGTCTGTAAATCACATCAGTATTTATAATTGGTGTTATCAAAAAAAAAAAAAAAAACAACAAACCTGTCTTATATCTGATAAAGTGCAGCAAATAAAAATTATATATTAAAAAAATTAGTAAACTTCAGTCTAGCTTTAAACGTATCTCCAGCTCTCTCAGGATTACTAAAACATATTTCTTCTTTCCATGTATTGTGGTTTAACCCTAGCCAGCAACCAAGCCTCACAGAGTCACTCACTCCCTCCCCCACCAGCAGGATCAGGGAGAGAATCAGAAGGGTAAAAGCCAGAAAACTCTTGGGTAGAGATAAAGACAGTTTAATAGGGAAAGTAAAGCAGCCCACACAAGCAGAGCAAAACAAGGAGTTAATTCACTGGTTCCCATGGTTCAGGAGGTTCCTGTTATGCTAATTCCTGTAACACATGATTCAAATCATGGTTCACAACAGCTGAAAGGCACACCCATTACAATCTCCATCGCTGGTGGTTTTGGGCCCGGTTATCTTGTTTAACATTGCAATGAACTCTTCCTCTTGTTCCCAGCCTGGTTAACAAGGGATTCCTGCAGGAGTCCACCATTAGTACAGCCCATATCACAGTCCTCCATGGGCTGCAGGGGCACAGCCTGCTTCACCATGGTTTGCACCACAGGCTGCAAAGGAATCTTTTCTTCCTCTGCTCCATTGTGGGGTCCTACACACAAGCGGCACTCCTCCTTGAACTCCTCTAACATGGATCCTTTCCACAGGCTGCAGTTCTTCACAAACTGCTCCAGCATGGATCTCCTGTGAGGTCACAAGTTCTGGAAGCAAACCAGCTTCATCAAAGGGATCTCACAGGTCACATGCCACATTCTTCTTCAGGCATCCACCTGCTCTGGCATGGGATACTCCACAGCTGCAGGTGGAGCTCTGCCCCTTCATTCACACATCCCAGTCCCTTCATCTCAAGTTCACACTGGAGTTTCAGTCTGTCCAGTAGAGCAGCACAGAATAACACACCATGTAAATTCCTTGCTTACAGATACTAAATTTAACTCACTCATGACTTTCATACAATTTTTGTAGGGTTTTTAATGTCCTGCTTTAAAATCATCCCAACTATTCTTGCAACCCTAGTGAGTAGATGGAACTTTTTTTTTTTTTTGAGTCAGATATTTATTTCAGCAATGTATTTCAGTATCTTCCTGGGATTCATAGGATTTTGTGTTTAGTTATATTATTCAGTTACAAGGATTTCCTTGAGGATTTCTATCTTCAGGCAACAAGCATTGTCCTCCAGTGGTTCCTTACCAGCCTCGGAAAGTGTTAAGAAAGAACTCTACCTGATTTTTAATATTATCAAGCGCTTACATGACCATATTTCCTTCCAGTATCTCAGCAAAGGTTACAAGGATGCTGGAATTCAAGTGAAATTTAACACCGTTTACAAGGGACAGTTTGATTTTGCTCTTATACTCTCTAGCAAAAGTGCCATGTGCTTCTGAACAGGGAAGTGATGTAACAAGAGACTGTTTGCTTTTATAAAGCTTTAGCTGAGTACTATTTCAACCTTTTGCCTGGCAACTCCATATGATATGTGTATATCCTAACAGGACATTGAATTCAATAAAGCTATTCACAGTCCAGTATGTCCCAGTGATGAGCTGAGAACAAGACTACTTCTACCAGTCCAAAACATGACGGCAGAACAAAATCTCTCAGGGACAGGTACCGACCAGCATCATATATTCTCAAAGTTATATCAAGCATCCTGCCTGCAAAAGGTAATTTAAAATCTAATTCCTAGCTAAGAGACACCAAATCAGCCTCATAATGTATATAATTCTTTAATAGTGTCTTTTTTTATGTTAGACATTTCTCCCAGACAGATCCCAGTACTTGTATAAGATACACAGTACAGCAAATTTCAGTCTTTCCGCAAGTAAAATCAGGAAAGATTTCTGTGTTGGTTAAACATCCAAGTCCAATCCTTAGGGAGAATGGTGGGGGCAGTCATAACTTCTCACATATTGACAAATGCTGAGCAGCGTAGCTCATAGCATATTCTTATCAATATGAGAATCCATCAAGATATGTATTTTGAATTTTTTTCTTAGCCAAGTCCATTTTTTAAACAGCAGATTTGATTTATTCTAATACCCACATGATTTGGTAATTTTTATTTTTTCTACATTGAACACCATTTCATTCTGGTACTGCCTTGACAAGTAAAAAATACCTGCTATAGAATCATAGAATCATTAAGTTGGAGAAAACTTCTAAGTTGAATTGAATCCAACTGTTAACTCAGCACCGACATGGTCACTAAATCATGTCCCTAAGTGCCACATCCCAGTTTTGAACACTTCCAGGAATGCAATTCCACTACTTTCCAAGGCAACAGTCAGTATAACTGCTTTAGGGAGAAGAGAGAAAAATCTTTTCAAGCTTGCCTGTAACTTTTTATTTTTCAAGTATTAATATCCCCTGATTTAGGTGACCTAAGATAAAAAAATTATCTAGAAACAAAAATGAAGATTGATATCCAAGGAGTTGTGTTTGTTATTATGAAGTGAAGTTTGACAAGTTCTGTCATGCTTAGAGTGTTGCTTGACTCTTTAGAGCATTGCCTGACTGAAGGCTGCAACTTTGGATTAATCTGGACATACTAATTAAAGGAAGATGCTTTCTTTTTTTTGCTGTCAGTGTCTGGCAAAGCTGGCTGCATTCCAGCACACGGGTAGATATCCATGTGCATTATCAAACACAGGTGTTTAGATATTTTTCAGGAAACAATATTTAATTTTCTGCTTGAGGACTGAGCTTCTGTTTTCAAGCACTGTCTGCCAGTTTAGTGTTATAGGTAGAGTGTTCAGGCTCCATACAAATTTGTGAGCTCTACTTGCTGAGTTATTAGAGTTATTAGGCCAGGTATTTTGGCTTAACCAATTCTTCAGGGGTTGTGTGGACTACTCTAATGGACCTGGGAGTCACCACATCCTTCTCCCATCAGCACACCTTCCCCGTTGCTGGGCCACATGAGCTTTCTTGTACCAAGTACAGCCCTGTGTCCGCCTGCCCCATGGCAGCCTGCCAGTGCCAAGATGTGGGGTGCAACTGAGGCAGTACGACAAAGTGAGCTGGAATGTGCAGAAACTGGCTCTCACTCTCCTGCTCTCTCTCTCAGTGTAGGACCCAGTCCTGACTCTGAGGTTAATTGTTCTCGTGGGGTTCGTAGTCCTTTCCATCACAGAGTTGTCTTGGTGTGACCTAGATTAGAAGTGCAAGGTAGAAGTATGGCATGAACCAAGAGCAGAATGATGAGGAGCCCACTGATGTGCCTTGTTCCTTGGACCTCTTTTTATTCCTGTACTCCATCAGCTGGAACTTTTGTGTGTGCTTCTGAGAAAAAGAAAAGAAAGGTACAGACCATAGCATCTTAGTGACCTTTCCATGAAATACTTTTTAAAGTATTTTTTTAAGAACACAAAGGTGGCAAAATTCAGCTTTCCTACAAAGGTGAGAAGTCTTGAACCAGGCATCCTGACTGATAAAATCCATGGATTCTTGCAAGCAAGCAGAACACCTTGTTTAGTATTTATATTAAAATCTCATTGATTTGCACTTTTAAATTCTATTCTCAGAAGTAATTTAGGAGCAAAATGACATTAATTGTCAAGGAGACTTATGATCCAAATGTCTCCCCCGTTCTGAAAATGAGCTTTAGCTTCAAAATCTGCTACTTTTTGGAAGTCTGAACTGGGCAGAATACTAGACTTTTTTTGAGAAAGAACAGATTATAAAGACTACAATATGTATATTTTGATCAATATAAATGGAAAATATCAAAAGGCATTGGTTTTCTTACAGCTGTCTGTGGAAATGCTTTCATTTCTTGAAAAATAACATAAAGTAAGTGTTCATCAATTAAATAATAACCAATGCTTAAGACCCTTAAATGCTGTAAGGGAAAGTCATCTGATACTGAAAATATTTATCAGCCATTAGTTTGGCCCTTTTTTGCTGTATGTATGTTTTTACTATAGCTATCAAAATCATGCACACCCCAGGCCTATGGAGATAACAATTATTCACCTGTTACAAAGAAGACTTTTTTAAGAGAGGTAAAAAAGGATTATTTTTATTCATTTCTCTTAACTCAAAGGCTTTGTATAATTACAGGGAAGAGATATGTCTCTTCATCTTCTCTGTATACTTGCCAAAAGTTTCCAAAATTTTTGCAGACTTTCTACTGAAAAAATGATATTAGCAACCAAAATCTCTGTTCTTCATAACATATTCAGCAACAAAGACTTGCAAAGCAAAATCCTCTTTGTCCTGCATAACCTGTAGTGCGTGCACTGGCACGTCTGTTATCAGTGCAGTGCACTGTGTGACTGCAAACAGTAATACAATCAGGTTTTCATTTATATTAATGTGGCTAAGCTCTGTGTTTGATCATGTTAAAAGATATGCACTTGCTAAATGTAATTCCCATATATTAATATATTACCTACAAAAGGCCATTGTTTACATAATGTGATTCACATGAAGATTCTGAATGAAAATTTATCAGTGAGATTGGTAAATATTCTCATTTAGTTTTAAGTTAGAAGAATTAAAAAAAAAAATCACATGAAATCAGTAAATGTCCATCAACAGCAGATTAACTATCAGCATCTCAAGACAAAACTCATAATCATGTATAAACTAAATCCCACCGTCCTGTTCAACAATACATCCATTATTATTGAGTGAAAACTGAACTTTGTATTTCTCTTATGGAGAAATTACCTTCTACATGTATGAGGAACTTTGGCAAAATAAAATCCAGATTTCAGAACTGTGGCCCAACATGGTCCCTATATTACAGTTAGGATTGTACCAATAATGGATTTTCCAGCAACTAATATTCCTAATGTTGAAAGCAACCAACAGCCTTTTCTACAGTAAAGCAGGTGTTAGACACATTCTCAAAAGGCAGAAAATCTGGCTCAATATCTTCCTTGGCTTGGATGGACTCAAACTCTCATCTCCCAAACAGGTCCATTTTGCATTTTTTTTTTTTAATTGAACATGAACAAGAACAAAGACAAAAATTTCAAAGATTCACATGCTGAGATGTCCTACTCTCTGTTATCATAATCTTGTGTTTTCCCTCACTGGAAATTTTTTTGTTTAGGTACCAGCAGTGTCTTCAAAGCCCTCCACGAAATATAAGGATTTTAACCATAGACTAACCATAACCTCAATAAGTGCATTCCCCACTGAGGTATGAGCAGAAAGGGATATGTGCACATATTTACTGTAATTTAGCTCTCCTGAGAACACAGGAAATTGCATTCTTCTGGATACCTCCTTATGAACTTCTTTTCACATATCACAGGTGTTTAATTTGTAATAACTGGGGTCCTGTTAGTAAATTGGAGCTCTGTTCTCAATTACTTCAAAAATGTATCTGAAAAGCATTTTATATGTTACTTGGCAGACAATGAAACAATACCACTTTGACTGGTATACAGTTCTCTGTGTACCTCCATTTACAGGTAGGTATCATCCTGCCTGCCCAGACAGAGTTAAAGATTTTAAGAGGTAGAACCAGGAGAACAGGAAAGTCTATGGGAGATGGAAAAAATAATCAATATTATAATATGGGGTTTTTTTCTGGAAAAGTTAGTTTTCCAGAGCAGTTTAACTCGGCTGAGAAATGTTAGTCTGCCTTAATAGACCTAAATTTCAAGGAGATAATGAAGCCCTAATGATGACAGGGTTTAAAAGGTATGAAGATGAATGAAGTAGTTACCAACAGGTGGGGAAGAGTCTCTGACAAAGAAAGGGGTGCATAAACTGAAGGAAGTGTATTGAGCTGACTCGAATGTATCAAAGCTTCAGCAAAAATTTTCTTTGAGGGAGGAAGGAAATATCCAGAAAAGGTCATTTTATTTTTAGCTCTCTGCTCTGCATGTGTGTACCTTTGAAAAAGAGAGTGCTTTGTTCTGAAAAAAAACATTCTGAAAAAACTGCAGTCAGCTCAGCAGTCACAAATCCCTGAAGGAAGAAAGGCTCACAGATGCCAGCTGCACTTGTCATGCTACCAGAGCTGGAGAAATGGGAATGTCTGGCCAGTGATCCATTTCAGATTTCATCTTTTGAGAGAGTGGCCTGGTCACTGGGTACATGGAAGAAAGATGGAAACAGTCCAAAGGGAAGATCTCCCAAAGACAATAATGCTCGGTGTTGTTCAGTGACAATTTTTAGCTGGTAACAAAGACAGCTGAAGGAACCTCTGTCCCCAGGCACTTGCTCTACATCTCACTAGCCCATCAGTTTTGCAAACATTACTTTTACTGGGGCTGCACTGTAACCTAAAGCATCAAAATCATCAGGCTAAAAAGGAGCCACCCAGCATGTACTGGGAACTTCTTTAAAGAGCAGCTGATCTTTCTCCTGACCTCCATGTCAGCATGGCCACTCAGACATGCTCAACATTACAAAGAGGGAAACAGACAGCAGCGTTAACATCCGAAGGACCAGCTACAGGTGGCAAAGGGGGTTGGCACCCTGTCAGCCCACCCAGCCAGTGTGGTTTACACCTCTGGGGTCGCTCACAGTGTGCACCAGGTCTGGCTATGTATTGCAAATGCTTCATATGTTCCCAAGTTTCAGTATGTATTGGTCGATGGTTTGCCATAGATTTGGGAAAGATATGGTCAAATGACCTTGGAATCAATGGAGATATAGTTTAGGTTTGTCAAGAGAGTGAAGAATTTTATTTTTCTGGAAGCATATAATATTCCTGATTTTTTGCTTGCATTCCATAAATCATCATTCATTTACAGAAAGCTCTAAGTAAGAGATCTGATTATCTTGGAGGTAATTAAAATCTTATTCTTATCCATGAGCAGGGCAATAACATGGGAGGTCCCTTTTATATTTTATGGAGTACAACATAAAACCACTGAAGCAATATCAGATGACTCTGACAAGATATTATGTGGTGCCGCCACCTTACTGGAAAACTACTGACATTTTTTAAAGGGAAAGTTGTGGTGCAGTTTTCCATGAGATACTGATTAATATGCTATTGAGTCTATAAATAAGGTGCCAACCAGCAGCAGCTGTGACAGCATTTCTGCACCTTGCTAGGCTGGGGCTGAGATCAGTAAGTCAGTTCACATAGGCCAGTTATCTACGATGTAACAGTAATAAATGGTGAAAGGCAGGATATGAGTTGCTATTTAGAGGGAAGGTGTTCAGAAAAATAAGGACAAAATGAGAATTTCTTCATACAACTTTAGCCGTGTTACAAACATACTCAGACAGAAAAATGAGAGAAGTGTCGAAGTGCAAAACAAGCAATAAATCTGAAAGATAATAGAAAGCAGTGAGTGGCAGTCCAAGGCCACACACTGCTTTTCATCATATGAATCAAAAAAAAACCAAACCCACAGAGATATAGGACCCTAAACAACTCTCTGATCTTTGTTTTAGGCTTAAGGTAGTTAGCCCTGTGGGCCTGTGTCCTTTCTTTTTCAGCTCTGTTTTGCTACAGGCTCAGTGAATTTTGAGTGCATAAGTAATAGCATAACCTTTATTTTTTTTTCCTGAGTTCTGGACAAGATTCTAATTTTCAAATGTCTTTGGGTTCCTCTCAGAGGTTTATACTGTGGAAATAGTGAGGCTGCAGTAGAAACACTAGTGGAATGAGAGTAAAACATTTAATGAATGAGGTCCCTGGGATGCTTTGATTTGGGAATAACTCAACATGGTTTGATCAGGCAGACGTCTGTGTGCAGTTTGTAATTTCTAAACTCCGTTTTTCCAGGAGATTAATTAAAGTCCATGCAGTGTTTTCTTCTCAATTAGAAGTAATGGAATGGGGGAGCTTCCTTAAAATTACAGCTTATAGTAGAAAGCCTAAAATGAATGGACACCATAAGAAAAACTAACCACTCACAAATTATTCATATAGAATGCTGAAATAATAATATTTTCAGTATAGAGGTTTGTAACTAATGGTATATATTAAGTTTTCTTGGCAGTTGTGTATCCTAATCAACACTAGTATGTAAAAAGATATCAGGATTTCAACAGTCTATATCAATGATTTTGTGATGTTTCTTTTACTTAAAGTTTTGCCATTAGTCTTCTCCAAGCAAACCATCTTCAGATCTGTCTCGTGTGTTCTCACATCCATGGCACTTCACTGGGCTCATCCAGCATGTCTGTGTCAGTATTGCCTGGGGAGCCCAGAACTGGACCAAGCATTCCAGAGACATCTCACTGGGACTGGACAGAGGGGAAGGATCACTGCCCTCTGTCTCCTGCCAATGCTCTTCTTGTCAAAAGGGCCTTCCTTGATTTCCTTCTAACTAAAAAAAAAAAAAAAAACAAAATCAAAAACAACTAAAACACACAAACGCCAAACAAACAAAAACCCTACTCTTTTTTTGTCAGGTCTTTAAGAAATATTACATTGTAGACAACAATCAGGAGCAACAACTCGCAAACTGCAGTGGAATGTAGACACAGCACACGAATTTAGGCATTGTCATACTGAGGGTATTGACACTTATTGATCTTGGGCTGTGTGTATATTTGAAGAATAGTCTGCACCACATAGCAGCTACTACCAAATGCTTGTAGGATGCCAAATGATGGTAGGATATCATCATAAGATATCATATGGCTCCTAATATGTTTTTTCCTTATGGATCAGCCCTGAAACTCTAAATGCCACCTCTTTATTTATTTGTTTGACATTGATGTCTGATGTTATAGCTAGACAATTTTATTAATAGGATTATGTTTAGGCTTCCTTTAATTTTGCTGGTTTATTAATCTCAAGAGTGCCCTGTGACAGTCAGTTTACAGGATGGTCACACTTTTCTGGTTTGCCTACTCAATCAAGCTGTTCTTTATTCAAATTTGGAGTTGTTGTCTTTCAGTGTATCTGAATGTCCTTTCAGTCTTATAGAGAAAAAAATGAAGAAAATAGCAATTATTTTCCTGTCCACTATTTATTATTTACATTCCTTATTATTTCTTTCCTCCCTTGTGATTTAAATGCTTTTGCATTAAAAATACTATTTTCTTTTGGAGATTTTTTTCCCCTGTATTAATCATTCTTGTTGTTGTAAGGGCTTTGTTTTTGCAAATGATGTCAGCAGAGTAATTTTATGGCATTTTAGCTTTATGCTTAATGCTTGTGTATCAAAGTATATAATCAGTTATGTCTGATGATTGACTGATTACTGTTTTCTATGTAAACATGCACAAAGGTATTCTTTGTATTTCACCCTGACAGTGAAATTGTAGGCTATTTTCCTTTGTTAAAGCATTACAAAACCCATTTGCCTGTTTTTTGGTATTTCTTACCTTTCCTAAGCCAAAATTCCATTCTGTTCTTCATTATTTCTTTGTTGTTTACCAGAGGGACATCAATTAAAAAGATCAGGCATTATGAAAAGTCATTATTGCTTAAAGACTTTTAAATCTGTGCTTTTGTGACTCCCTTGTTACCTATTTTCATATAAACTCTTCCAAATTTGCTAAGCTGATACGAATTGAGATAAATTAGATCGTTTGTACCCTAGACTCTACTGCCAAATTTGGATCTGCAGTCTGTGTTCTTCCCTGTGCAAAGCATGGCTTTGTGTGCTGCGTCCTCTTGGAGGATGAAACCTCAGATTTGCTCTCAGTCCAGACAGCTATTTTGCTTCCCTAGCAGAGGTAGCAGTCATTGTTTCCCTCATTTTCTTTCTACAATGGTCAACAATCACCTCCCATGTGCTTGTTCTCTCCAGCGCTTTCTATGGCAGCGGTTTGATCATAGTATCTCACACTCTTTGAGAAATTTTAAGAATACACATTTGAGCACACCCCTGCAGATGATGGTAGCAAGAATTCTCTGCTTCATAGTGGTGGCAAGGTACTTCATTGAGCTTGCATTTCTTGTTTACAAGGAAGGTGGGGATTCATTAATCTTAAATTACAAACTTGTTGAAACCTTGTTGAAATATTACCTTGATTCATTTTGAGCCAAATAGTAATTTTCAATTTGAGCATCTAATGAGATTCACACAGGGGAAAATATTTGTACTTATGTGAACTGCAGTTGATGCAGTATTGAAATAAATCATTGGTTCTGCAGTATTTAGGCCTTCATTTTGCACTCATACACATTTTCTTTTAAGAAATCATTATATTGTAAAGTTCAGTTCTGTCTGTGGGACTCTTTGAAAGATTGGCATTTCTGTAATGTGAAGTGGAACTTCCGCAATTCTTTTCTGAACTTTCCAAACTGCAATGGTTTTGCATAGGATCTGCTTTCAAAAAAGCTCCCAAGTTTGGCTTTGTAACAGCGGACAGGATTTTAAACAGGAGAAAAATCTGTCGTACTTCAAACTCTACCTGTAAAAACTACCAAATGTAGATTTTGGAGAGCAAGAAAGGAATTACACCAGGCGACCTGCAGCTGCTGGGCATTCTTTACTATGGAAAATTAGGTATATTCCTTCTCATTAAGAATTAGTGATGAGGAAAACACTAGAGACCTAGTCCCAGGCTGTGTTTGCCCAAGGCTTTGCTGACCTCCTTAAATCAGTAGCTTTGGTTTTACTTGCAAGACTCCTGCCAGCTTCCAAACAACACAGGTGCTCCAGGGAATAGGTATGAATGGATCTTCTGTGGTTTGAAAGGTTGATTGATAAAAACTCTTTCATGAGATGCCTTGCAGCATGCAGGTGAGTAGCTTTTTAAGGTAAGTGGATCATGGCTGAGGCCACAGTTTGGAAGTGGGCAGCACTTGAAAAACTAAGTGCTGCCGGATTAAGAGTTGTTCAGGACACACACACAAAAGAAAAAGAAGTATTTAAGTTCAGGATTAGGAATCCTAAAATAACCAACACTGGTCAGTGAGACCAGATGTTCCACCACAAGTCAGCTGTAGTTCACTAGCCATATAAGCAGTGTGAGTGAAGAAGGTGAAGGAGGGATTTAATTTGTGTTGGAGCTAATCTGATTTACAGAAGTGTTAGCACGGCTACCGTACTGAAGCAGTACTATGTGGCTGTATTCATATAAATAATACACAAAATAAAACTTTATTTTAAAACTTCTTTACAAATAAAATTGTGTTTTGGTGTATTCCTATATCTTTACAGCTTTTGGAGTGTTTAGGACATGACTCAAACTTACCTTCATACACAGCAACTGTGAACTTACTTTCTACTCAAGTTAGGGCTCAAGCAATGAAAAATTACCATAAGTGTTTCAGGACTATGTACTCCTGTACAGAGCAGAGTAATAAAATGTCACTTTGTGTGATGTAAATTCTCAACATTAACTTTTGTGGGAATACAAGTATGCAGTTGTCATTTATCATCATGAGTTCAGGGGGAAATGGATAAACACCTCAACCAAGCCACCTGAAAAATAAAAACAACTCCAAAATCTAGGCATGGCTGATATTACAGCTAACTTCATCTGAGGAGGTGGTGCACAATTTATGCTTTCAGAAATCAATGGCTAAAACATATACAAGAAATAGCTAAACCTCATCCTAACCTTAATCCAGCCTGAAATAGGTTGAACACCAACCTTTGATAAACTAGGAAAATGCTCTTAGTTTATTGAAGCATTTGGTGTAAAAAGGCTTAAAAGCTCTCTGTTAAATGTATAGTCAGGCATGCAAGAAACACTTTTGCACAGCTAGCAAAAAACCCACCACCCAACAGAAGCAACAAAACCCAAAAACAACAGCAACAATAGCAACAACAACAACAAAAACCAAACCAAAACAAAACAAAACAAAAAAAAAAAGGCAAAACCCAGGAAGCCATTATTTAACCCTTGTGCCTAAGACACCTAGCCAAAGTGATAAAAAATCAGCTCAGGAGTTTATGTGTTACACTTAAGTCATACCCTGAAATGAGGAGCAGATCCCAAAATCTCCCTGTTTGGGTAATGGCCTGTGTTAACTCTGGACTGCATTTTCATGTTCATGAGCGGATCTAGTGCCTTTTGCTACTCTGGCTGCACAGCTGTGAGACATGCTGAGAACACCCCTCTAGCGACTGAATCGCTGGGGGCTGTTACATGTCTTTCTGTTGAGTCTGAGGACCTCCTGTCTTGTTGAAGTGAAGCCTTTGTGCAGTACCTTTGTACTCCTGTCATAATGCTCTCCTCCCTTTCCTGCAGAGAGAGCTCCTGACACCAAATCCTGACCAAAGTAGGGAGGAGCACTCAGTCTGCTGTGCACTGACAGCCAGTTTCTCACCAACATCTCCTCTTCCCTCTCTCACCCCACTGTCTTCTCTTGTAATTGCTGTGGGCTGAGCAGTGGGTGACAGCACTCTATCTCTCTCTTTTCATTTCCCTGTCCTTTACTTTCTGTGGCTGACACACCGTAGCAGGCAGCAAAGCTGAGAGCTGCTGGGCTGGAGGGTGCTGTGAGGAGTTCAGCAGTGTAAGGGTAACAATTGGGCTCAATGTCCTTAGAGGCCTTTTCTGACCTGAACTGTCCTATGATTCTATGGGGTTCCACTACCACTGGCAGCAGGGGAACCTCCAGCAAGACTTGGAAAATACAGAAATGGTAATAGCCTAGATTGGGATAGTTTCTACATTATGCTGTATGCAGCATTCAGAGAATTTCAGTGAAATCTTTTCTTCTGTAAAATGATGTGCAGGATCCTCCTACAGCATGTAAATTCCTGCTGCAAATACACCAGCTTCACTTGGAGGTGTATTGTGCTGTGCTGAACAGACCTCACCCGTGACATGGTGGTCGACAGGGAAAAGCTGTATGAAAATCCCATAAAGGCATAAAGGAAATACTGTAAAATAGATTCCTCTAGGTTATTCAGAAATAAGAGCATTCTTGCACAGTAGCTGCTGGAAGGAAATGTGATCTGAACAGTTCTGCTTTGGTAGCAACACTAGAACGGAGACAGGACTGGAAGACTTAAGTTTTACAATTTCTGTTCTCAGCATGTCAAACTGACACAAGCAGACAAAATGGGAAGGCTGTCTGGCAAGAACTCATGCTTCTGAAGAGTTCATCAACTCTAGATTTTGAAAACAAAATAAATGGCCAAAATGACTAAAATTTGGATGCTTTGGGGGCAGGGGAGGGGTACAAAGGAAAAAAAAATGGCAAAAAAGCCCCTCTCAAACAGCTTTTAGAGTGAGGTTGGAAGAGGGATAAATCAGATGGCTCTGAGGAAAATGAAGTGCACATGATGCATTGCTCAGAAAGGATGGAAGTGAGGCATTGCCAGTGGAGCTGAACGACCTCCACAGCAGATGTGAGCTGATATGATCTGTGAAGATGCACTCTAACAGTGCAGAGTAGGACTGAAAACTCCACTCTTTGCATCTATGTTAGAAAACCTGGTGATACATGCTTTCCTCTATGTAATAAACAAGGCAAAATAAAAGCATATTACAAGGCTGAGATTGGTTGCCAGAATGAGAATTGAACTGGCATCCTGTTTGCACTCGCAGTGTGAAAACTGTCAGTGCCAGATCAATCACTTGTTCAAGCAGAGTTATGGATCTCACCGGGTGTGAAATGTAGAGTGTATATCCAGGAGGAGATCAAACCACAAGACCAATTATTTTTGCCCTCAGAGTAAAAATGACCTAAAGACCAATTTAGACTCACTGGGAAATAGGATATCACTTCCCTAGTGTGGTTGAGTGGATGGCACTTAGGAATAAAAACATATTATTGTTAATTGACTGTGAGTTCCTTCATTTAACAAGGACCTTCTCAGGCTACAAAATGTAATAAATTGGCCAGGCAGGACCACAGAGGAAGCTGGGGGACTGTTGGAAGGATAGGGCTGGTACAAACCCCTGAAGGTGTTTTCGTCTGTCCTGTGCACTGTAACATGGTAAATTAGTGAGATAAATGCAAGTTAGGAAGTGTGTTCATCCTCCTGCTCTGAGGAAAAGCCCACCCTCCCTAGAGTACCTTGCAATGGTGTTTGTCTGATGTTTTCCTTGAAAATCATTGATGATGGGTGTCATGCCTGGGGAAGAAGGGGGAGCAGTTAACTATGTATTTTCTGATATTTTTCCTCTCCAAGAATGACAACTTGCAGCACAATCATCCTGTGCTGGCTCCCTGTAAAGTGTATTCACCAGCCACTGAACCTCTTGAGGATTCAGATCTCTGCACTCTGCCTTAGGATGATCCTTTCCACAGAGGCAGTGCTTCCCAGTTTATCATCTCCACCCTGGTTCATCCCATGACATTTGGCTCATCCTGTGAAACTAGGCTGTCTTTGTAATGAAACAAATTACAAGTGTAATTATCCAGTTGTCATATATCAAAGGAATAGATACACAGGCTGAAAGAAACAAGATTGTAAGTGAAGTAAAATTCATCTTAACAATGAAATGCATCGCCTATTTCACTACCGGCCTGAGATGAAGACTGCTTCCTGTTTCCCCTCTTTTTAGCAGAAGACCTCTAGGCTTCAGGATTAGCTGCTTGTCTCCACAGAAGTGTTATACCTGTCCTGAAAATCTTTTAGATTTACAGCAGTCCGTGCATGGTGCATGGCAAAAGTGCTGGTTGTATTCAACATATGTTCGACTGTGTCAGTGCCTTGCAGCTTATTCCATTTTTTTTTTATTATTACAATGGTACCACAGAACAGATGTTCTCTCATGGATTGTCTCTTAGGTCAGGCTGTTCCCTCAGCTACTCCTGTGTGGGGGCACAGTGAGACTACAGCACTTCTGTCATAACTAATAATTTGGTGATATTCAAATCCACTTTTGCAGTGTTGTGACCTGAGTGAATCTGGCCCTGTCTTCCCTTTCAGTGAGTTTGGACAATGGCTGGCTTTAGTCCCCTCATGTGTGTGCATGAGTGTAGATATAAGACAATCATAAAGTAAGTACATACAGAATAAGTATGTATCTGAGTGAATATATAAATAAATACATCTCAAAATGCAAAACAACAGCAAATTACAATGGTAATTTGTTGTCTCAAAAAAGGATTTAACAGTACATTAGTGTGTTAATCAAGTTTTCCACATTTTTATTGTTCTATTAATCCTTTTAAGTATTACTCTTTGTTTCTTACTGAATAGCATCCTGTTTATTTAAAAATACGTCCCAAATTTACAGAATAATTTAAGACTTTAATCCTATTATTCCAAATACTTGCAAGGCCTCATGGTCAGGTACTATCTGTACATTTTCCAAATGTAACCACTCCTTCAATGCAACCAGTTCAAAGTAAACTTGGCATAGAAGTGGATCCATGGTCAATCTCTCAGAATCTGGTTCTCCTGAAAAATGTTCTCCTCATTTTATCAGTGTATTACTTGGAGCAACTCACTTGTGAGGCCTTTTTTGAGCAGCTAGGAAGGTAGCACCTTCACTTAGATAAAATTACATGGGTTTGGATTATAAAAAGATAATCTAGATTAACATCAGAAACCCTAGCAGAGTATCTCAAAAGACAAACTCCTGATCCACCATATCCTGTCAGAGAAATGACATAAGTCTGTCACAGTTTATCGTTCACAGCTCTCTGTTGGTTGTCCACCCCAGCCTCAACCTTTAGGCCAGTGTCTGTCAAACTGCTCATGGTCCGGGACACCATTTCAAGTGGGATGGAGCTGGTCCATTATTGGCATCTGGCTCTTTTTTGTTGTCCTCTTTCCAGCATCCAGGCTGCCAGGTCTCACCTCAGATCTATCTGCTCTGCTCTCTGAACATGTCTAAGGAGATAAAAAGGGTCAGGAGTGCTATTCCCGTGCTTGTCAGCTGCTATGCAGTCATTTGTTCCTGTGTGTCATCATGCATGAAACTTTAACTAATTATTCTTGGTTGCCCAGAGCTCTTGTTGTTTAATCAGACAGGGGATATACTTACCTTCCTCTTGATCACTTTAACCTGCCTTGAACCCACAAGTTCTTGAAGACCATGAGGATTACAGACCCTGTTTTCTCTGTACCTTAACAAGCATTTTTTTGAGGAATACTGACAAGAATTCATCTAGACTATTTAAGTGCTATTTTTTTATTCTATTCCTCTCCTAGCTTATGTTTCTGTCTCCTTCTAAAACCATTGCCCTAGGCAGCTGATCACGCATAATAGTTTTTAAGAACACTGTTGCAAGAGATTTTTCATACAAACTTGTGCCATTAATTATCGCTGTCCTCTGATTTGAATAATCAGCCTGTATATTCTGTTGTCTTTTTCACACTTCTATTTTATTTCTAAATATTTTTCTAGTTTTCTTTTATGCCCTTTGCTCCTTGTAAAGTGACTTTTTTTGATTTTTATGACTTTCTGCTTCCTTAATCCTGGTATGATGAAAAAAAGTGGTAGGTTCTTGCCCGTAGTTCTAGAGGATCTGTTACTTATTTCTGCAGGCAAACATGGAAGTCCAGATCTAAAATCCCATCTCTGTGAGATCTTGAAATGGAGTCTTCAGCACTGAAATTTTCTCTGAACATCACAAGTTTGGTCTTTTATGCTTAAAGAAAATTGGTTTGGATCACCTGGAAATTTATTTTATTACCTACAGATATAATGTGAATTAAACATATTGTAGTAGGGAGGGAAAAAAAACTTTTCATTAATAACCTAGAAAAGGTGCCCATTTAAATACCAACCGAAATAATCTTTATATTATAATTTTCTTAGAGCTTCTGTGAGTTTGTTACCTTTCCAAAACACACAGGTACAGCACAGCTGAGATGTAGCCAACCTGCAGGGAAGGGCAATAGCCAGGCAGGCTGTTGACAAGACACAGGAAATCTTGGTGAAGGACAAAGGGGCAATCCTTCTTTTCATGAGAGGACTGTCACTCATTCTTAAATATCCTTGCAGAGCAGACAAGGCCTAATTTTTTACAGTCTCATATTACCATAATGGCTCTCTGTTATACACTGAGGAGTCGCTAACAAGGCTACCCCCTACCCTTTCTTTATAATTACTTCCAGGTTAATGCATCACGTTTCATTAGGGTTCATTTGCCCAGGCCATGTTTATTCCCTTCTAGATGCCCATTCTGGCCTCTTCGTGCCTCAGACCCTGACAATATGAATATCAGTCTCCAAGTAGATTTTTCTGCCTCAGACAACTCTGTAATTTACATTTAGATTTATTTCATTTCCCAGGCTCTGCAAGTTACAGAGCTGGAGCTGGGAACATTTTGGCCTGCAAAACCTTTTTCAGATAGCTGAAGCTGCATTCTTACCCTCCTTTCAAACCATCAGACACCAGGTGCTGACCCAGTCCCATTAACCAATTACTCACACGTCACACAATTAATCTTTCATTACAATTCGATCAAGTTCATTCCCATCTCCATATTATTCTTTACAATCCCACTGTGTAAAACCTGCACAGTTTTGTCACTGTTCATTTTGCCCTGGTCTGCACTGCTTCAGGCTGGGAAGTGAAGTGGCTGTAAATGTAATTTATAGAATCATGAGCTGTATAGAAACTCTTTTCAGTGTGACCTGATGCGACAGGTTGTAATCCTTTCTTTGGAACTACTTTGGTTTGTCAAGTAGACAGGTTTCTTTCTTTAAATATCCAAAATAACAGATTTGTTTGAGCAGGATTAGGTAGTATTCAGAGCTCTACTGCTGTCTTATCCTTTGTCTCTTTTGTTTCACACAAATCCTTTTTCATGCAGCCTTCTGCTCACACTGAGCTTTGGAAAGAAAAGGAAAGGAATTCTAGCAGGCAAAACTTAGGTATGGAAATTGAAATCTCCACCCTCACCTTCACCTATTTGAACGGAATTCACTAAAAGCCTTTGCCATATTTGGGGAGCAGCACCACTGCTGCCTCTTGTGACAGAAACACTTCTGTTCCCATTTCCCTCCCATGTCCTAGGGACAGGGCTCTGCATTAGCATCACACCTGCTGACCACAGGGCAGTCAAATGTTATGATTTGGTTCCAGAGAAAGAATAGCAATGTGGGACACACATCTGGGGGTGATCTGCACCAGCAAATCAGCTTAGGTGTCAGAGGATTATTCTGACTACCATATCATGAAGGTGGAGGAGGATGAAAGCCCTGTTTTCTTAGATGGACAAAAAAACAAGAGGGGAAGAGAGATTGTTTACTTAATCCATCATCCTGCCATATGTCAAGTTCAACTCTAATTATGGAAATCCTGAAAGATGATTGACTAAGCAGTTAAAAGACATCCAGTGTGGGAACTGCACATCCTCTGCAGTGAGGGGTGGGTGTGAGGGTAGCTGGATGTATGGTGGAATCACTGCCCTTCTCCATATGGCTAGGAATTCCCTTCTATTGTCTGAAGCACTGTCACTTCAGTTTGTCTGTGAATTTTGTCCTAACCATTAAAGGTTTGAAGAACAGAATAGTCCTCTTTGTGATCATTTTCCCTACATCATTTTGCATCTCTCTCATTTTTATTTAGGTAAACAACCCCAAATCTTTCAATCTTTCCTTCTAGATAGGCTTTCCTAGAGCTCTGATTGCTGTCCTCGCTCTTAAGATTTGTGCCTGGATTTATTATTGAAATGCAGTGCTGGAAAACTGGACACAGCTTTCCCAGGAAGCTTTGACAGGACTGGACAAAATGAGTTGGTTACTGGAAATGTGTGCCATGCTGTAGAAGGATCTATAAGCCCCCAAAGGGTGATTACCTTTTTTCTGAGTCAGTGTGATGACTCAAGTTCACTTTGGCTTGCTTTGTTTCTTGTTCACCCTGTTTTTCACGGTGACTACCATGGTGACTTCAGGTAGCTACTTAGGGTGGTTTCTTTTTTCTCTATTTGCACAACAGATTGCTTCTGCCTACAACAAAATACATTTTTCTAACCAGCTTTGTAACTATTTGGAACAGGTTTTGGATAGTCATGTTTTTCTGCCAGAAAGCTCCAGAGCATGGTGTGAAACACCATGTGAAATCCAGAGTATATGACTTTCTGAGGTTGGGCTGTAACCCTCTTTTCTGTTAGGCATCATGATTACTTCTTCCCATCCTGATCTCTGATCCCTTCTAAACCCTTAGGACTCCTCAAGGATGGTCATTGTATGAACTGGAATAAAACTCCTGAGACCAAATTGATGTGAAAGGTTTTAACTTCTTTATGCCTTAAATGCTTCCTAGCCTATATTTCCCTGCTAAAAAACATGTGGCATTGTCCCTTACTCACACCTATGAAGTGGCAGCTGCACAATCGGTTTCCCTTTTCAGCAAAGGCATGCAAGAAAGTTAAAGAGCTTTCCTGAAGCTGTGTCTTGTTTGCTTTCCTTCTCCATTGTATCAGACCAAAAACTTTTCTTAAGCTTGGAGGTAACGTCAGTTCTTACAAACCAATTCTTACAAACAAATTCTTACAAACCAATTTCTTGCTATCTTCCATTCTTCTTCCATGTCTTCTTCCATGTTCCATGTTACATTGGTGCTTTTTTTTTTTTCCTTCTGTGTCTTTGACTATTTTTTTCCTTTTTGTCTTTTGAAACCCGAGTTATGTTTGTCCCGTTGTGAAACCTCTCTGAGTCTCAAATCCAACTTACTCAAATTTGTATCTGCTAGCATCTTCCTCTACAGATAGGTACCTCTACCCATGTTTTGTTTGTTTCATTTTGGTGGGGTATTTTCTTAGGAAATGCCATCTTTAACACTTATTTACTTTGGATTTTACCTTGCAAAACTCTGAATTCACTAGTCACCCTCCCTTTAGAAACCTTAACCGCTGTTTTGGTATTCTCCATCTTCTGGTAAGCATTATCCATCTGAATGTGTTACACTGATTCTGTTACAGATTTGATCATGTATCTACCTTTCCATCATCTCCTGTTCAGGTACTTGCAGTAGAATACAGGAACTAAACTGCTCTGGCCAGTTTAGTATCCTTCTGTATGAACCCTGTGGCATATCCTGATTTCCCTTCATTTTCAGGGCAGTCTGTTTATAGAATAATGGAATGGTTTGGCTTGGAAGGGACCTTCAAAGTTCATCCACTCCCAACCCCCTGCAATGAGCAGGGACACCTTCCACTACATCAGGTTACTCAGAGCCCCCCCCCACCTCACCTTGAGTGTTTCCTGGGATGGGTTGTCTACCACATCTCTGGGAAATCAGTTTCAATGTTTCACCACCCTTTTCGTGAAAACATTCTTCCTTGTATCTAGTCTGAATCTACCCTCTTTCAGTTTAAAATGATTGTCCTTTGTCCTGGTGCAACAGGCCCTGGTAAAATGTTTCTCTCCATCTTATAAGCCACCTTAAGTGCTGAAAGGTTGCAATAAGGCCTCCCCACAGCTTCTCTTCTCCAGGCTGAGCAGACCCAACTCTCAACCTGTCCTCTCAGGAGAGGTGTTCCCACCCTATGCTTGCCTTCATGGCTCTACTCTGGGTCTGCTCCAAGAGGTCACCATACTGAGGACCCCAGGGTTGGATGCCATCCTCCAGGACGGGTTTCCCTCTTTTCACTATCCTCTATTAAATACAAACACACTCATTGAGTTACCTTAATCCTTACCCAGCTGCTCATTAAGCAACAGCCCACAGATGAGAAGCCAGGACTCCAGTGCCACCCCCAGATACCCGTTTCTGCTGTTACCCAAAACATGATTCTTGTTAGAAACAATTGGCACATGCAAGGGTTTCCACTCACGCTCCACCTCCTTTTAGTCACTTTTGTTCTGCCATGGTTATTCCTGTCAGTATTATTAATACCATAGGGATGAGCAGCACAGGAGCATTTGGTGTCAGCTTTCACTGGATGCCAGTCTAGTTGACAGATGCATTCCTCTGCTGCCCTTAGGAAAGAGGCAGCAATCACCACCACTGCTCTTTTGCTTCTTCCTGGAAATGATGATGAATTGCCGAGCCTTTTGAGTGCGCAGCTTTTCCTAAACTGCCGGTGAGATTGGCGTTATACCTGCAACATGAGCATTAGTGCCAGCACATGGTGTCACTAGGAGTCAGGTTCAAAACAAACAAAAGGAGATGCTGAGGGGGAGAGTAAGAGAGTTGAGCTCCTTGCCAAAGGACTCTGTGTACAAGAGATGTTTACATGACTGGAAAAACAGCAGAAAGAGAGATCAGCTGGGTACTAGACATGTTTACAGGACTGAATCGTTTCCATAGCACATAGCTTCCAACTGGTAGACACAGGTAAGTCCCTGCCTTCCCCTTCAGGGATCAGAGATGGTTTGTTTTTGTTGCTATGTTCCTTTACCAGTATTCAATTACCTTTAGAAAATCTCGTGGTTTCTTTTGTGAGCTGCTGGCAATAAAGATTTCTCCGCCTTCAGTAACACAGTGATCTTTGCTTAGGAATAAAATCTCATTGCTTTTTGTCTTGACACCATGTCTGCAGCAGTCTTGGAGGATTGTGCATTTTGCTTTTCCCGTTATTTAAAAAAAAAAATAAAAGCAAACATATCAACACTAGGTATTTTGCCATCTGATAGCAGCTGTGCCTTTCAGAAGCCCTCTGTGAAAAGTAGCACTCTACCCTTTTGGAACATGACACTAGACAATCCTCCTTTGCCTTGCCTGAAACAGTGCAAATCTGTCATAAAGCCAGAGGCTTTCAGTGTGCTGCTACACCTATGATCTACAAAGCGTCCTGGAATGCTGTACCACGGCATTATCCAGTTCTGCATGCTGATATAATTAGGTGAGATAAAGGTGAAACTGAGAGGTCAGCATTCTGAGATGTCCTTGTTTTTGCAAGCTTAAGTAATTTATCCTATTATGTTCACAGGAGTTTCTGAGATAAAATCTCTAAAAACACGTATAGCAAGTCCTTTTCTATGTAACACTTAAGTTGTACCTTCTTTCTGCTTTTATAAAAACCCTAGAGTCATATTATTAACCAGCAAGATGAAGTTCAAGGAGTTATTCTTGTCATCAAGAGCCCAAGGTGAAAATAAATCCTTTCATTGTACATTTTATATATATTATTTTTAAGAGAGAATTTTCATAGCTGCAGAATATGAGATGATGGAAAACAGGTGACTGCGTGCAAGAGCAATGCCAAGACTTTTGTGGAAGTTAATTATTCCAAATATACATGGGCTATGAATAGTTGTTGTACCAGTCAAAGCCTGACGCAAAGCACAAAAACACACAGGAGAAAGAACAAAACAAGGCACTTTCTTGTCAGTTGACTTATGCTGCTGGGTTTTTTGACCTTCAGTGCCTGCTGCTTCGATGGTGGGTTGGTTTTAAGTGAATAATTGTTTTGCCATAGGCTAGGTGAGTGACTGTTGGTGAATGGGTCAAAAGTAGAAATTTCATTTCAGGGTCCAAACCGAGCAGAAAATCCATGGGACAACCACAAGGCAAAACCACAGGGCTAAGGTCCAGGCTCAAACATACAGTCCGTGGGATCACACTTTAGGCATGGTAGCCCCCAGCATACCATCAACTGAAAGACAGACAGAAGGCCCCCGGGAAAAAGAATTTCCAGGTACTTGTGTTAGGTTCTGAAAAAAATTGTGCTAATACCATTCAGGGAGAGAATATTCCGCCAAAAGGACTCAATTCACCTCCTTCTTTTGTGAGCATGAGAGACATCTGCTGTTTCAAGCCTAGCAAGAAAGAATAAAGCGCATGGAGTTCGTGACATGATGCTGAGCAGGGGCTCCATCTTCCCTTTTTTCTAGATTTAGGTATCACACTGGTTTCTCTAATCATTTGCAAATGTTCAGTTTCATCTGCCCACACCCGACCTGGTCCCCTCAGGCTCTCTTTCTAGTCAAAGGAGAAAATAGACATGGATGCAGACAGCCTTCTCTCTTCCCAACATGTGCAGTTGAAAGAGTTCAAATTGGCCTGTTCTGTGTAGGAGGAAAGCCATGATGAGTGATAAAGAAAAGCCGAGATGAATGATGATCTCTGCTGGGGATTTTTACATCAGCAACATCTGAAGTGGGGCGATATGAAGCCTGCACAAGAGATTGTGTATTGTTCCAACCAAAAAACAGTTTTCCTTTCACTTTTGTTATTAGCAAGAGCAATTTGTATAAAATGCATTTTGCTCTCCGTTATAGCTGGTTTGTGCACAGGGACCCAAGGCTTCAGTGGCAATGCTCCCCTGCAGCCCTCAGCCTGATGCTGCTAACAGTAAACATCTTCTTTTGTTCATGACATCTCACAGGGAAGCCTGGAAAGGTGTCATATCACAGACTTCTGGGCCCCATTTTTGTATAATTAACTGGTTTGCCACCTAAAATGCTGTAATTAAGCTTTCATGTGTAAAGCAGGAACATATGCTACTGTCAAAAGAATGTGAATGAGACAAGTCAGGTATTTCATGTTAATTTAACTTCACCACAATTAACTCTCTTCCACTTGCTAGTGGTGACCAAAGGCAGAAATTACTGGTGGTGGCTGTTGCTTGCACACAAACCTGGCAGGGCTCTCAGTGAGGTGCACTGTGCTGAGGACTAACAATGTGACCTGCCTTAAAGGTAAGAGTTCTTCCTGTCCAGCATGACTGATCTCAGTGATGCAGGAAATTTTCTGTTGCTGGTCAGTAAGGCATGCCTGAGTTAGTTGTGGATGGACAGGAGGAGTGTAGTAACATACTTTGCTTTTATAAGAATATTAGATTGTGAATTTCAAGTTCACAAAGTCTAACAGTACTCTATAAGGAGTCACTTGAGTCTACAAGGGCTGAGGCATTGGCCCTCTGTCTCTCATGTTATATAATTGTTAATCTGTGTGAAATAAGTGTGACCTATGCCAACATGCCCAGGCACAGTTTGTGGAGTGACACAACAGGTAACACAGAGGCCGTGTGTCCTGGGGCATGGCCTTCAAAATTGCTTGCCCATTGCTTTGTTCCCCAATTGGCTCAGCCACTGACTGGAATGCTGCCTTGCAGACCATGTGTTTTCTGTTGAGTGATCTTTATGATTGTGACTCATTTAAAGAAAATTAGAATTGTATACAATCCTGAGTCCTACATGACATAAGAAATCTGATTACAGGATCATTTTAGCTGGTTAAAATTTCAGGCAGTGATTCAGCTCTCCTATCCAGCATGATATTTACTGGGCTGGCAACAAGAAAATTATAATTATACTAAAAACTGTGCGGATTGGAGCTGGAAGCAACGAGACAATAAAGCCCCACAGTATCAGCTGTACAGCTGCCTCCAGGCTAGAGCTGCACTTTGAGTCATCCTATTTAGGAGCTGTCTCCAGCACTCACTGAAGTCAACAGGAGCCTTTGATTTCTTCTCAGTAGGTGCTGGATCAGACTGTTGCAGTCTCCTTTTAAAGTCTAAGAGCAAAGGGGCAAAAGGCAAGCTTAGAGAGCCACGCTGTACTGATGAAATAATATCACTTTAAGAAGAAACGTTCTCCTTGGAGGAACATAAAATTTGCAGGAGGATGAGAGTTCAGGGCACTGCAATTACTACATAATAGTAAAATTTCATCAGTGAGCAAGGACAAAGCTGAATTTCTGGGGTAATGCTTGGTGTGCAGCATGGGAGAGTTTGTGAAAAACAAAATCCGAAATCCATGGCTGGAAAATAGGCAGCACTTAGAAATAAAAACCACAGCAATTAACAGTGCGGTTTGCATGAAAGGGCCTTGAAGTTAAAAATGTATTACATACTCATCTAAAACTTTATGGTGCTTTGAGATGTATCTGCTGCATATATGGTGGAACATGCCATTTGGCTCAAAATTGCCCAAAAATTCAGTGCATGAATTAGTTAGTTAGAGAATTATCCACTTCTTTCTGAAGTCCAGTCACACAGGGGTCAAGTTGTTCTGCCAGGAAAATGTCCTAAGGGGAATATTTTATTTTACCTTTGTCAGCACATTGGAGAGGATTTCACTCAAGTCACCTTTGTATATTTTATTCATTAGGGCATGATCCTGAAAGGCTACAGTCGCCCTTTGATCAGAGTAATTTCATGCAGCCTGAGGATGACGAGTACTTGTGAGGACATGCCGGGGAACTCACAGGATTAGCTTTTGGGCACCTGTTCTCATATATTGGACTTCTGAGTTGAAAAGGGGGCAGGTTAGTAATTTGAGAAAAGGTGGTAAAACTGCTAATCAAAGCACCGGTGCAAAAGTTATAAGATGAACACTGAATTTTCTTGATTTTATCTAATTAAAAGCAATTTTAACTTTAATATAGGTTTGTGTATTTAGTATTAAAGATATTGGAGATGGAAATGGAAGAAATGATCCTGCACAGCCTCTTTCATAAAGGACTTAATTTGTTCTTGCCTGCTGATTTTGATGCTCTACCTTGGTGCTATTGAATTTTAACTGTTTATTAGATAATGGAAAGATTTACTGTAGTGCAGTCCTTCTGAGAAAAATAAAAACATCTAATGTCTCCTTGGGGATTTGGTAATCAAAGAATAGAAAATTGTATTCTGGAGCCAAAGTTAATGAGAGCTCATTCTGTTCCTTCTGGACAAGAATGTCCCAGGACCCTTGCTGAGGGGACAGGGAGAAAGCTTCCTCTTCCCCACCATCATCCAGCGGCTTGAGCAATTAATCTGTGGTGTGGGGTTGCAGGCTGGAATTCACTACATCCCAAGTGAAAAAAATTCTCATACTGCTATGGTTACTGTTCCTTCTTATTCTCCACAATGTCAGTGGATTCCAGGACAGAGATGAAGACTGGGGTCTGGTTGTCTTGTCATGACGCTTCAGCACAAAAAGGCAAGGTGCCACCAACTACATGGCAGGATTGTATTTTTTTTCTGTCCAAGTGTTTTTAATGCAGTGCTCAGGCACCTTGGAGATAAATTCGTCATAACCAATTCCCCTTCCAAAGGGATGGAGATCTCTCACCCCATTTTTCATTTCAAACCACTTTCTGTGCTTCCTCTACCTCAGTGGTTGTCTTTCAGGAGCAATGCTGAAGGGTTGTGCTCCGAGATTCATTACTGAAGAAGTCATGAGTAAAATTGATGGGTCTTGCATTCCACTATCAAGGTGACTTGTTTGACTGGACTGCTCTGCTTTTCTATCCATTAGCAGAAAGTACCCTTCGTTAGTGAGGAATTCGATCAACAGACTGCATAATTGCCATTTCTGTCTTAGTTAATGGAAAGAGTCATGTTGCACTCTGTTTTCAACTATGTGCAACAAACCCTCACATTAAAACACAACAAATTAAACAGAGCTTTTACAAAAGCCTCTTTTTAAACTAACAGTTACAGACTGCGAAGTTTAAAATGGCTCGTTTTGGACTGAAAATTTCAATTAAGGGCGGAAGTATATATAAGAAGCCAAAATAATTGAGAATTTAAGCTCCTGTGCAGCTTGCATGGAGGCATCAGACTTGGAGAGTGGATGTAATAGCTGTCTTTAGGAGACATAAGGAATATGTGCACATTCTGGTGCTGTGTTGACACCTGAATAATTTAAAAGACTGTCTTTTTTATTGTACTTCATGTGTAGCTCAAGAAACACAGGGTCTTTTTATGGTGATCCCATGATTTGAGGCCACGTTTGCTGGCCATTGTTCCTGTTCTTTCCACAGTCTGAAACACTGGGAGGGCAGAGTGGCATCTGCATTGCCTTCACTGTGCCAGCCAGGGCAGCTGCCAAGAGCAGCATCGTCGGGCACAGCCACAGGAAAGTATGGACAGCATGTGGACTCCTCTCTCCTCACGCTCTTCTTTTAGCTACCAAAGTGAAGAGGAGCAGGGGTTGTGCCTGGATTTAAGATGAAAATATTCTCAGGTTTTATGGTAGCTCATATTTATCTCTGCCAGACTTTTCCTTCCTTTGATTCATTTGAGGGCTTCAAGAACTAACAGCCCAACAGCATTGCTTATTCCGAGGATATTCTGATATATGTCTTTGAAAAGACAAAACACCTGTGGCCATACCAACTCTAGATCACCCACTATCATTTCCTTCATGACCTTTATAGATGTCAGATAAGACTGGGTTTTTCCCCCCCTAGTTCGTTCATTCTGCACTGGATGCAATTTCAGGTCCCAGAAGTGAAATCAGGCAGCACATTAATCAGCTCTGCTTCCCAGTCTCTGCACTTCTGTCTTTCCATAGTTTATTTTTTCTGGCTAATGTAACACAGATTTAAAAATAGGGGTACATTATCCTCCCAAAATACATACAATTCTGGTATCAGCAGTGGAATAAGCTCATTTAGATGAAAGGAACCATTTTCTTTCTGTGGCATGAAATACCTTATCTGCCTATTTGGTTTACATTTCAAGTGTCATGCCTCCTACAGCATATAGGGCTGATGTTGCATGCAAGTCATCTACTTAGTGTCCTTTTGGTATGCTGCTAGAAAATATTTCCCTTAACAATTCCTCAGTGTATGCCATTGCATGGATCACAAAAAGAAAAAGCTGCATTATGGAAGAAGAAGCACACAGGAGTTTAAATGTACTCAGCTAACATAGGAAACTTAATGGCTATCTCTGCAGCTGGGAGGGAGAGAAAAATTGTGTCTGAGCACCTCTTGTTTATTTTTCACTGCTGTCAGAGTGACCAGAATGCTTTATCAAACATGTTTTTACAGTGAGATGTAGAGCCCTTTTCTAAATATTATACTTCAGCTAAAACACACAATAGTGCAATGGAGAAAGTGTATTTGGAAAGGAAGAAAATGTGCTTGCTTCATGTGTAAAAAAAAATGTAAATCAAGTTCATTAGTTGGTGCCATAGTTAATTTAATAGCAGATGGTAATTTTAGAATTTCTTACATATAGGAATCTTGGCATAAAATTAGATTAAAAATTGATAAAGCTCAATTTGTCTATTTCCTTTTATTTCATAAACTAGACAAACAGTTCCTCAGACTCGAGACGTTATTTTTCTGCTGCAGTTCAGTTGTGTAAAATCCATACATCATATTAAAAAAAAATTAGAAAATGGCATAGTAATGCTTTATTTCGTTCTGGAGAAAGCAATGTTGTCATATAATTGCTTTTTTGCTGAGCTCTTTCACTTGACCCTGCTTGCTTATTATAATGTTTCAGGTGCCATGGCTTAGGGTTTATTGACCCCCGTTTGTTGCCCCTTTGTTTTATAGCTACTAAGTATTGTAAGGTTTCCAAAGATTAGTGTAAAAATTTGGTCCTGCTCATTAGAAATGGGTGTAGAAAAAGTGTTAGCAGTAAATGTCTTTCTCAGCTTTTGTTATAAAAGTCTGAAGGGCTGCAACCCCTCCAGCTGGTCAGCATTAACTCAAGCAGTTCTGGAGAATGTGACTTTGGATGGGCCAGGCTGAGGAATGGTTGTATGAGAGAAAACAAAGAAAATTGTGTGTTGGAGAAAAAACTGGTTTTAATAACTGCATCTGGGACAATTTTTTCCTACGTGTGGTCCTTTCAGTCTCTCTCCTAAGCAGTAGTGTTGCCATAATTGAGAACTAAAAATAAGTATTTACTGGTTGCTGGTCTGTGCTTCTTTAAAAAAGTGCCCAATCCAGAGCAGTATCACATCTTGTGGCAGCCGCCAGGTGCAGGCACTGTTGGACTTTCTTGTAACAAAGGCACTTCCTCCACTTTTCCTTCTGAGTTTACACACTGGGGTATTACCCACAGCCTGTGAGTCAGGTGTCAAGCTTGGCTGTGTGCAGCTTGAAGAGACTGCTGCAAACATTCCTGCCTTGCTAGGATATTTCATACTAATTTAGACCACCACCACAAACAATATAAAAATTGATGTAGAAATCAAAATTCTTTTACTGAGTGAAATGAGAACTCATCCAAACTGCATATGGAGAATCAAAAAGATGTGTTAGACCTTGACAGTTGTACTGGCAAGAAAAGACACGGCTGTTTGCGCCTTCTGTCTGCGGCTCAGGTAGGGAAGGAGCCTTGCAAGATTACTTCAAATGCTTTTATCTGAACAGTTGTGTTTGACTCAATTAGGAAGCTCTTTCTATAAGGACTTAATTTTCAGGTGTGAATTATAGAGAGGGTGTGGCACAGTATGTGAAACCTTTGTCCATATCTAACAGAAGTGGTTCATGGCTCAATCCCTCAGTTGTAGGAGTAGACTCGATACCTAGTAAAAATGACTAGCACATACCAATAAAGGTCTACCTTAAGTATTCTGAGATTGAATTAACTTTAAATTTTAAACTGAATAAATAAAATAATTTTTAAATTTAATTAAAACTATTTACTCTATATAATTTACAAGCTGAGATTTACACTTTATTAAAAACATAAAATCATAGAAATAAACACAGCTGTAATACTTTCAAAGTTATTTTTTTTCTGAACTCATTAGGTAATACTAGCATTTTTCATATCCAAAACATCCCGTGTATGAGTTTGTGTGGAATGGAAATTAAAGAAAGATAAAATGTAGAAAGAAAACCTTCTATGTACTTCAACTGGACCACGTACTTTAACTCGAGTAGATTAAGTTATGATGGTACAAAGAAACACAGAAGGAGGAAGAAAACTGGATCCTCCATTTATGTGGTTTCTAAGAAGTAGCACAGCTTTTTATTTGCCTTGTTACAGAAAAATAGTCTGCAAATTAACTTGATGGCTGCTTCAAAGGATTAATTCAGAAATTTAGTCCTTAGAAGGACTAAAAGCCCTGGAATACATCTCTAAAATCTCCCCAAACTGTAAAAAAAAAAGTAGCTTAAATTCTGTAATTTAAAGATAAATATTTATTTTAAAAATGCTAGGCTTCTAGCAGCACTGTGTTCATTGCAAAATTCAGTAGACAGTTTTGTAGCTTTGCTTGATCAGCTACACAGCAGTGTCCTGAACTCTCAGTTTTCTAAGGTGGAGTATCACCCATTAATTCAAATGAACAAGTTTACAATGCTCATGAAAATAATTTGTACTTCGACCTACACTTGGTAGGTCATCCTCCCAATATTTGAGACATGAGTCTCTACTCTTAGCCCTTTTATTTTAGCACATCCCCAGCAACTGAAGAGATCCAGTGAACCGCTACGTTTTATTCCCCTTGAACAGGCATTTTCTTTGTGTTTGAAATGTCCTTTTATGCAGTCAATCATATTGGACTTTTTAGATAGTAATTTTTACTGCACCCTGTAAATAGGGGTAGTAAGTCTTAATACTGGAGGTGCAGAAGAACTTAGTGGAACTATCAGTTGCTGTATTTCAAGTTATACATTCAAGATATATTTCAAGTTACCAAAGGTGTCTCTGTATGACAGCTGTGCCCATTGTTTGCAAGGGGAGCTGAAGAAATGTCTGTCTGACAGGCCTGCTCTGAATCCTCCCCTGACTTGTGTTTATACCTCTCTTTTTTTCAGCAAAGGCGGGAAATGTAATTAGTGTATAATGACAGCTGCAACAGTCCCAGAAACAGGAGACTGACTCCCATGATGGCTGAATCCCCCTATGCAGTGTGTGTAATCAGGCCCAGTTTTCGAGTTCTAATTAACTTTATTAATGTTTGGTGCAGGAAGTACAAAGGCAACTTAAACAAGGATATAAAAAGCACTGGAGCATTGAAACACTGGTTTCATGTAACTGACTCTTATTGAAAGACATATTTTTCAGCATTTTGCAAAGAAAAATAAAGTAATTTAGAAGGAAGATATTAGATTCTTAATACACTCTTATAATAAGGAAGCTTTAAATAACGGAGCAAAGAGACTTAACAATAGCTCCCTACTTGGTAACACTGGTAGCAACTCTTTCTGGTGTGCAATTAATAAATACGATAGCGAACACGCAACACTGTACAGTGACAGCGGGATAAGAGAAATGCAATCACTTGCAAGACTGTTGTGCCAGCAAGTATGACTTTATGGGCTACTGGAAAATGAGTTTGTGAAAAAGCAATTGAAAAAATCTTCCCCACTACATGTTCCTTTTATAGAAACATATTCATTCATATGTGAAAAGATAAAATATTACACTGGTAAATAACTTGTAAATGAAGACATTTTTCTCCACTAAAGACACAATTGCAAAACCTTGCAATCAAAGAAATTGTATATATTATTTTGATATAATAATCATAATAACTTTAAAAGCAGGGATATATTAATTACTCATAAAGTATATTATTTGCATAGATTTTTTTTATTTACTGCTCATGGATTACCATTTAGTAAATACGTCTATAATTCAGCAAGCTTTGGTGCTCTCTGATGAGCTCAAACTGGAATATGGCTGATACTGTATATTACTGTAATTGTAAAGGACACTATAATGATACATTCTTGGTGCTTTAGCTTGCTAAATATAGAAATTACAGTAGAAAATATAAGAACACCGTTTCTGTTATTTATTGACCCTATTCCCAGGCATGATGATTTAACAATACTTAAAAGATATTCCTATTTTCAGATGCACTCAAAATAGGTGATGAGCAGCCTGTCCACTAAAAGGATCGTGCTTCGGAACAATTTAGTATTTATTTTCTTCTGATTCTTTTCATACTCTTATTAAGTAAAAACATATAATAAAAAATCATCTTGCAGTTATGCAAAACTGCAGTATTGTTTTGTATAGTCTTGCAAACAAAGTTTAGAAGCTGATCGTTCATCCACAGAAAAGTTAGGAACTCAGCAATATGTAAGGTCAAAAATAGAAAATTACTGTTTCTTTAAAGCTGTAGTGTGGGCTAGTGTTTTTAACTTTTATTTGATCTGTGATATGATTTTTCTATAGTGCTCGCAGTCTCGCCAAGAGAGCTTCTACTTCTGGAATGGCTTCTCCCTTAGAAGGGGACCCAATACGATCTATTTTCTTTTCTTTGCCCCCTTCTCCATGACAGGCTTCCTTTCTCCTGACAGCCTTGTTCAACACCTTAGAACTTGTTTCCATATCATATGTAACTTCTTTGGTGACTGGGCTTCTTGTCGAGTTTAAACTGATGCTGTGGTGTGAACACGGCTTCTCTGGCTGTCCTTTCTGGTTCTCTGCAGAAGACAAATCAAACAAGCCTTGTTTCACTACTAAAATACTCAGTTTCAATATTCTGCAATATAAAAAGACCTCTTGATCAGACAAATTTTACATGCAGATGATGTACTACAAGGAGTAATGATTGCCAAGGAGGCAAGACAAAATATATTATCACTTCAAAAGCAGTGGACTCGGTCCCTTGGAAGTGATACAGATTTTACATGTCTTCATTAGATTAACATCCATATTTCTTACAAAATCACAGATATAGCCTGACAGGATCCTCCTTTCTTACTAGAGCCAAAGAGGCACCTAGCACCTCTCAGTGTCTCCCAAGGTTTTACCTCATTAATTCCATTTCTTACATATTTTTAATTGTTCAAATTTTAAAATGTATTTTAAAATCTATTTTAATTTAATTATCCACTGTAATACCTTTTCTTTCCTTTGTGAACTTTTAGGCAGCTAAGTAATTTCAAGAGATTGCATAATCCACTATTTTTTGCTAAACATCACTGGCATTGCCTGTCACACAAAGTTGCACTCAGTTAATATCCAGGCAGGAGTTTTGCAGGTTTGGCGTGCATTAATAGACAGATTTCTCTTTCTCTTGTTCCCCACCCCCCTTCCCGATCAAGCGACTGTTTTGCAAGCCAGCATATGAGTGGTTTCTCTCATAGATCTCAAACTTTTTAAAAACAGGCCTGCTCAATATTCATGTAACCTTGAGCAAGGCTTGAAAATGCCTTCAACACACTTGACATGACATTTAAAGTTTTTTGGTTATTCGCTGAAAGATGTTCCATCATCCCAATAGTAATGACTTTGGAGCACAGGCAGTCACTCATGACAGTGTGTTTTATGTGAGTGCTGAAAATTCCTACTGAAAACAGCTTGTACATTAAAAGGCAGCTGCTGAAGATATTTACTGCACTGTCATTCCCTGACCAGGGGCTCTCAGTGATGGATGAGGATTTTACACACTTTCTTGGACAATCTCAGCAAATTTTGTAAGCACGATCACCTTTTGGGAAGTGGAGGAAAAGAAATACCTCCTTTCCATCATCTTCTAAATCAGATAAACAACTCTTAATTAAAATTTCTTAAGACAAATTTGACACTTAGCTGAAAAACATAATTTTTTTACACTACAGGAAATAAATGAATGACCTTGAATGAACAGCACAGTGTTCCTGAATCACAGGAGGCCAATGACTGCTTATGAACATATCTTTATAATTACATGTAATAAACCCGTCACATATAATTAAAATATCCCTTGTATGTGCACTCTTAAATATCTCATTCTACTTAAAAGTTTATGCTTATTGATTCTGAATACATATTTGCAAGCTGATAAAAGCATGCTACCCATGTCAATATACAAACTACCAGCTGCACCACAGGCCTTTCTGTTTACATTCAATCTAGGGGCAGCACAAAATATAGTTGGTGTTTAAAAATCAACACTTTTAAGTATAAGAAAACATACTGTCTTATCATCAGAGATGAAGCATAACTGTTGGATTTAAAAAAAGTCTAAAATAAATTAGGCACTGAAAGTAAGCTTCTCAAATGTACCAACAACCAAATTTTAATTACTTTGCACTTCAGCAGTCTTCACCCCAAAATGTCAGGATGAATTAGGTGCGGTGAACTAGACTGTATAACAGACATGGGGAACTCTTTATGAACTGAGGCCTCAAAGTAAAATTCAGCAGTAAAATCCCCCAGTTTCTCATAGTGTACACAGGGCAGAGTAGAGGTGCCTTAGAGTGAGACTCACAACTGCAGCCTAGACTCCCCACTGCAGCAGGGACCTGCTTCAAGCTAGCTATTAATAAGCAGTGGCTCATGGGATCTATCCAGACTCTTAACTCTTTGAAACTCAGCAACTAATTGAGGCTTTCACTTCAGCGTGTTCCATAAATTGCTGACTACAATCTGGAATTATTGTGTCAGGATAGGACAGAGTAAAGCTGAAGACAGCTGTGTCTTTTTTTTTTCCCATTAAAACAACAGCAATTGTAAATTTCTAGTCAGAGACTAATAAGTGCAATATTTAACTTGAATGACCAGCCTTTCCCTTCACTCTTAAGAGTCCTGCAACAATGAAAAATGGCATTAGGAAAGTGCCTTAAACAGTGTTTAGTTTATGTGAGTAGTTCTTGTTTCATTTCCTTTCCAATGAGGATGTCAAGATTCACTAGAAAAATCACAGTCTCATGCTAGTGATTAGCAGCATTCCTTAATAATGAGAACACTTTGGTCTCAGCCATGTTACAAATAGTATTGAGCAGCTGGAGTGAATTTAAAAAAGTAGTACCTGGACACATATTTTATCCAAATCCAGTATTATCATTTCAAAGTTGTTATTTCAGCTGCTTTCTAAATCAGGTGGCATCTTTACCGCTTATGTTCTTCAGTCAAGAAGGAACTTCACAGAGCACAGCTATGCCTAAGTGCAAGTCCAGTATTAGCAGATGTGGAGGTAGATAGTTCCCTGCTTAGCAAATTGGCTGTTGTGAATTTCATTCAGAAACACTGAACATTGCTAGGTCAGGCTCAGAAAGCATACAGATTCACTTACAGCCTTAGATTTCACTTTAGTAAACGTGCACTTTGAGAATTAACCTCTGTATTACTTGACATATATGTGCTGCTTGTGGCATTATTATGAGAGTGGAAGATGACTTCTCTTTAAATCAAAGCGTAAAATTAGTTAGGCACTATCAAGGTAAAAAGCCTCACTAATTCCCCAAATTTTATTTTAAGACAACAGAAATTAATTTGTGTTAAATCCAAATTCTTAAGGACTCTATACTGCTTCACACACTGATTCAAAACTTGCATGCATTGGTGATATGGTACCACATCCATGCCACTGCCTTAACTTGGGATTGTAACTTCACTTCCCTCGAATCCTGTGCAATAGTGGTGAAACCAAAGAAGTTAATTTTCAACCCATCTGTGTTGAGGTGAGTGGTTTAAAAAAAACCAGTGCATTTTGCATGTGATTTAAGAACGACATGGTTGCAAACTGCTGCAGGTTAGCTTTGACCCCAAATGGAAAAAACAGACTTCCTTAGTTCCATATGATAAATATAACTATATTATAAAGCATATAGTTATTTACTTGCAATAAATGCCAGAAGTCAAGATTAACTGACAAAGTAAGTACAAGAATAAATAGCCATTAATTTACTGCTCTGAGACATTAAAACCTTGAACTACCAGAGTAATGAAGTTCTGGAATTCACATATATACATGCAAAAGCAAGAAACCATAACCAGCCATAAGCAGGAATTTGATGTGTTTCTGAAGACAGATCAAATATGATATGGCTGCCAAAACAGCCAGGACATGGGTTAGTGACATTGGCCATCTATGTTTCCAGAAAAAGAAAGCGCACAGAAAATCCACAAACCATACCAGTATTAGCAGACTTTTCCTAAAATTCTTTGAACCGTTACATCATAGACATACATAAATTTGTTCTGTGCTTTTGACAATAAACTATATGTGAAACAAATTATGTAGTTACACACATGTATTGGTTCAAATATACTTCTAAAGAACTGAATATAATTAAACACACAGAAGGTTAAACAAAAACTACTCATGGAAAGCACTTCTGCACGAATTCTTGTTAAGAAGAAAGCTTACATTTCTGGAGATGCACTATTTGTCCACCTACTGTAGCAAGGTGCACCTTCCGGCAGTAGCAAGACAAAAAAAGAAATCAGATATTAAAAATCACTGGATAAAGACAGAACTTACTAATTTTCTCTATATGCTGAAAGTAGTAGAGACAAGTTTCTACTATTTGGTCACTTTCAACAATTGAAATTTGTCTTTCACCCATATTGTAACAATCACTATGCAGAGAAATAAAAAAAACAAAAAGCCCAATAATTTTGAATTAATTAAGTTTTCTAAATGCTCAGGTGATAACCCATAATAGTTTTGACTTGACTGCTAGGGAATGCTTCCAGGCATGGCTTAGGCAGAGATCACATTGTACACTATGAAAGTCTCAGTGTTCAGATTCCAAGATATTTAAATCTTTTCTTCCCCTTGTTGAATATTGAATTTATGTGGGTCCTCCAGACCTACTCAAATGCAATTTTTGCAGATATTAATTGCTTGAAGATTGCTGTTAATGAAAAGCATTCCAAAGCCACATTCACAAAACCTAGAGCCAAACAGTTACTATCATCTAGATACAAGACTTCTAACAGCAATGCTCAGGAAATTCAGTTGACAGAAAATTGTGCTTAATATAGGTATCCACAGTTTAAATTATTTCCTAACACAGAACAACTTATAACCATATGCTTATAATCTATTAAAGGATACATCATATTCAGAAAAAGGAAATTGTGCACTAGCATCTGAACAAAAAAAAAATCAGTAGTATGAGACCTGCCTGCTGTGAACTTGGGGAAGCAAAATATGATCAGTTTGAGATTTTTAAATCCTACACAATAGTGTTGTATATTACCTTTAATAGAGAACAAAAATGATTGCAAGACACTCAATAAAGTTGAGATAGATTTTGTTAAAACAACTAATAAATATTTAATATTAAAAAGGATGTTGAAAAGCTTTATTTCAACACAGTTTCTCAGTAAAAGTCTTGATACTAAGGACATGTTTTGGTTTTATGTAAATACTTGTAGACTGATTGAAAAATAAAGCTGCAAATACAATAAGGAGAACAGCACTGTGTGGCATTATTATGCTCGTATTACAGTCATACATCTCAATGTAGGGCATGACAAAACTGTAACATAAAAAGAGCAATTGCTGTTACAACCTCATTACATCTCTTACCAAGTTAACAGGGAAGAATGCTCAAAAACCCAGTGGAATATTTCTGATCTTGCTGACCTGTGCTCCACATGCTAAATCATATTCCTGAAGCTATGTCTTTGCCAACATTTTCTAAAGCCCACCCATACTGACATTACTGGCAATGCAATTTTTTTTTTACATTTTAAGTCATGACTTGTCATCTAAGTCATGTCCTAGACAATACTCTGAAGGAATGCCCCTATGCCAAAGGGCTTTAGCTTGGGAAAAGTAACAGAGCCCTAGCCATAACTCTTACCACTGGCTCCCCAGTTTGGCGCCATAGTTTGGTTCCTTATCTCTAATGCATGCAACAGAAATTCTCAAAAAGCTACACCATGCTGATGCTGTGCTCGTGTATTTTCCCAGCAAAATATCAGGGGAAAAGAACATGTATTTTTGACAGCCGTGCCACGTGCTAATTCTGTATGCAGCTGTATAGCATTCCCACAAGCTGAAATGCTTGATGGAACTCAGTCTCTGTCTGGAAGTCCTGTCCATTTCTCAAATTTCACAGACCACATTGACATGCATGTCCCAGTGCAACCTTAACAAGTGAAGTTGTACTTAGACAACAGTCACATACCATGGACGTCGTGAGGATATTGGGGTGTATCCTCACATATTCCATCTACATACACAGATTCCAAACTCTTGGCCTCTTACTATCAGAAATGCCAAGAAGAAAACAATTAATTAATGTTTTCCTTTCAATTTTGGAACTATAGTCTTGTTTCCTGCACCAACCCCTATTAGAACCCCAGACACCGGACAGTTGTGAGCCCCAAGATTTTTCAGGCATCCAATTTCCTTTAATTTTTACAGCCCAAAGTTGGCCTTGTGAAATCCATCCCCAGACCTTAGCCCTGGTGTGAGAACATAACAAGACTTCATTATCCTGCTCAAAGTCTGCCTTTATCCCTCAGAACCAGAATTTAGACATAATATGAAAGACTGCTCTAGCTAGAAGGTCCATCCGTATTACATAACATCATTCATAAAAAATGGGACAGCTCCTTTCTGGATGGTTTAATGGAAAATATTTTAAATTATTTTTATTGATTTAATGTTTTTTCATCAATATCTCTGACTGACAAGGCTTGAAGAATGTCCCTGGTAAAAGGACCACTGTGTGTTGTTATGACTTATTTCAGTTCAAACTTGCAGCTCCACCCCTAACACATAAAGGAGTGTGAGCTGTACTCAAAAGACCTTGGCTTGATAAGTAATTCCTTACACCTTTGTATTTCATACTAAATGCTCACAACTCTACTAAACTTAAGCAGACAATAACTTATGAGACATGAAAAAGTGTTACTGATATTTGGAACATTTCTTTTTTAAACTATGCACATTCATTTAAAAGTTGCTGCTGTTCTTGAGTGTTGCATTAAAAAGATGTGAAACACAAGGAAGAAACACTATCAGTATGCTCAATTCAGATGAGACAGTTTTCAGAAACAGTTAATACAGGGGGTTTATGTGCATTTCAAAGGCAAGAAGTGAGTATATCAGCACACAGTGTGAAAAATACAGAGAATTTATAGAAACTAAATTTCAAAGACAGTCAACTACAAACTGTCAGCAATCTAATTTTTGAGAAGAGGAACTATGCTGGACCAGCTGCCTTTTACCTGGCCCTAAAGTAAAGTCTTTAAAATTTCTTTTAATCCCCTTCCTACCTATATTTTCTCAAAGACTACTTTAAGTTCCTGCTGATCACTCCATTCAAATTTTCACCTATCTTTTCCAAAGACACTTAGCAATTACAATGACTTGGAACCAATTTCTCTGTTTAAACTAATATATTCTCACCTGTGATAAGACAATGACATTTTTTTACAAGAAATGCAACTTTCACTTACTGGGACTTTAACAAAAGTTTTGAATACCTGTCAAGATGATAAGAGAACAAGAGTGTGGATGAAGCTGCTGA
Source organism: Phainopepla nitens (assembly GCA_013400175.1). Lineage (NCBI taxonomy): Eukaryota > Metazoa > Chordata > Aves > Passeriformes > Bombycillidae > Phainopepla > Phainopepla nitens. Next base: position 198,465 of record VXBQ01006195.1, on the reverse strand, counting down.
CAGAAATCACTCAAGGTCAGAGAAAGAAGAAACCTCTGCAGATGTCTTGTAAGACAACTATTTCAGACTTAGGAGTTTGGCACCCTTCCTATTTCACCCTGAATAATAGTTGATTTCCTGTGTCTTTTCATGCATTTTTCTCAAAAAGAAGGTACCTTTGGCAGTTTCTAGGAAAACTGCAAAATGGAAATTTCCGAAACAGAAGTCTGCTTCATGGTCATTAATGATTTTTAGAGCACATGGTTTGAAACATTCTTGAAAAACTAAATTCTAAGTATCTTAATTTCAAAATGGGTAAATCATAAGTCATAATTTCAGTATTAATAACTAATAAATTGATCTTCTTATTTATGTCAGGTAAAGGGGGTTAAAAGGTAAATATTGATCTACATGAATACCAGTGGCATGGGGTCTTCAGGCCCCAGTGGGCAGAAACAATCCACAGCCTAGGTGTTTATAGGATTTCTCTCAAAGTACAAATAGGACAAACATCAACTTTTTCTCTTAAGTCAAGAAAAGAAATGGGAACTGACAATAATAAAACTGGAAGATAACATATTTTAGACTATTTTAAATTTCTAGAAAGTGTTTTATTACTTGTTTTATTTTGTTCACAAGTATATTGCAGCTTACATTCCAAATTGTCTTTAGAGTTAACAGTCAAAAATGATAACTGTCTTAAGTTAGTGACCTGTGACAAAATACACAGAGTTCCACAGTCAAAAGCTACGCTCTTCATCTGATAATAATTAATGCAGATCACACATATTAAACTGCCTTTGAGCAGTAGACACATTCAGTCTCCAAACCTGTCTGCAAACCGGCTGCCTATAGATGAACACTGCTTTCAAGGTGCACTTTGATAAAAAACCTCAGGAATATGCATAAAGACTGCTGCCATCAAAGGAAAGGCACTAGCAGATGCAATGAGAAATGATAAGCAACATGCTGATGAAAATAACTGAAAAGGAAAAGAAACACACAGTTTTGTCTTCTTTTACCAACCGTTGAGGAAGAACACAGTAGGAAGCCTCCTACCTCTGGAAAATAAAACCCACAACAAATCCAAATGACAAAGCAAATCTTGAAGACTGACCTTATATTTATGAGATTCTACTCACTGCAGTTCTAAATGTTGCTGTTGCTTCTGTTCAGTATTTACCATTTAGCATACACATTGAAAAAAGCCCCTGACAAAGAAGTAAAATCCACAAACCCCCACAAAAATCATGCCCCATCCCTGATGTTCAGGGCCAGGCTGGATGGGGTTCTGACCAACCTGATCTAGTGGGTGGTGTCCATGCCCCTGGTGTGGGTGTTACAATTAGATGACCTTTAAGGCCAGTTCTGACCCAAAGCATTCTGTGATTTTTACTTATTGTCCCGGGGTGACTTTATGATGCTTGTATCCCCAGCTGCCTGTTCTGTTTGTGCTGAGTGTTGAGTTCTGCACCTTTGGGACTGGCTCTGAGAGCGAAGGGGAAGAAGAAGCGCACAGTTGGTTATCAGCAACTACACTCTCTCCCCCACATCCTTCTCAAGGACTGTGTTGTCTGCAGCACAGACAGACAGCAGGAGAGAGAGCTCTCCTCTGCTTTTGAGTTAGTTTTTTTTGGCTAGCTGAAGCAGAGAAGGTCCCTGGACTGTGTTTTTTCTTTTTCTTGGAACTGTTCAAGCCTGCTGTGGACTGAAGACCCAGAAGAGCACCAGGAGCTCACACCTGTGGGCCCACTGCACCTGGGACACGGCATTTTCCAGCGCAGGAGGGACTGGTAAGAGACTGAGCAAGCCGAGCTACACCCCACGACAAGGACTTCCTGAATTTGCCATGTCTTCAGAACAACGAGAGGTTCCATTGTTTAATATTATCTGGTTTTCCATGTTTGTGAGTACTTTGCTTGTTAAATAAACTGTTTTTTCCACTATTCTCGAAGGAGATTTATGTTTCTCAAACTGGTAGGAGGCGCTGCTTGAATTTGCTTTCTAGAGGAAAACCTCTTCAGAGGTTTCCTCCCAAATTTGCCCTAAACCAGGATATGTATTTATGTCTAGTAATTGCCTTAAAAGTTTAACACTAATATTATTTCTTATCCACTACTCTTGATATCAAATGCTTACAAGATATTCCCTGGCTATTCCAGTTGCTGCTACAAATGCATACAATTTTCATTTCTTATTTTTATCCCAAACTTCCATTCTCAGATTTATATCAGCAATCAGAGTACTGGTAGGTTGAACTGCTTTAAGTTTGAATACAAATACTTTGTAATATCAGGTCAAACCAAAGAGAAAAACTATCTCTCTCTCATCATCTGTTGCTCATCTCTCCTAAGAAATCAAACTACTTCTAAGCTAAAGGGAGATCAACAGAGTCCTGGAAGTACTTTTGGGAATGGCATAAAGAGGAGAGGCTAGAGCTGAAAGTAAATTAGGTGGGTATTAGTTAACAGTTGAATAGAAACACAATCTCCTCACATTGCTGTAAGAGGCACAGGACCAATGTCCTGGGGCAGCTCTTGCCTACACAGGTCACAGTCACAGAGGGTTGTCAATCACTGTTATTCAAAAGATTGCAAGAATAGCAGATGGCTCTCAGGCTCCTCTAATTTTAAATGTTTTTAAAAGATGTCTCTGGAAGAGCAGCAACAGAGAGGACTACATGCTGTTAATGCTATGACAGGGAAGAGTGTAGTGATTTACTGACCCGGACAAGTATTTATGAGAACTCTGAATTCTAATCTGAGCTTCTTTACAGCATGGATGCTTTTTAAGAGGACAGAAGCAGACTTGACTGTGAAGTTTTACTTGTGTAAACTAACATCCAACATTGCCTTCATGAATACACTGGACAGAAATGAAATGAAGTTGAATCATCTTAGTTCATGTAACTTTCACATTATTATTAAGGTCCCTACTTTCCTCTGACAAAGCTCTGCAGAAAATAATTGATATTGTGCTAACAAGCAGACTGAAACCGTGGAGCAGGAAATAGTAAATATTCAAGAAGATCCCTGTGCAAAAGCTAAATCTTGAGAAACAAAGGCAGAGGAAAAGTGATTTATCTCTCCCTCACTCTACAAGACTCCATAAATATATTCCTCTGACAATTCTTCTCTCTCTCCTTGTATGATGCTCCAATTAATACTATGTGCTTTCACTTCATTACTCCCTATCTTTGGGATGGACTGTAATTTGGCCTTGTTCATGTATGGAGAGAGATGGGATGTAAAAAAATGTCTCTACTCTGCACATGATCCAGCCATATGTGTATTTGACACCAACAACTGTACTCTGCAAGTGTGACAAACTGCTCTGAAAAGGGACACCGATTTCAACAATCTCTGAAAGACGAATTATTATTTAAAAATGGCTCTTACCAACTCCTCTAAATACCACTGAATTATCACAAGACAAGTTCAAGCTACATTATCATGGGTAATTAATCCAGCCATTGTGAATTCAAAATGCTGTGTTTAACATCACTAATGGTATGCACTTTTCATGCAATGAACATATTTACTGCCCTATATTTGACTAGTTAAACTCTTAGCAGCCACTTTGGTATGTTAAAAACAACCAAAGCTAACTGTAGCACTTCCTCTTTCTCTTCCTAATCAGTTGCACTTAAATACTTTTTAGTAATCACCAGCTAACAAAAGTTAATCTTACTGTAAAGGAGGCTTTTTTTTTTAATTTCCAAAAATCTAAAATGCAACACACCTTTGCACGTACATAAAAAACCTCTTTCTCATGGAAGAACTTAAAATATTACACAGAATATGAAAAACTGAGCAACTGAAAACCTGAAGCCTTTATACTCACTGAGAAAAGAAGGCAGAAGGCAATAAGACCTCCCAAGCCATGGAAACAAGATCCTTAAACATAGACTTGTTTTTCCTTTGTCTGTTTTGACTTATGAAGCAGTCTTGCAAACGTGTTTAGCTCAAAAGGTGATATTAAAAACAAATGGTTAGAGATCATCATGGTATATTAATTATGCAAAAGAACCCAAACCGAATTTAATCAGAAACAGGAGACTCCAAACAGGAAAAACTCTCTCTCTCTCTCTTTTTTTTTTTTTTTTTGATAGATACAGTTAAGAAAACATTTATGGTAATGCCAGAGCATCTGCTGATTAAAGTCAAAGCTGCAGGATGCCAACATTAAATCACTGAACCATCTTGACAGCTTCTGCGACTTGAATTTCATTCTAATAATAAATTGCTGTGAAATTTACACAAATCGGAAAATTAGCCAGAAAATGTTTACAAAGACTATAGGTAAGAACATATAAAGCAGATATCAAATTGATTTGCATCTGAAAAACACAGAGCTAAAATAGATGTTTGGCAGTCAGACATTTCAGAGCTGCATTTAATTGGTAAATCTCTAAAAGACTAAGTGCTTTAAGAATAGAATATATTTTCTCATTCATTTCTTAATGATTTTGACCTATCTCTTTTGTTTGGAATTGTTAGCATGCTTGTTTGTTTAATATAAACACAGATGAGGCATTTGAACGCAGCCTGCAACATTTAAAATCAATTTTTAATTCCTGACACCTGAGGATTCCACACAGAACAGTATAGTTAATTGTAAAGCTTTAATTGATGCATCTATGTGCTGCAGAGGGTGATTACTTGAATAATAAGTATGAGACTTGCGATCTGGTTGCTAAGCAAATGTGAGAAAGAGGAAAAAGTCCAAGAAACCATGTAACAATGAATCAAGGTGCGATGACAGGATAATTATTCTGCGAACTGTCATGTTGAAGGACTCTCAGAACATTGACCTGCACTTGATCACACATCAGAAGATTGCCTGAAGGGTAATTAAAATAATAATACACAACTTCAGTCACTCACAGAGAAAAAAAACATATGCTTAACTTATTTCTCTGTAGCATGCATGGTCAAATACATTCTCATGTTAAATGTAAATGCTTGAACAGGATATGAACAACATATTACAGCAAAGACCACTGAAGTTTAGCTGAATTAGCGTGAATGTTTTTCTTTCTTCAGTTACTCTGGGCATTGAACTAAATATTTCTCACACCATGACATGCAAAATCATAAAATCTGTGAAGGGGTTTTCTGAAGGAAGTTGAAAAAAAGGTAGTCTTTTTAAAATATGCTTAAGGTTGTAAGGGAACATGCTGAAAAAGAACTTTTCCTCCTTTCCCTGAGATTTTATTGCTGAACATGACATCATATGGTAGAGCATTAGTCCGGGTCAGGTGTGCTGGTTATCCCCTTCCAACCTCTTTCCCACCCTGTGGCTCCTGGCTCTGCGTGTTTCTTTGTGAACAGATAGAAAGCCACGATACCATGCAAGCACAGCTCAGCAACAGCCAAAACACTGGTCTGGTGGCATCACCAGTCACTAAGACAAAGCACAGCAGCTTATGGTTTGCTATGGAGAGCATGAAGGCCAACCCTGGCACCCCCAGTAAAACTGGAGATAGTGTAACAATTCTATGCCAGTGCATGTATGAATTTGATGGAAGCAGTTCACATGACAGATTTCAGACTTTCAAGGCAAACTTTTATATAATTCCATTTTTTCTTTTTTAGGCTTTTGTTCAGTTGTTTCTCGTATTGGTTTACACTGGCATACACCCCACTACAGGCCTAGACTTTAGTTCCAAGGCCATACGTGATCACATCTAAGCAATAACAATTCCTTCTCAAATGTGGATGTGCAGGTGCTTCATTGCCTTTAAACCAGACACTGCCAGTCCTGTTTAGGGGTGAAGTCTGCCAGTTGTGTGAAATCATTGGTGTTTACTACTTTGCAACTGTACTGACTGTAGATGCCAACTTGGTGTAGACAGAAAAATCCCCAGCCCACAAAACAACTTATTTCCAGATCCGAGTTAGTCTGTGATGGAAATAACCTGACTGCTTAGAAATGTCCTCAATTTCCCCCTCCATTATTCCATATGTAACTGAAGGAACTAGAAGACAGCCAGAAGTTCTGTGGATACTTTTCAAAAATTTAAGACCACTCAAAAAACTTGAAAAGATTTTTTTAGGACACAAGGTACACACCCAGTTTTACATGTGCATAAATTCATTCAGGCTAGAATGTCTATAGGTTACTCTCAGTCATACACAGCCACAATCGCCACACCTTTTGCATAAAGAAAACTATTTTTCTCCCACCATGTTCTAAAGAGATGATAAAAACACCTTTTAGGGAACACAATATACATAATAACTGTTAAAAGGACACTTCTTTCTAGAACAGCTATATAGTGTAAACTCATTGCTAGTTCATAAATCAAGTTAGTCACTCATACTAAACACCTTAGAGATATATTCTCAAATCTCTTCTAGCACCTTCATTAGTGCTCATTTCCAGAGAAATGCTACACCTGAGTAGCTTTAAATGCTAAGGAAAAAAAAACAAATGCAATTGAAAAATCTCACAATGTTCAGCAGTTCACTAAGAAGAATTATTAAAATGCAAATTTCATGCATGTTACTATTAATTTCAAAGCAATATCCTATGGAAGGAATATAATTTTCAGTTGTGTGTAACAAAATAATACCACATACAATTGTATTATTATCTAGATTCTCAATGTTAGCCAGCAGTGTTAAGAATAGCAATTGAGCTGATTCCAAGGAGATTTGTAAAAATTTTGCAGCAAAAATAATAGGCTAGATATTTATGTATTTTTATTTCAGAAACATAACTAAGGAAAACTTTGGGAAGGGAGTATGAAGGGAGAATTTCCGCTATGTCTAAGAATTTAGTTGTGGCACTCAATAATTTTTCTTACATTTCTTAAAATTTATCTTACATCTCTTAAAAACCTTTGCTTCTTCAGAGCTTAACAGCCAAACAGATTTTTTACAGAAATTAAGCTTAAAATCAGGACAGTTTCAATAAGCTGAAGCAGATGTATAAATTTATAACTCTTTGGTTATGTAACAGAATACAGCTTAAAGCACAAAGTTCAATTACATTTGAGTGGATGCATTTCCTTTTTTTGTGGTAATGAATACTTTGAAATATCCTCAATTACATTTAAAACAATAAACTACAAATTTAACTGGCCTTATTATATCTACAACTATGAAATATATGTAACTCATTGACTATGGACACATATGTACTGCAGGTACAGAAACAAACCTGACTCTGTTCTTCAGTGTTATATAAAACTGTTTTTAACAAGTGCATGCAAAGCCCTGTGCATCTTTGTGCCTGACCAAAGGCCCTTGATCCCAGTGTGAGATTAAGTGGACCGAATGAATTTGTGCTGGTTGCCTCAGGCTCCCTTCACGTTCAGTGAGGAGAAAAAAGTACTTGTAAACTGTGCTTCATTTCACCCTAATGTATACTTTACACAGGTAAAGAAAGAGCCCTCACTGCAGATATCTAAAGGTAATTTCTGTATCTGGAAGATTTAGACTTTTGGCAGCAGCAAAGTCTACATAAAAGGCATAAAAGGTGGATTTCCAAGTCTGGACAGAGACAAGGGATTATTGAGATGACACCTCCCCTGTGAGGGAGGACAGGGTGCAAATTTGGTGATTTTAAGGCCTGATAGACTATTAAGTAGATATCTCACCACTTGTTGAACAGAAGCTGTAAAATTTCACAAAGCTTTTTCTGGCTCTGTGAAGAATATAATTAAAACAAATTATGGTTGTTACAGTGAACAGTTTGGATATAAGCAGAGGAACTCTGTTTAGTATGCAATATGCCGACAGAAGATGTGTAAGACACCATTACTAAGTATGCTGCTCAGCCATTACCTGTCACCAATCTTCCTTTTTAAATATCCTTCATTTTCACTAACCTTTACCTTTAGTAGAAATAGTTCTTATAGTTGTTCAGGTTCTTCTCTCTGACAGATTTGTGATGCCCAAACTTTTGTATAGCTTTGCAAGTTTCTGACAAGTTTGAAATATATTCTGGATTTAAAAATCAGGCTATAAAATAAATGATTTCTACTTCTGCATGGTACAGGAATCCTACCCTTCAGGTGAAAATCATCACTGGTTTAAACTGAAATTTGCTTAGATTTAATCCTGGCCATTCAAAACTTACAAAACTCTAGTTGTGTGCATCTAGACTTAAGAATTTCACATCCACAGAGGACCAAGTGTTCAAGTTTAGTCTTTAGAGACGATACTTCAAATGGGAAGGCAACCCTGTGATTAGATATTAGTTCTGAGTGTACACATTTTTGTTAAGATAGATTAGTAGGTGAAAATATTAAAGTAACAGTGATTTGAGTTCCATGAAAATGTTTTATGAACTCTTTCTTTAAAAAAACAAGAAAACCCAGAAACCAGAACACCGATAACACTACTTTTGCAGAGTATGCACCAAGTCTAAAAAAAGGGATAAAAATACTATGCAGTGACAAAAACTATAACAGCACCTACTTTAATTGATATAGTTTCACTGCCATTCACAAAAAGCAGTAAACAAAATATTTTCATTGGGCCTTATCATCATATTTATGCATATATTACAGAATATTTGCCTCTTACTTGTACAATACACTTAACATTATGTTAAATTTGAATTATTCCATAAAGCTAAAGAACTAGTAAAGAAAAGCATTAAGATTTCAACATGGTAAAAAAAATAAAGGGTATTTTATTATAATAATAGTAAAATGCTGACACACAAAGCTATTTTTGGTATTAAACAAAAACATGCTGTTACTTGAGACTCAATTATTTGAAAAGACTATTTTCATCGATCTTTTTACTGTTTAACAGACTTTAATATATGTATTCCATCATTCATTCAGAAGCTAATCCAAATGACCTATGCCCATCAGAATTAAAATAGAAATGCCATTTTCCTCATCAGATTATGCACAGCTCCATAGTCACTGGTGCATATAGGAAGGACTATGACACACAAAGATTCAGCTGAAAGGTATTTCAAATTTAGGAGACAACTCATTTATAAGAAAATCTATTTGTGGGTGGCTGAGGTTGTTTTGGTACCATACTAATTACACAAAATACAGAATTTCTGAGAGCAGTACAAAGTGTGGAATGTTATCTATAGATCCTATGTACTCACTAGTGCTGTATTTCACTATAATGAAATCATTGTAGAGCACGGTAGTCCTGGTGCAGAATCATTATGCCTGACTCTGCAGAACAATAATGGCAAAGAGATTGCACTGTCAAGGGACTAGTCAAGGGAAAAAGGCAATCTTCAGAGCACAATTAAAAGCACATACTTTAGGTATCTATTGGCTTCTTTCGATTAGAGACAGAGCCTAGCTTAGATTAGTTTTAAATAGATAGTGAAGGCAAGCAAAACAGATCCCGTGTAATTAAGTGGAATATATCTAAACCTGAACATAAAGTTTATTTACCTGCTTTACATGTGTCTGAGAAATGCCAGCTTTGAACAGTAATTTCTCACCAATAGTCTTTAAAAGACTTTTTTTTTTTCAAACAGAAGTGGTGTAACTTCTGTTTGAAAGTGGGCTGACGTAGCTAAACAGAATGTATGAGAGACAGACAGCTGTAAGAGCAGCACTGTGGGCAGCTGGCTGGCTAGAGAGGGTGCACTGACATGACTTCCCAGCCAGAAAGACTGGTAAATCTTAGACTGGGAGTCCTCACCTGTCTTGGGAAGACAATTCTGCTGTTCCAAGAACATTGACTCTGACTGCCTTAGGGGTGACATGACCATCAGTAGGAGGAGACTGTATTTCTTGTCTGAGTTCAGTAACAATGGAGTACTTTCAACTGCAATTCCTTCTTGAGGATTTCATTCTAAAGCAGGTCCTAATGAGATGATAGCTTGCTCTCTAGCCCTGCGACCTCCCCAGGTTCTAGTTTCTACCAGCTGCTTTCCTTTGTAGCTTCACTTGCTTTTAAATGACATTTAAGTCTTCTTTAAGAAGACAGATTAGTAAGCTAATGGTAATAAAATGACTGTAAAATACTGTTAATTTTATCTATTTATATAAAATATTGACTACATGTGCATTAGATGCGAAAGCATCTCAGAAAGAATTGAGCACTTATGATGGATGAAAGAGCTTTGGAAAAACATTTTCAGCTGCAACCGAGAGCGTGCAGGAAAAGAAAGGATAGGGAAAGGCATGATAATCAAATTTATGATTGTGTAAGTCTAGGGTACAGAACAGCACTTGAATTCTGTGCACTTATTCGACTTGGAATAATGAAATCCACTAAATAGGAACCTTTAACAACACGAAGTTACATTAGAAAGCTGGTCCAATTTAAGAAACCAGTCATCCACTTGCACTTTAAGAAAAAACAAAAGAGAAAAAATGTTGAAAAAAATGTTTGAAATTTTTTTTTGAAAATTATAAATTAAGAAGTCACACAACTATAAAATAAACTCTTTGATGTTTTGTATTTTTTTACTGATGATTATTTTTCTCTTCATTAAATGCCCTTTATTATTACCAAAGCATGAGATTTTTTTGTTGGATGAAATAATATAAATCTAGATATACCATTGGTTAAGCATTTTATTCTCAAAAACATTAATTACATTTTCTCGCTATATTTACAAAAATATAAATAAAATATAAAAAATACCTACAACACGGTAAAACAGAAAATTCACTAATGTGAAATCACCATTCCTGAAACTGTTTTTGAAGTAAAAAAGTTGAAGGTTAAATGCTACAATTATACATGGGTTATCAAAGAAATATACAATCTCCATGGAGAAAGCCACTCGCTTACTCAGCCAAAATTTAAAGACTTTTTAAATGAAATCTTGGCACAAAATGTTTCATTGAGTAATTGCCATAATATTTCACAAAATAACAATGAAATGCAACAGCTGAGAGAAGATAAATATTGTCACATTTCATTCTTACAATTTAAAGGAAATTGTATTTTTATCTTTGTAGCTGCTTTACTAACAGGTTTTACTCCCATAAATATGAAACATTACATTTGTCCTCATTTGCAAATTTGGTCCTCAATGTTTAATATCCTGTGAGTGATAAATCACAACTCAAATATACAGTATTGTCCCTTTTACTTCAGAGAAACACTATTTTATAGCGTAGTGACTAGCATTATGACTGTGGTACATTTATCACAATGCACTGGTAACCAGAGCTTCCTAACAAAAGCAATTGAATAGCAGATCTTATTTAAGTCTATAAAGAATAGCCAAATGGACAGCAGCAATTAACAAGATATGCAGTAGAACACATTTTAGAAACAGGTGTTAGGAAATATCTAGTGACCAGTGCTTGTTAGAGACATTAGATTTCTTCTGGAGAAATGAAAAAATGCAAAACACACCCCACTCTGCATGATGGTGTGTATGAAGAATCTTCAAGTCTTTCAAGATCAGCTTTCACCACACTGGCCATGAATTAGTTTATTGTAACTACCACTGTGCTACCTGATGATGAGCGAGAAAATAGTATTCTTCTCATTTTCACTGCATTTATTGCTTTTAAGCAGTTAAAAGAAAGGCAATTTTTCAAAATAAACAAGCCCATGCATGGCTAATTTCTTTCTCCACACCCCAAAAAACACCCCCAGTAATGTTTAAGTAACTGTTCATTTAAACATAATTGATCTAGGATTTTTAATATATATAACTTTCAGTTGATTTCAGTTCAAAGAAATACCAGACACTTATTAATGGTGCATTGCTAAAATATTAAAATAGGGAGAGTTTAAAAATCCATCACTTGGTGCAGTTATTGTTTCACAACAGGAGCAGTAATTTCTTGTCAAGTGACGTTTCCTTATGCCACAGCTATTCTTCCCTTACAAAAGCTGTTACTTTGGGGGGTGACGGGACAAATTCTTGCCATCTATTACTATGCAGTCCATTACAATGGGTTCATTCATATTTATAATACAATCTGTGATGTTGATGCAATCACTTTAGACTTCACTGTTATTTCAAACAAATCCATAACTGAGAAAAAGGCAGGCTGCTGACAGGAGTTAATGTGGGTTTTACTCTGTTTACAATTGCTTTCTAATCTACTAAATGGCTGTGAAAATTGATGCACTGTTAGAAGTGCTTTTATACACTACTACAGATAAAGGGCTGTTATACTGCAGTAATCTCTGTAATGCTAAATTGAATTTTTGACAGTGTTTTTTTTTTCGTTTTTCCAATTTGAATGTGACAAGGTAGGCTACTGCATTTACAGTAAGCTTAATTCCATCAATGCAAAGCATTTTCCCATCTTTATTGAGATGCCTATTATTGCTATGAAGAAAAGAATTTATAGATAAAACTTGTAACTATTGCAATATGCACTTTCGGGAAAATCTATTAGTGGTCAAAGCATGAGTCAGAGTCACTAAATTTTGCCAAATTTGTGATCTGTTGAAGGTGTGCAAGTGAATCTGCAGGAGGTAAAACACAGTAGGTACTGCTTCCAGAACTGCTCAGCTTGCCATGAAGCTAAACAGATTCTCCTTAAACATCACAAAATAAAATTTAGGATTAGGTGATTTCCTAATAAGTAACTTTCCAGTGATATTTCAGGGACACATGCAAAGATAGTTGTTTAGTTACATGAGCAATGAAATCACAGTTAGAATGAAATCCAAAGAATGTATACTTCAGTTGATCAGCCTAAAAACAAAGCCAGAAATAAAATAATAAAGCCTTTTAAGCCTCAGATTTCCCTGATAAAGAGGGTGCAAAAATACCAAGGCTGTTGCTGACATGAAGCACAAGTACAGAAGACTTCGGTACTGTAGAGAGGTTTCCTAAAAATTCTTGACACTTATGTGGAGTGTCTGATGCCTCATTAAAACCTGAATCTGAGGAATGCTAGACAAATGCCTTTTTATGTTCATCAAGGATCTTCTAATTTTTTATACGGATGTGAAAATATTACTAAAAATGAAAGATAAGAACTTCTACATGGCTCCTGATGGAAACAACTTCTTTATATTCAAGACATTTGCATATGTAGTAACTTCAAAATTTACCTATGTGTTTTAATTCACAAAATTTAATACAGAGATATAGCTCTCTCAGATAATAAAAAAAGCCTAGGTTGGTGAAGACCTCTATAGAGGTCATCTGGCTCAAACCCAGCTTCAAAGTGAGATACAGTTGTTAAGTCAGATCATAGAATTTTTCAAAGGATAGACTGTTAAAGATTCAAACTTCATAATTTAACCTTGGTGATGTTTAATCACATCAGCTGAATTAAGTAGTCAAAGACAACACCAAAAATGCCCATATTCCATGTAGGGCAGCATGATTAGACCATGCAGAGCAGTTAAGTAAATTTCACCTAAAAAGTCTATCAGCTAATGAACACAAATGTATAGTAACCAAGCTTCATGAACAAAAAAGCTCACAGAGCAAAATCTTTCAGTGTTTTTTTTCCCTATATGACTTATTTCTTTTTTTTTTCAAATGTGCAGTTTTTCTATCACCATTTTCAAAAGAAAAAATGGTTTAGGAATTAAATTCTAGAATTCTTACTGACTCAGTTGAAGAAAACCTATTAAATTTAGGTGCTACTGAATAAATCAAATAGATTCTGCAACATAAATGAAAGTTTGGGATGTAAAGATAATTTAAAAAGGTTTCAGAGTCATTAGAAGTTACTTCTGGAGTTGCCTGAAAATGTGCTAGATATGGTTATCACTTACAAGCAATCTATCCCTGCTTTGAAGAGCTATGTTGATTACAGGTCCAAATGTTATTTACTCCCCTACCAAATTTAAGAAAATATTATACAAAGGGTTTCTACAGAAAATTGATCATTTTGCTTGACTAGGGCTAAGAAAAAGGAAAATCTGCTGCATACCTGTCATTTTCTAAGATTATTTTCTTAATAGCTAATGCAACCTCTTAGGAAAAAAATGTTTCTTCAGATAATTAGTGGTGATCTTCTAAATGCCGCTAAGAATCATTTCATCCCAACTTGTAGTTATTTCTGAAACACAACCAAAGAAGCAACCTAATTTAGCACCCCAGCTTACTTCAAATACTGTCACTCTTCACAGACGTTGCTCATGTTCAATTCTGCAATTTCAGTTCTGGTCTGAAACACTGCTTTGTACAATGCTGATTTCAAATTTTCAAACATCTAAAACTTTCCTTTAAAACTGTACTAGAACAAAAAACGCACAACTTATTATAAAAGCTAGTTTTATATTTTGGAAAATTTACAGAAAATCAGTAAATGTATCAAAGAGAGGGCTGGAGTGTCTCTCCTATAAAGACAAGCTGAGAGACCTGGGGTTTTTCAGTCTGGAGAAGAGAAAGCTTAGGGGAGACCTTGAAGCAGCATTCCAGTACCTAAAGGGGGCTTATAAAAATGAGGAGAGGGACTTTTTCTGCAAGCAGATAGTGACAGGACATGAGGCAATGGCTTTAAACTGAAAGACAGCAGATTTAGATTAGATGTTAGGAAGAAATTCTTTACTCAGAGGGTGGTGAAGAATGAGCAGGTTGTCCAGAGAAATGTTTAAGGCCAGGTTGAATGGGGCCCTGACCAACCTCATCCTAGTGAGGGGCATCCGGGCCCATGGCAGAGGCACTGGGACTTGATGATCTCGAAGGTCCCTTCAAACCCAAACCATTCCACAATTCTGTGATCAGCTGTTCATTTAATGCTTCACAACTTTCAGCACGATTCTGGAAGTCTGGATTTCCTTTAAGTACAAATGTGAGAAAAACTTCATAGAAAACATTGCTTCTGTGAAAGCATCAGCCCTCTGCTCTTAGCATGTGACAGGCCATAAATCTGTAGAACCAGATTTACAAAAACTCTACCTTACCACAGATTAGCAGCGAACATCTTACTAGTAAACTGTCTTAAGTGCAACAAACCCAAGGTACTTCCAAGTTGGGCAAGTTAAAGTTACTTTGAGTAACTTTATGTTATGCATAAAGTTTGTATCCTTTGTGTTCTACCTAAAATTCATCTGGAGCAGAATTTGAGCATATTTAACAAAAACAGACTTGACAATTAGAGAGAAGTTTGACACATATTTCATAAATATACTCACTTGTGTATCACAGAAATAGAACAAGATTATAAATAACTGTAGTTGCAAATGAGTTTTGAATTTTCAGCTAACCTGTCAACATGAAAGGGGCCTTTTCTTGAACTGCATCATATAAGTGTAAGATCCTGCTTTGTCTGAAGAAGGAGATGGAAATATGGCAGTCAGGCCATTTGATGCTTTTTTTAAAATTCCTTCTTTTATAACAGCAAATTATAGTATGCCTGAATGTTTCACCTTTTAATAAATTAATTTCCTGAAATGCTATTCAATGAAAACATACAGGATATGGTGATTTATGGGCAAACACAATTCAAATCATAATAAGATTTCAGCATGTAATATTGCTAATGTTAAAAGCTAAGGACACATACCTTTGTCAATAGCATTTGGTAAAATTACTTTGTACTAAATGCTATTTCTAAAATAATAAAGTATGGTGTTTTTAGAGTACTTATATCTGTCTAAATTTTGGGTTCACAGTATTTCAAAAATAAAATATCAGATGGAACCTGTCCTAAAAACTATAAAGTTTATCATTTAGCACCTGTGACAATTTCCTTTCCCCCTAAATATCTTGCTTACAGAAAAGAGAAATTGAAATGAAATACAGCTTTTATAATTTCTATTTATTGTAATGGTGTCCTAAAGACAGAAAATAGAAGAATAATCAATCACAAAGGTCAGCAGTGTCTTTTGAGATACACATTGTTAATATTAGAGAAGTTGTAATTTAGAAGCATACAATTTAAACCCAGATTGCCTGATTTACTTTACTGACTCCCTGATCTAGTTTAGTTATACACTGAATTTAAATAGAGGTACTTGAAGTCAGGAGGGACTTATGCATGTGCTTATATGCTGTGCTGAATCAACATCCCATTGCAACAAATCACAAGTACAGTATGTTTAACAAGTGTAACACAGCAAGCATATTTATCTGCTCGTAATAAAGCTAAAAATGACACCTTCTCTTTGCATTTTTGTGAGTTAGCAAGAATCAGCAGGCAGAAATAACCTTAGTTTTCCTTATCTACTTTACCTTAGAAATAATTATTTAGCATAACAAACTAAGAGCAGAGTATATGTTTTGAAGTTGAAAGGAAAAGGTCCAAACTGGCATGCTTTAGCTGTTTGTTAACTGCTTTTCTCCTAATGAATTGCCCTGGTGCTCTGCATCACTCTGATTGCAGTGTAACAGCTTTCATTAGTCATTACAAATACGGCTCTGTGCCATGTTATTTACATTCTTATAGTAAATAGCTAGAACTTCACACTGTAATAATTCAGCCTGTTTCTGCACTGGCTAAAAAATAATCTGGCAATGCCTAATTTATGATTTCACCTTAAAAACCCTGAAACCCAAATCTGAAAGGTTTTGGATTTGTAGGTTTTTTAATACAATTTTACCACCAGCGTAATTCCACTATGGACAAAATTCTTGCCAATAACAAGGCTAAGGGAATAGGAATTTCACTGTAATTAGACTTTGCAAACTGGGCTTCCCTTCTGGTAGAACTGTCACAAGAAGAAACTGATATTCAAAGCTTAAAATATGACTATTGCTTGAAAATTAACTAGCACTGTAAATATGCATAAAAATGAGCTTAAGAAAAATCTGATTCACAAATATGAACAACAGTAAATATTAATCAGTAATAGGATTGGTTTCATAATGTACAACTACTTTCTAGATATTTTGGTAACATTTCATTAAAAAGCTTCATTTTCTTCTTTAACACTTTAGCATGTAAAAAAAAAAAAGAGGACAACAATTGTTATCTGAAATACTGTTTGATGGTAGAGGTTCTTTGTAAAACAGTTTTCTATTAAACACGTTATTTTACCCAGGTCAATCTAAAGTCGATGAATTTTAGACATAACTGACCTCCTATGAATTCCAGTGAGTGATTTAGGTAGAAAAGTGAAAAATTTTTACAATTTTTTTAATGTAGTCTTTTTGGAAACCAAACTGTTTCCCTGAAGTTGAAAAAATATAAGCAACAGAACCCATCCCTACATTGAACAACAACCATTACAGAGAATATTTTTCATTACTAACACTCTTGAAAGCCCTAATTTCGGTACTACTAAAAAATTAATGCCTGATTCTAACAAATATACAATTGTTAAATACATATAAAAACGATGATGTCTACAGACATTTTACACACATGCAGATACTATGCATGAATATACATTACGTCCAGATTTCTTATCTCAACAGGCTTTAGTAAAACTATTAATGCCAATACAAGTTCTGTTAATAATCTACACCAATATTTTGAAACAGTGACTTTGCAAAATCCCAAGTGTCAGTCTAAACTCAGTTGCAAAAAGGCAGTTCACCTTTTAACTAATTTATTCTAAGTAAAAAAGATTTATGAAGTGCATTAAAAGAATACAAAAATAATATTTATATATTATAATGGCAAAAAGTACAAAGACATGGAAAAATGTCTATAAATGATGCTGAGTCAATAAAAAGGAAAATAAAAGATAACAGTTCTTTAAAAATTCATTTTTAACCTTCCTAAAATAAGAAAGCAAACTTCTTTTGTTCAAATATAAAAATCTTCTCAATGAACAAACACGTTTTATTGTGTTTAACATATTCCTCTCTGTCTAGTTAAGTTTATATTAATCTTCTCAAATTCAGGTTGTATTCAATATTTCCCGACCCAGGCTGCTGCTGAAAAAAAACCTTGTACAGGGTTTTCCCAGCTATTAGCTTTCAGCAAGTAGAAAGCAATTCTAATTTGATGGATGTGATATTAGGCCTATTTAGTTTGTCATCTGGCTGCTTTTCTTCCCAATTACATGTTGGCATCACAATCCTTGAAGAGGATTCTTTCGCCTCGTAATGGATTGTGAACCATACATCACAAATGTGGCATCTACAATGCATCTATGTAATCTCTTTGGCAACACAGCCACTTAATTCCATGTCAGAAGTTGTTCTCAGAACTGCTTTTATATTCTTTTAAATATCTGAAACATTTTCCTGACAAACTTATAGACACAATCTACAGACTTTCTCTTGAATGCTAGTATCATCTTCCACCCAGTGAAGATGAAAACCACAGTGTCAGTGCTGGTCAGCATTAGGGTTAGGATTAGGGTGAAGATGGTTAACTGCTCATTTATCAAACCCTCATAAGGTAACTTCAGTGAAGAATATTACATCTTCATCTCTAATGAAAATATTGTGTAGTTATTCTATAACAGCACTTTGTACTAAAAGTGAGAACAATTTGACACCACTATACTTATTCTCTAACATGAGAGGATTACACACAGCTCAGGAAAAAAAATCCTGGCAAATAACCTCCTTCTGTCAATGTCCTGCACATAAAATACACAGGACAATAAGTATAGAAAGGTAGAAAAAACATATGGATAGGGAAATTCTTCACTATATTCAAGAAATAAGTTAAACTTTATATGACAAAGATAGCCTTACAATATGTCAGAATCAAGGACAGCTTTGTATTTTTGGTGCTCACATTAATCATTAACTAAAATGGCCTCAGACTCAAATCATCTGAAGTGTTCTGCATTTCCCAAATGCCACCAAAACCACAATTTTTTGCCACTTTTCCGATTTGATTTATTAAAAATATTTTTTTGAGTGTACCGTCTACCTTCAATTCTGGTCTAGCTGAAGGCCAAACAGATTGGCATGAACAGCTACCTACCTTAGCCACTTGACATGGGAAATCAAGCAGAAATCTTACCAGAAAATGGATTTTGAAATACTCAAAGAATCTGAACTGGTATCAGACAACCTATCTATTCTATTTTTTTGATTGCAACTAAGAAATTAAATAAAAACTGGTTTCCTCTAGAAGAACATATTTTTCTAGAAAAAAAAGGAATTTTCAAGTCATTGGATATAGCACTTTGCTCAGTTTTCAAGAGCAAAATTATTACTTACTGCTCATTATTAATATAAATAGGTTGGAACACCTACATTCCAATTTAGATTAATGCTAGAAATAGTTTATATCCTCAAAAGAAATGCTTTAAAACAGGAGAAATAAATACCGGTTTTATTAGCTTTACTGTAAACACTGCCCACATTATTTTTTGCACAGAAGAAAGTTCTCACAGCAAGAAATACTAGGAAAGAGTGGACTCAAAAATACTGGTGTGTTTTAACAATGCAATATAAAAAGTAATGAAATCCCATTATCTCAAAGCAGAGAAAGTACAGAAAAAGTAATAAGAAATCAACTTGATTAATTCACAAAGACTTCCATGACTTGAAATTCAGAAAAGAAAAGCAGAAACCACAGCCTTTGAAGAGAATATGTAAGGATGAACATAGTCAATTGCTTAAGGACAAAATAATAACATCAGTGCTCAGAATGAGATACAACTGGCAAAGAAAGAAAAAAAAAACACTCTATAAGTATATTGATAAGGAAGAGACCAAATAAAGACTTGATTCATTACTCAAAAGTGAAGGAAAACTTTGAGTGGATGAGACCACCAAAGCCAAATTGTTTAATGACTTCTTATACTTCAGTATTCACTAAATATGCGTTTTGAATATAATTACTGTGTGTGACAGAGCACTAACGCACAGCTGACTCTGATTTTTTATAAGAAACTACCCCAAAACCCCAATTCAGATAAAATCAGACCCAGGGCATTAGTTAAAGTAACCTCAAAGCAAATTGCAGCAACACTTGATAAATTTTCTGAAGATATTTGATTTAAGGAAACTGAAACAATGAGAAAGTCATGATTCTAATAATAACAAAGGAGAGAAGTGTCAAAGAATTGCTCAACAGAAATCAAAATATCCGGGTGTTTCTAGGACATATGAACAGGAAAATCATCTTTTAAAAAATATTAACCATGCCTTAGCTCTCCTGTTCATCAGCTTCAGGTTTTTGCCCAGTTTTAGACACTGAACTCCATTAAATAAGTTGACTTTTTCTTTTTAGAGATCTGAAAATCCTAATCTACAAGAACAGTCAGAAAAAAAAGCATCATGTTGTTACGTCTGCAGACAACAAAATACCAAGGAAAACATGAGATGATAAAAGTACTTCAGAAGTCCACATAAGCCTCTTACTGCCTTGATCAGTGCTGTCTGTCTTCCTCTCCAGTAAGACACTCAATTTAGTAAAAGTTTTTCCTGAATATATATATAAAGAAGCAAAAATGAAACAAATATGCAAAAAAGAAAAAAGATGCTGCTCTTTTTGTCCAGTGTGGATGTGTTTGTCTAATTTTTTCATAATAAGCTCCATCAAGAATTGTATCTGCATCCTTGAACTCACAATGTGAAAGGGAAATAGCTTAAATAAACTCTTAACTCTCCATTAAGTTTTATGATTCTTAAATGTAGTGAAAGGAAAGAGAGCTACCTGCCATGTGAAAAAGTGATTTTATTATTTCTCCTGAGTAATATAACCATGTTATTTTACTCAAAATCAAGGTAACAAAAACAAGGAGTACAGCAAGAGCACTAATAAGATATATAAGGATTTGCTGAAAAATCTTCCTACAGCTCATCTGTCACACAGAACATGAAACTTCACGTAATTCTTGTTGTAGTATCGATGAGAAGATGTGCTAGACCTTGTGCTAACAGTTAAATTACATCTGTGAACCAGCTTGTTAAAGTAAATATATTTCTGACATTCATTCCACAGCGGTAATAAACAGAGGTAAGAGATATAACTCTAAATTTACTTATATCCCTAAAATAATCAAATAACTCTTAGTTAAAACTTGTTTTTCTGAGAAGTTGAACCAATATAAAACAATGACACAAGAACAGACTTGGACTGCAGCGTCCCAGTGAAAGCTTCCCTTAAGCCTCACAGTCAATGCAGTCTACATTTTCAATTGTAGAACAGACAGTGATATTCTAAGTATTTGTAAATACTACAACTTGAGTTATATATGAAAAAAATAAACTAATTTAATTTGGAAATGGTTGCTATATTCACATTAGAAGTCTGAATGAATTTAAAAAACAAGGAAACTAATTAAAACTATGAGAATTTCTATCACAACAAGCTTAAAATGCATTTATATGCAAAAATGAAGTACAAAATGTACTACTGTGCCAGTCATGCCTATCAGAAGCGATAACACCTCTCCCTTTTATCCCTGCAGTTTTCTTCCTGGTTCCTGAATTTCCTTCCTAACCACTTGTTTCATTAATTAAACACTCGGGTATTTAAATCTACAGACCAGACCATGTATTCACTTCCATTCCCAGCTACAATACTTTAATGTATAGTTCCTCAAACAGTTGGTTTTTACATGTCTATGACTGATCCATAGTTTAGGATTAGCCATCCTAAATTAAAATTAACAGTCTCAATCAAAAATAACTGATTATCTTCTTAACTCCTCAGAATTTCCAACAGGATTATTAGGAATAATTATTATCCCTTTCTGGTAGGTTTTCCCTCAGCTTTTCCCTCTAAATTAAGACTCTTAACTGTGAAGCTTCCGTAGATTAGGTGCCTGAGCACTAGATCGCTAAGAAACAGCCCTTCCCTCTTTTTTACTATCCACACCGTACATCCAGACCCTTTTCTAGCACCACACAAATAGACAGTACATTATTTCCCAGCAGTATTTGGCACCACAGCCTACAATACTTTTCTAGAGCTGTTTCTTTTCATTTGGAATGTATCCTCACACAGATATGCTTTACATTAACGCACTGAAACACATGCGGAAACAAGTACTGAATTGTACAAATACTTGAAGCATTAACTCACAGGCATCTCAAATTAGAGACAATTTGACATGGCAAGGGCAGATTTTAAGATATGGATATATTTATAAAGCAAAAGAGTATGTTTCAAGTGCCTGCGTGTACAGACAGAGGCAGTTGAGAAGAGTCCACTAGTCTGGTGAAATGTCTTCGTGTAAAACTCCCGTGGTAGGTGATCACCATGTTGGCATTTTTAAGGCTTGCCAAGTTTCAGAACACGATACCTTAAATAACAGTGTAAGAATGGAGAGTCATTACTTACATTCTCCTGTTCTTTCAGGAAAACAGAAAAAGAAAAAAAAGTGGTGAAAGGGAAAACTGGAAGATTTTAGGAAGATAAAGAATGATGGAGATTGTTTCATCTCTCAGTAAGATTTAGCTAGCCATCAGTATCTGATTAAATGTTTTCAAGTGCTTTAGAAAAAGGACACAGCCAGCTTAAAAATCACATTTGCCCAACTGCAATTCAAAGAAATAAAATAAAGGAATAATTCTCCTCTGTAAGGGAACATTCTGCATTATTTACCTCTCTTAACTTGCCCATTTCCTCTTTTGCATTGGACATTTGCAAAGCAATAATGGACAGAAAACCATGAAAAATATAATAATGAAGCCACAAAAAGTAGAAATGGCATACATAATTAAGTATAAATGCATGCAATTAAAATTTCAAGCTAAAATGTATCCCCTGAAAACTCCAAATACAAAGTATTAAGCTATAAATATATAATCTACTGCAATATAATCTGGCCTTACCCTTCAAGTTAGAAAAAGGGGGAGTAAAATTAAAAAAATAGAGAACCCCTGACAATAAAAAATATTTTATAAGAAAGAAATAAAATTTAACCTACAGATTCAGGGACAACACTGTAGAGGCAAACACCGAAAGCTTTCTTTGCTCCCCTCCCCACCAAAGCATTTGTTAAGATTTGGACATCTTGAAGTGATTCTATTTATCTTTATTCATTTCTAGGTCACAGGATTATATAGAAAACAGCTGTAAAGTTTGTTTGTTCACAGTTCATTGTACAGGTGCAGTAACAGCCATTTTGTGAAAAGATCACAGCAGCGGGGGAAAGGTTGGCTGTTTACTATCCCCTGACAAATGCAGGGCAGCTGGATGGGAAGTTTCTGGAGATGGGGCAATTTGCATCTTGCTTGAGGAAGTAATCATGCTCAACTTCAGCCAAGTTTCTTAATGCTGAATAGAAGGGGATGAAGTAGATGAACTTTTTTTTCAGAAGGACAATGAAGCCAGGATACAAACAAATGGGTTCTGAAGTTTTTCAGGTCATCCAGTTCACCCACCAGTTTTGATTTTTCACTACATACATAATTATTTTTTTCTTTTTATATTCTTCTACAATGGGAAGATAAATAGGGAGCCTTTTGTGTCTTTTGGTACACCTCCTTCAAAGCTCTGTCTGAATTGCAGTCCCATCATTATATTCTAGCTGAAAAACATGCAAGTTTCTAAGGGCTTTTGACACACAAGCTTCAGAGGCAAGAAGCACCTTGGGAAATCTCAGAGGTGATTTGGTCTCATGCTATATCAAGTCAAAGAACAGTCTGATGAGATATTATGTAAATGTTAATGAAATGTTCTCTGAAATGTTAATGGTCTAATCCAGGTGACCAGAAGGAGAGTTTCTGAATTAGCACACTTAAGAAAAAATAGTAGTTATATATTAGCTTCATAACAAGTTGCCCAAGTAGTGAAATTATACTTATGGAAACAAGCTACTCATTTTATCCATCTGTAACTAAGCTCAAATATAGTTTACAGGATATGCGAAAGTAAATTTTACCTTATAATGGTTTCATATCTATTTATTACAAATAATAGTTTTGGAAAAGATTATTATTATGTGGCTCATGTCAAATAGTAGTACTTAAAAAAGAAAGGGCTTACAGTATCTAGGGAAAGATGAGAAATTTCCAGAATTTTTACTCTTAATGTTAGAGGCTAGAGTACTGATGTTACATTCTAGTGAATTGCTTCAAATTTTGTTAAGAGGACACAGGAGTCTAAAGCAGCACATAGAAAATAAAAATTGCAGAGTACTGGTGGAGAGAAATACAAGTTTAATAACTGAAATGATTTTTTCAGATACTTTTTTAGGGGAAGGCAAGAGGTAAAGGTTAGAAACCAATAGTGTAATGAGCATACCAATAGTGCAGAGCAGCCACTTTTAACTCTGAGTCTCAGTCAGCCTCCTCAGTGCAGTGCCAGCTCTGTAATGAGCAAGCAGTACACTCAACCAGGGAACTTAGCGTATGAAACGAATCGCGGGATATGGAAATGCACTGCTTGTGGAAACAAGCACAGAGATCAGCATTAATGATGAAGTGAGGCAGATAAATAGTGAGACAAAGATGCAGAGGTACCACTAGTTGAGATACATCATTAAGCACAATCACCTTTGACAGTAGTTTTGATATTTCAGTACTCCACTTATGCCAAAACCCATGAACCTCAGCAAGCTGGAATGGTGTCTTAAAGGTTGCAGCTAATTAACCCAGATCATCTTCTGCAAGTTTCCGACCTGTTGAGCAACAGAACTTTCAGGGTATTTTACAGCTTAAATTGACTGGATTTACAGTGTTACTCTTGAATATAAATATGGCACAAAAGTAGAGCAACCTAATGCATGATTTTCTATGTCATAGTTGTGTAGGGCTTTTAGTCAGTATTTCTACATGCAATGCAGTTGCTCAGTAATCTGCAGGAGTATTGCACCTTTGTTCTGATGCCTTGCAGTGAATGTGTCTACGTAAGATTTAAGATGATAAACATACTGTATGAAGTGCAAATCGTTTAGATCCAGGTTCTTCAAGAAATTCCTTCTCACAGAGTTTTTGGGTATGTCTTCCTAGAATAACATTTTGGAGTTGGAACAGAAACTCACTACAAGTGTTTCTAGTTGTAGAAGCTCAAGGGCTTCAAGATTATTCCCATATTTCTGTCTTTACCTACATCTTTAATCCTAATTGTTTCAATTTTCTTAGTCTCTTCAGGTTCTTGCAGAATTCAATATTCCTTTTGTGTTGTCTTTAAATCTTTCTTTTAACTGTTTTATCAAAACACCCATGTAGTTGAAGTAGCTTTCTACATCTTATCCACCTGATGCTCTCTTTAAACTAGAATCTTTTTAGAAACAGTATGAAATATGATCTCGCCTTATATCTATCAGTTGTCTTTTCTTTCTTATCCTATCTATATTACTCTGCAATTAATATCCATCAGCATAAATGATATAAACATTTTTTTCTTTTCTGTAACTTTGGGGATGGTAACAACATTGAAAAAGCTATATATATTTTAAAAATCTAGCTATATTTGACATTTGGAGTGTAAAAACCTTACTATTATCTTTCTGTAATATAAACATAACCAACGAAAATCTCTTTTTGAGAGTACATTTTATCTAAAAAAATAAGCCTTTTAAGCAAACAGGGATTGACAGGGGAAAATACAAACTCGTGTGGAGAAAGTCAGTGTTAAAATATAGGATATAAGACTTAAAAGATTCCAGTTCCTTAATCATTTTTAATGATGATGCTAATATACTTTCACTTGCTGATTAATAGATGAAATTTTAAAATGTCCCAATGTAAATGGGACCAACTATCCATCCTACTAGAATGCTATTTTCAAAACAGCACTTGTTACTAATCTCCATTTGTTCTTGTGCTTATGCTGTTAACATTTCTTCTTCAACATTTACCCTCTCAAATATATACAATATATTATAATTGTATATATATTTGCATAGCATGCAATACAGATCTCTGTGTATTTTACACACACATCTGTGTACACATACACTTTCTTCTGGTCTCCCTTTTGTTAGGCTAAACAAGCCACACTGTTTCAATCACTTAATTTTAAATAGTCTATTTGTCTGTATTAACCTAATGGGCCTGCTCTGCATTAACTCTAGTTGAATTAATTATTTTTGAACACTGGCAGAGGGCATCAATATCTCACTTTTTATTTGCAAAAGCACTTTCCTTGATTCAGACAGAGAATTACTGATTTTTTTGTACAGATGCACAGCAGTGGAATTAAAAATAAGCCTGATCTTTACACTTACTTAACTATCCAAGTCCTTCCTAGCTCATGAATCCTCGGTTGATATAAAGTATATGATGCTTTCTTATCTCTCAAATTCTCATATGCATAAAATAAGTATCATTACAGAGTTTTGTTTGGGAATAAAGTTTGTATCTAATTGCTATGATTAATGTAAAATAAGGAAGAGGCAGAATGTATCCATGACTTCATATTTCTTAAGATGATTCTCTGGTGTGTGTTTTTCAATTCTATAATCCTTATCCTTGTAGGAAATGGCAAAGAAGACAATCTGTGTTTGTTAATTAATTCAGCTGGAACCAAGCTTAAAACTGTTCAGAAAACAAAAATTCACAGAGAAAAAAGTAAGGTTTTCTGGACATTATATTACAGATTAATTTGGGGTTACCTCAGAATGAGGTCTCCAAAGCTTTATTCCATAGTCCTATTAGGTCTGCAGTAGCCATCATTATTTTATTTCTTTAAAACACAAAACTCAGCCTATTACAGAGGATCAAAGTATCATAGTGAGACTTTACAATCACACTAGGCATAACTGGGACAGATACTATATCAGGGGAAAAGTTTCATCAAAAGACCAAACTGAATGAAATCATGTAAGCTGCTCTTCAAGGCAAAGAAAAAAGAAGTCTCTTTAGCCATGCAAATCCTTTTTGGTCATAAAACATCTATTAAATTAATGCCACAATATAAAACAAGCCAATTTCCCAACCAACCTTAAAACTACATGTATCAATAAATTGCCTCTAAGTCTGAAAATTCTGATTTATAAAATGTTTTGACAAACATACACCTTTAAATCATACAACTTGGCCTCAGAGGAGTCATGTCACTTCTTTTTCATGTCAATTCTCTGCACTGCTGCACTGCCACGATCTGCGGTGGCCGCTGGAGCTCAAGTCAGACAGAGCTATCAAATCAATTATAGCAGCCTGCCACTGTCTTACACCGACAACAAATGATTGATAACAAAACCTGCCTACTTTCAGTCCTCATCTGACAGCAACAAAACAGTCCCTGCCTGCTTTTACTGGCATTTGTCATAAATCAATAGCAATTTCATCACTCAGAAAGGTGCTGTCAACTCTACTCAGTCCATCTGGTTTCACTTTACTGTTATAATTTTTAACGCATAAACTATTCAGGAAGGTTAATGTATAAAACTGGTTTCATTCAGAATCTCCTATACACTGGCACCAGAGCAACACTTAGAAAATATAGAGTCAATCATTTTTAAAGATGGGAGGAGGAACCAAGAGAATCATGCTCTATAATCTTAGCAATTTATTGACACCTAGCTTTGCTGGGAATTTTCTCTTTATTGGGTAATACTATCATCTGATCCAAAAATAAATTGCTCTTTTGACCCATTATTATGGCCTTACAGTAATTATACCTGAAAGTTGAACAGTGAATCATTTAAATGAAAGTCAGACTTTCCAAGCATGAGATGATAGATAAGCTCTGTATACTTCCTACCATGCTCAGCTGGTATGTTAATACTAAAAAATAAGAAGATCTTCAATATTCTACAAAGATGAAAAAGAATAATTTTTAAAACAGTAGTCAGTAGTTACAAATATAGGTTTGTATTATATTACAGCATTCACTGCTATAGTAAGTGGCACAATTAATTGTGTGGCAACAGAGATGCTACATATCTTAACACATGGATCTGCTTCACTTTTAAGTTTCCAAGGCTGATCTGAAAAGAACTGAACACTAAATAAATTGCATTCTTCCTTTGCTTAAAGCAGTTGGTGAATGGTTTGGCTCTGTTGTGTGTGTGAAGGTCTAAATACGTGGTACATACATGTACAGTGTATGCTTAAGAGATAAAGGTCTGTCACAGTCAGTTTTCCAGCAAACCACTGTTCAGATATTTCTGCAGGGGAATGATGTTTTAATGGTATATATTTGTGCTTTGGGATGGAAAACATGTTATATTTCCCCTCTGGATAACAATGATACTTCTATAGTGAAACTTTATAGCAGTGTTATTATTTGAATTGGTAATACTTGCATTGACTAAAATAAATCCTTATTTAAAACACTCAGAAAATTTATTTCTGATCCATAGTATTAATATTAGGTAGTTAAATCAGGGAAAATAGTTCCATTAGTACCTAAGTCTAACAGAACAGAACACTAAATATAATTCAACTTTTCCTTCTGTAAAAAAAAAATAAAAAAACCCAAAAAACCCCAAAACTTCACACTATCACAAGACATTCCCAGGATTCCCTAAGCTAAAGTGTAAAGGATTCATGAAAGAACATGAAAAGCCCCTCAGACCTATTCCTGGCAGTTTTTGGGACATTCAGTTCTACTAAAAAACCAAACCAACAACAGCTACACCAACCAAAGCCACAGAAATCAGCTGGCTGATACTCTCTTTCAGATGTTCCTCTGAGTGCTGTGCCACTTTTTTTTTCCTCTGAATATCTTTTGCGATCTTCCATTTGTATTTATTGCAAGGTTATGAGATTATAACCAGTTTCCATAGAACTTGTCTCTCTACATTTTCCTTCTGTGGATACTTAGGGCAAATCATATCTACCAACAGACTTCTTGGATACTTTGTATTCAACAAGATGACCAAGGTATCAAAGAGCCCTCTGGTTTTAAAGGAAGAAATGACACTCAAATCTAGAAAGCCACAGGTGAATTAAACAAGAGGCTTCTCTCTTACATTATGGAAAGCCAAGAAATTTCACCTGCTATCCAATGAACACTTATGCCTACAATGTTATCTTACCATTGCCAAGAAATTACTTCAGTCTTTAACATGCAGCAAGCCCAAAAGAGTAAGAGGACTTTTTTGTCGGGTTTTTGTGTTGCTTTTTTTTTTTTTTGGTTGGTTGGTTGGTTTTTTTGGGGTTATTGTTGTTTGTTTTTTCAATGTATCACTATGATAGGAGTACTGAACGCTAGGAATGCACTTAGAGAAATGGGTGGATTTTTGAGGTGATGGAAGATGCTAACACAGCAATGTAAACCTCAAAAAGAATGAATTCATGTTCATATAAAATGTACAGACCAGAAATGACGTTCATTTAGGATGAAACCCTAACCTAAATGGTATTTTATATCCTTCTGTTAATGTAGGAAAATATGATAGGGACATTACAAACATATACTGTGCTCTTCAATGCTCATCTTAGCCACAACTAATGGAAAAAAAAAATACGAAGAAAAAAATAGAAATAGATAAAATATCCAAGACATGACTGGTTAGTACTTGCACATCAGACCTTAATACATATTGATGATCATTTGACAGAAAAATACAAGAGACATTTCCCTGAAAGTGTAGGAGAATTTATCTTGCTTCTGCCCAAATTGATTCATCATCCTTTTAAAACAATTTCTCCTGTGAAGGCCCCCAGAAAAGGGCAGTGGGGGAGATGATCTGGAAAAATATGAAGTGAAATTAGAACAGCAACTTTTTTCAGAAGTCACTGTGGTAATTTTAATCCTGTTGCAAAATGTGAGCCTCCAAAAAAAAAAAAAAGAAAGAAAAAGGGGAGGAAAAAGCATGAAGAAATAGTATTGGTCCTATGATCTTGAGAACTATGTCAAACAACACAGTGGCTTTTATTCCCAAGGTATTCAGGGAAGGTGCCTTGGGATTCTGTTTCTCCAAAGGTAGATAAAAAAACCTGCCACTTATTGTGGCATGTTTTCACAGGTTATTACAAAAAGAAGGGTTGTATAAAAGACGTGAAAAGAAAGGCTGCAGGCATGTTTTCTTTTGATTCTACTAGCACATCATCCACAGAGAAAATCCTGCACCTCACACAAAAGGCGCATAGATCAATCTATATCTGAGATTTTATACCCTGACCTAAGGGTTATCTAAACTGTAGTAACCGAGACCATAAACCTTGCAACTTCACCTAAAAAGTAAGCTGATGATCCAATGCAATGTCTGGATGTCTTGATTAACTCTGTCAAACCCATTTCTCACTGAGACTTAAGTTAGACTTAATCCATTGGGACCATTCCACTACTCACAGACATTCAGAGCATGCAGCGATTGGGAAAGAGCAACTAAGCTTGGTGGGTAGGTGACTTGTTTATTTCTAGAAAATTCACCAACATTTTCATACAAAGGAACAAAACTGAATCTGTGTTCTCATCTCCTGGCTAAATGATGAAGTAATCTGGGCGTCGAGCAAAGGCAGTAACATCCATCTCCTTCTTTCTCAATTGTTTTTCTTTCTTTCTCTCAGAAAAGCAAATATTTCATGCCAAATGGAAAGAAATTTCAGTTTTCAATGCCATGCAGAAAAATGTACATTTGGGGTACAATTTATTTTTTCTCTTTGTCTTAGCAACAGGAAAAAAAAAGTGTAGGTATCACAGCTCTGCCCCAGACATTTCTCTCAGGCAATACGTTCTCAGATTCCCCATCAAATAACCCATTCCATTACTTCCCCCTTTCCCAAAATACATCTACTGTGTCAGAAGTGTTTCTTGATGGCAGTCAGCCTGCTGCTCAGTGACAGACTCACTTACGGAAGAGTTACCACATTTATTTTCAGCCTAGGATTTCTACTAAATCTTTCTGGGTATCACATTACAACTTTAACAACTTTTCCTCTCCACCACACAAAAAAACTCCCAAAAAGTCCCCACCAACGAAGCAAACACCCCCTGCCCTCCCAAACTCCCAAACCTAAGCTCAACAAAACCCTCATGTAACAGTCAGTTTAAAACATTTTCCTGGGGTTGAAGGAAATAAGCAAGTGAAAGGATTGGATGTTATAAATAGGTATACGTGCAAGGACAGGAAGAACAAGCAGAAAAACAAATATTCTGCCTTTTAAGTTAGTTGATATGGTACAATGGTAATACAAATCTCGGTCATCTAAAAATACTGTAACCAGTTTTAACTGTGAGCAATTTTAACCTTCCAGAAACAAACACACATGATGCATTACTTTGATGAAGTTTTTAAGGTTGAATGCAATTGGCTATTTTAAGGATTCTTTTCTGGTAGGTAAAGACACATGGCTTAAAATCCCCATTTAGAGGTAAGTATAACTCACATTTGCAACTACAGATAATGCCCACTTGTGCAGGAAAAATGAAGTGTGCTGAAGTGCATTGTTATGCAATGAGCTCTTGATAACAAATGAGAGGGACAATATCAATTCTATGTTGTTTTCCTGGGGGGAAATTAGAGTGCCTGTGCAATTAGTGGTCACCTGTATTCCTAAATAAATAAATACATAAATAAATACATAAATAAAATTTATTGCATCATGGCAAGTTTCCCTGGAGTAGAACTCATGTTTGTTTTCCATATCTACCTTCTAAATCCTGCTTCTCTTCACCAACGGCCAGAAAGAAACACCCATTACTGTAAAGTTTTCTGAATGTGCAACAGCTTTGTAACCCAGCAGTAGCTTTGTTTGCTCCTCCCTTCAGCCGGGAACAAAGGTGTTTTTCCAGAACAAGACTGTGGGAAGTCCCTAACACTCCTCTGGCATCTGCAGTCCCGGGCAGTGGGAGCTGTACTTGTCCCTCGGTCGCTGCTGCCATCGCCATGGCAACCTGGGTTGCCCGGACAATGCTGCGGCTGATGCTCCCAACACGGCAGGCTTGGGCTCCTGCACCCGCCCAGCCACCCTTCACATCCCTCCCCCTTCACCTTCCACTTGGACTCATAAGAACCTGGTTTTCTTCATCCTTCCATTCCCCATCCTCCCGGTCCCTGGTACAACCAGGTCAATTTTAATAACTAGGAACAGCTGAAATACCTTTATTTGCTCCTTCCCTTACACAGACATAAAAATACCTGGAATACAGCCAGACAAGCAAACACAAGAAGTCAGTCCAAATATGCTAATTTTTTTCACAGGTGGCTTACATTTCTTTCACAACAACTGATGGGGAGAAGAAAAGATTTATCCCTAAATAACGGAGCTGCTATAGCAATGGAGTAAAAGCAGCTAACAGGGGTGGGCAATAGTCTGCGTGGTGAGCCAAGATAAGAGGAAACAGTAATTTAATTATCCCAAAGCACACAGAGTTGTTAATTTGAGCTGAATCTGAATTAACTGAAAATACTGTACCAGAAAATAAAACATGTAAATAAAGTGTTTCAGAAGCACACTTCAAAACTTTCATCCCAAACAAAACAGTGAACTTCAAGCTGCTTTTTCCTGTTGGGCCACACATATAAGTTGGGAAGCTGCTGTGAGTTGTTAAGCCTTTGAAAACACCATAGACTTGCTACTTGTTTTGTTTTTGTTTTGTTTTGTTTTTTTTTTGTTTGTTTGTTTTTTTTGTTTTTTATTTAATTTTTGGGGGTTTTTTTTGGTAATGCTTATGAGTTTATCAAATGCAAACTCCAGCCAGAATAATGGCTATAAACAGCCCTTTAGGTGACTCATGCTAAAACAGCTGGGCCACTGAACTGGCTAGTAATCGAATAAACACCCATCCAAAGAAATTAGTTTACTTTAAGACTCCAAGAATCAGTCTGACTATGATGTCAGCTGCCACATTTTTTGATAGCATCCTGCATGTAGGGAAAAAATAAAAAATGTAGATATTTCACCAATTTCTTTCTGCAAAGTAAGTGCTTTATTTTCTCTCTTTTTTAACACGGGGAGAATGACTATTATCAGAGTAGGTTTTGAAAATTGTCTCAGAAGATAAAACAAAATCTCATTTCTAGAACCACTGTTTGTGTGAAATCATTTATTTCCGTATTTCTCCTCATATTCAAAAGTATCAAAGGAATGAGCATAAAGGAAACAATTTCTAAAAATTAACAAGAAAAACTATAAACACTTTTCCTTTAAACTAAAAGACCTCTGCCTCAAGTTCTAGTTGCAATTATTTCTATTGTATTAGAAATTAAACTTTTAGGTAAACTCAGATTGTGATGAAGAAATATAAAAACTTTTATCAAAAGCGTCTGTAGTGGCACTTGGGTAATTTTTATATTATCTCATTGTTACTTCGGATGATAGTCTTATTAACTTGCTTTGAGGATTAATTTAGTTCAACAAATAATATTGGTTAGACCGCAGTATTTCTTGTTTCCTTAAACTGCTGAAAATGTAATTTGCCAGCAAGGAAGAAATGAGTAATATTAATTGGAAACCTATTAAAAAAAAAAAAAACCAACAGAAAAATCACTGCTTCTGTTTGATTGATGCACCGTGATCCAGGGAGTTTCAAGGTTGACTCAATTTTTTGTTAATAATTAATGAGATCTTATTTACAAAAATGTAAAATGGAAAACGAGTACAGATACTTCCCATGAATACATATTACAACAGAGCATCTCTCGTGCATTGATCAGTAATGAGTTATTATATGCACTCCAATCATAAATCCCAGTGGAAAGTTTAGCTGATAGAAGTTCTATTCTTAGGCTGACTTAATAAGCCTGGACTGATTTACTGGGTAAATTGAAAGATATTTCAGCTTTCTTGGGTGAATTTGTTCACTTTCACATATCCACTTCTGTGCAAGTTTATGAACTAAACATCAAATCCACCACTGCTCATACACCGCCAAGTTAAGTAACTCCTCAAAGACAACAGGAAAAACATCTGTTGAAATATTTTACTTTCATCAAACAGAGGAAGGATTTCAATATGGACTGAAAATGGTGTAGGCTCAAAGCTCAAATTTAATGTCTGTGATACACTAAATATGAACATGTTAAAAGCCACTGAAATACCAATTATGGTACTTTTAGTATTATGCAGTGTGAAAACTACCAAGCTCTTTTTGTCCTAAAGACATGCATCAGAACTTTACACTGCAGAGAAGCACTATGCTTCATCAGAAGAAAACATTTCAGGGGCAATATATTTTTTTCATCAGTATACCTCATGTAAGTGTACAAAGTAAACCATTAGCTCCAAAATCTGAAAAGCCTGTTTAGGACAGCAATGCTGCAGCATTGTTTTCCAAATACAAAGCACCTTTAAGTAGACTTCTCCATTAGCTTGCTCACCCTATTCCAAGAAAACTAACAGATTATAAAAATTTATTGCACTCAACTTAGTTTCTGCAGGTGGACAATTTGATGTAAAGAGAATTCTACATTAATAACTAAAAAAAAAAATTAAGGCTGAAATCTGCAATCAAAGCCAAGAACATACACACTAGCAGCTTAAGAAAAGCTTTCCCATTTCTCATATTTTCCTGTTGTTCTTGCTTACTTGTTTAGTTTAGCTTTGAAACAGCCAGGTCCTGGTAGATTATTTTTAGTTAAACTTTATTTCCATATGAAATACAGTTAGTACTTTTGTTAAAAAGTGTTCTTGACTAAGTAAGTTTCCTTAACACTTGCAGAAATGTATTACTGTAATGCAAACATTGAAATAACTTTCACTTTGCAGGCTAAGGGTATAAAGATTTTTAAACTAAAAATAAGAAGCAATGCCCGTTTGTTTGGTGACTTTTCTCAAATGGGCTAAATTAAAGCAAAGAGGTACTAAGTATATGAAAAAATACCCTGCAACTACTCACTGCACTGGCATTGTAGAAGTACAGATGAAGAAAATCTTGTTTTATTGTATGGTGCAACCCCAGACCTAGCAGATCTTAAAGTGCATCTTGTAGCAATATCTGAGCAAAACCAGATTCTGAGTGACACCCAGGTTTAGATGGGAGGTCTAAGAGTACGACGTTTGAATCTCACCCCACCATCTTTTCCTCAGATCTTTAAAAGGCTGTAAATTGTATGGCTATTTAATTTAAAAATATTTTATGACTTTTGGACAGCACATTACTTTAAGTTATTGCTGACCTGTCTTTCATTAGGTTTAAGTAGTCAGGACATAATTTTTTTTAATGCATCTCTTTGGACTTTCAGTTACTAGAAAAATAATAAAAGTATACTTTTGTTACAACAATTTTCCCAGAAAACATCAGCTGGAGATCCTTTGCAGCCTTTCTGGTTGCTTAATTCCTTCAACATGCATGATTTCACCAAAGCTTTATTACTAATATGAATGTAAAAGACTTCTATAATAAGTAATATTCTTATTTTTAGACCACAGTGCATTTTATAGTTTATTGGCACAGGTCAAAAATGCCCTTTTTATTAGGCTAAATCTGCAGTTACAGACTGAAATACGAGTAAAATGTTTTATACACTAGAGTTAAGTGGTTCTGTTGAATGTGCTAATGTGCTATAGGACTGATAAATGAGTAAGAAAGGTGGGTTAGAATAAGGATGCTACAAGATGTGGGTGGGGACAAGAAAAATTATCATTAGATTTCATTCATATGCTTTCTGATGTGAATAGAAAGGAAGAAAAAAGATTTGTGAAGGAAGATCAGAACCCAAATCAAGAAATTAGGATAGAGCCAGTAGTATCTGCAATTAAAAATTCATTAACAGTTTCTATTTTAACTTCTAATATTAAAGATATCCCTTTTTTTATTTGACAGGCATTGGAATGTGGAAAAGGAAAAAATTAATTCCACTTCAGTATGCTTTGTTTTCTGTCCCATAGGAAGCAACTATTCCAAATAATATAATCCAATCTTAGACTCTAAGATTCCTGTATTTTTGACCTCACTGAAACAAATATAAGATTTTTTAATAGCAGATCTCACTACATAACAAGTTTTCAATAAAATGATCTCAGAGCAACTGCTGTTAGGTGGATAAACAGAGACTGGGTAAGCTCAGTGGAGAGTAATTGGCTATGTCCTGTTTTCAGTCAGCAGCTGGCAACAGAGAAAGAACAGACTTAAAGCACTGGGGTAAGCTCAGAGACTGATTAGTCAGGAAGTCATTGCTAAAGGCAGCAAGAGTAGGAGCTATCCCAGGAGCTCTCTCACAGCAGTTTTCTCTGCCCTGTGAGACACAACTGGAAATCCCTTAATGCACTCTGCCCTTCATTTATTTTTGCTACTGGACATTGGAGAGCATTTAAGAATGTTACTTTTTTGAGTAGCCGCCTGATGATGGATCACACAGAATTAAAATGATTTTATATTTCTTAGAGAAAGGGGAAGACTACCATCTACAGTACAATTATAAAAGTAGGGATTACCTGACAGCAAAGTACTTTTTATTCGGCACTGAATGGCCAAAACAGAGTTTGCACCTACTCACACATCAGTCCTGATCTACTCTTTTTGCTGAAATTAAGAACTCACCTTGCATTCCAGGAAGGCTGCATATCTTAAAGGCACACTACTGATCTATTTGGATTTAATCTAACTAGTTAAATAAAGCCTGAGTAGATCAAAAATATTATTATTGAACTAGCAGTGTAACACAAATCATACAAGCATACTACAGTAAAGGAAAAGAAACGAGTATCAAAATACTAGAATTTGGAAGCATAACAAAGTTAGCTATCCAAATTTAATGCAAATTTTGTATGTATGCATGTAAGAGAATTACATTTTCTTTGCCCCTCAGAAGCATTTGTATCATTCTTGCCTAGGACAGAATACGAAATTCAAGAGCAGCTATTCAAGCTATTGTTTCATCTGCAGTATTTGAGTGTGCTGTGTCCAGTTTTATTAACTTTGTTATACACACAGACAGAGAACTAAAACATGGAAAACCCTTACAAGGTCTCTCAACCTCAAGCACTTTAAATTGCAGGTGTGAACTCATTGACTAATAACAATTTATATGGGCTAACCCCTTTGTAGGATGGGTATGTGCCTCTCTCGCCACTACGAGGAGCCTGAACACCCTAAACTGTGCATCTATTTATGAGGTATTCTATGTCTTCAGGAGACTAAATACATCGACTAATTTTGGAGGTCAGTTACAAATGCTTACTACCTGATTTCCCAGAGTAATTAACATTATAAAGCACTTTAGTGCTTTGATTCTACCTTTCAGTGCAATTGTAGATGTCTGTAAAGAGCGCCAGGAGATTTCAGTTTAAGAACTAAATAATGCGAATTGTGACAAATTTCACCCATCTACCAGAAGGGTGGGAAGGAGGATCCTGTAAACTACAGGCCTACCAGCCTGACCTCAGTGCTGGGGAAGGTTATAGAACAGGTTATCTTGGGTACCATCACATGGCATGTGCAGGACAGCCAGGGCATCAGGCCCAGCCAACACAGGTTTAGGAAAGGCAGGTCCTGCTTGACCAACTTGATCTCCTTTCATGACCCAAGTGGCTAATGAAAGGCTGTGGATGTAGTCTACATAGACTTCAGTAAACCCTTCACCACTTTCTCCTACACCATTCTCCTGGAGAAGCTGACAGGCCATGGCTTAGAGAGGGTGCACCTTGCTGGGTGAAACACTACCTGGATGGCCAGGCCCAGAGAGTGGTGGAGAAAGGAATTAAACCCAGTTGGCAGCACATTGCTAGTGGTGCTCCCCAGGGCTCAGCACTGGGACCAGTCCTGTTTAAAATCCTTACTGATGATCTGGATGAGGGTATCAAGTGCACCCTCACTCTGTTTGCAGATGACACTGAGCTGGGCAGCAGTGTTGATCTGCTGGAGGTCAGGAAGTTTCTGCAGAAGGATCCAGACAGGCTGGATCAATGGACTGAGGACAGTTTTGTGAGGTTCAAGAAGGTCAACTGATGAGTCCTGCACTTGGGTAACAACAACCCCTTGCAGCACTACAGGCTGAGGACAGAGTGGCTGAAAAGCTGTCCAGTGGAAAAGGCCCTGGGGTGGCTGGTTGACAGCAAGTGAACATGATACAACGTGTGCCCAGGTGGCCAAGAAGGTCAATGGCCTCCTGGCCTGTGTCAGCAATGGTGAGGCACTCGAGTCCTCTGAGTTTTTATGGGTCCCTCACTACAAGAAAGACATTGAGGTGCTGGAGCATGTCCAGAGAAGGGCAATGGAGCTGGCGTTGTTTATCCTGGGGAAAAAGGAGGCTCAAGGCAGACCTTATCATTTTCTACAACAATCTGAAAGAAAGTTGTAGCAAGGTGGAGGTTGGCCTCTTTTCCCAGGCAATCAGCAACAGGACAAGAGGACACAGCTTCAAGTTGCACAAGGGTAGCTTCAAGTTGGACACCAGGAAGAATTTCTTCACTGAATAGGTGGCAAGGCTTTGACATGGGCTACCCAAGGAGGTGATAGGGCCATCATATTTGAAAGCGTTTGAGAAAGACTGGATGCAGCACTAAGTGCAGTTGTTTAGTTGACAAGGTGGTGCTCGATCAAAGGTTGAACTTGATGATGTTGGAGGTCTTTTTCAACCTTAATGATTCTATATAAAAACCCCAACCCAAAACCAAAGCCACTTCCCACTCACCTCTGAAAAAGAAAAATTAAAAAAAAAGTTTAGGATCAGAAGAAAGAATGGGGCGCTCTATTAGCTTGTAGCATTTATTTTGACATAGCTGTAATTTAATGTTATCTCATTTTATAAATACTGACCAAATTATAACCATGTCCTCCACAAGCTCCTCCCTCAGCCTAATTGCCTAATTTGGCACTGTGCTCACATGAGTTAATCAGCAGATTTGGAAGCATTAGATTGACTCAGACAGCTCTTGAGCTACTGATGGAGGAGTGAAAGATTAGATATCATAAAGTTCACTTTCTCTTGGACAACATGGATCAAAGGAGATATTTACATTTTAGAGCATAGGAAGAAAAAAATATATCCGTTCTTCCTTCTCTGGTAATGACAACAATAAAATGCACCCACTGAAATAATAATATGTCCTCAGATAAATATTTCTGTGCCTATGCACCGAAAAGAAGGCAAGAAATTGAGAGGATTTGGGGACTAATCTCTGCTTTTGAAACTAAGGCAACGTTAAAATAAATCACCAAATGTAATTATGACTACAGTAAAAAACAACCAAAATCAGAAAATGCCAACCTTACACAAAGCTATAAAAGCAACAGAAACCTTTCTGTATTTATAGGTTTTGTATTCTGATCTCTTCTTCAGAGTCTAGAGAAAACAATGGGAAGATCACCACCTTTAAGACTTACTTCTCTGGCTAACATGTATCTGTAGTAACTCAAGCTGCCTTTCAGCTAAGGTACACAACTCTGACAGGAATTTCTTCTGTTGTTAACAAATTTAGTTACCAAGCGAAAAGACCAGTAAAACTCAGGTGCCAAAGTTAAGCTGGGTAATGAAAGCTCCCACTCAGCTGTGTTTAACCCTGGTTCATCAAGACTTACTGTTCCCCCAAGGAGAGGATTTAAACCATGTTTTCTGTATCCCTGGAAAGTTCCCTTCTGTTCATTCTGTTCCCTCTGCTCACAGAGTGCCACTATAAATAACAAATGTTAGTGAGTCTACCAATTCAAATACTCATAATGGAAGGGGATGGATGGTAATGATTCCTGCCACATTTTGGGACATGCTTCTGAAACTGCATAGATCAATTTGGTGTACCACACAGATGCCCAAATATCTACTGAAATCTCCAAACTGGGCTGTGATATCCAAATTTGTTCCTGACCTAAAAGCTATCCTGCCTCAAGCACATAAAGTAGACTGTCTAGAGCTAATTCAAGTATTTTTTTGTGCATTGTATTATAATGCACCATGTACACTCATCTCTTTTCAAAAATACAAGGAAACAGGCTTAAAGCCTAAGAAAACAGATAAAAAGAAAAACCTCTGGAATAATTATTTGCCTGTGCTGAAAATCTGCTGAGATTTCATTCCATTTCCCTGTATATGACACTAAGTAGTCCCGATGTTATCTTTTCAATTTCTTATTTTATCATCTTGCTATGCTACAAGGAGGGAGAAAATCAAGAACTGCAAGTTTGAATAGTGTAGAATACATTCACTCTCAGTTGTCCAAATCCCAGTCTTTAGATTTTTTTTAAACCTATGGCAAATACGGTCCAGTTTATTGGGTCAAGTAACAGTTTTTCTTTTATTTCTCAGGTATATGGAGTTAGATAATATCAGGAGACAAAAAAAAAAAAAGCATGATAAAAACTCTTTCCCCCATGGAAATAAAAAACTTCACCATTACAAACAAAGTCTTCTTTTGAAGACATCATGACAAATTATTGTAACAGAAAGATTATGCTACTAACTTATAGTTATAGTAGACAATTATAGTCTCTCAAAGAAATAAGTGTGTACTAGTTATCCTCCAGGAAGTAAAATCATCTAGGATATTTCATAGACTTCACAAAGTTACTCTGTTTGGTTAAAACAATTTTGCTTTAAAAAGTTGTTGGCTTTTTTTAAAAGCAAAAGATTACCATGGCAAGGATAAGAGCCAAACTATTTCACAGTGTATGCCGAAAGGGAATAGACTGATTAGCCCTGTATCTTCCAAAATCCAAATATTCTTTCCTGAAATTACTTAAACTGCAGTTTCCCCTCTTGGATTTGTAACCTACCTCACCATAAGAAAAGAGGATTTGCAGACCAACCAGCTCACACTATTCCAGATCATGCAGTGAAAGCCAGGCTATCATCTTTCCTCCTGCCATTCAGGCAAGAGCCGCATTTGACCTCTGCACTTCCTTCCTTTATCGCTCATGATCTCCAGGTTGGATCCACCAAAAGGCCTTCTGAGGCCTCAGATTATTTTGCTGCATAATTGATGCAGATATTGCCTTAGGCATGTATGGTGGAAATGTACAAGACTCATCTATTTTTTTAAAAGAAACAAAGAAGTTACTGGATTTATCAAGCAACTTACAGGCACAAGCACTAATTCTGATACAACTGAACTGCCAATTTCCCTTTAGAGTATTCAAAAACTTGAAAGTAAGTCTTCCAAGTGTTCCCACCCCAACAAAAGGAAGAAGTTAAAGATACTCTTCTTTTCTCTGCATGTTTGCACCTTTGCAGAGGATTGACTATAATGAAAGAAGTCAGGCAGAAGCTAACTCCAGTATTTCTTCTACACAATATTTTTGTTCTGTTACAGCAACCACTTAGGAAAAAAATGAAACTAAATTCTTCCAAAGGAGGAAAAAATCCCAGAACATTAATGGAACACATTTACTTACATAGCAAAAAAAGATGACTTAAGAAAAGTGCTTGAAGAATTTACTGAATAATGTTTTGTGCTCTCTAAATCTTTAGAACTCTGTCTGACTAAACAATGTTGCATTAACCAGACATCGCTGGAGTCACAGAACAGACTCAGGTCAGGAATCATACTCTGTTACTATGTCAGATTTTGTTCTCAGTGAAGTCTTTAACCAGAGCTCATTTTTAATGTCTAGTTGATGAAAATTTCCTATCTAATATTTCACTTGTGGTTTATTTGTGGTTTCTTTATGAAACATAACTCCTTTAAGAAAATATATATGTGTGTGTATCTATCTAGCTATTTTAAAAGCCCCACAATATAAAGAGCTTTATGACTGATGTTCAGCGAATCTGCTATTCAGATCAAATTTCTAAAAGCCTCTAAAGAATGAGGCAGGAGCTTAGATCCTACTTGCTATTAACATTTAGAAAACAGAAGTGAAACAGACTGTTAAATTTATACCTAAAATCTTGTTTAACGAATATGGAAGAGAATTGAAAAGTGCTCTGAGAAGTGACAGAATCTCTTTGCTATACATATAAACTTGGTAATTGTTTTCAAATGAGAAGTTCTGTGTGACAAAAAAATAAAAGACAAATATGGGTAAATTGCTAGCAATATACAGCTGTCTTTGCACATTTAAGATTTTCCTGATAAATTTTCAGCTGACTGTTTTGAATATAAAATTTGCCTGCGGTAGCTTTTGGAAATCTGGTTACTTAACAGGGTGATTAGGAAACTGACATTTACTGCATGTGCAATTATGGAATATATAGTGTCACTGCTTTCAAATGTCACCTCTTTGCTACTGTTCTTATCTTGCAGAAAGTGTCCTTGCCTCCCTTGAGAGCCGTGATCTCACTCAACTAATACCAATGAACACTGGCAAAAATATTTACAAAAGCAATTAGCTCTTCTGAGTGCCAAATTTGACATCTTCGAAGGGTCCCGTTTTAGGAATGAAGTTGTCAGACCTCTGGAGAAAAAGCCCCATTATAAGGACCACCTTGTCTCAGGGTAGTACTTAAAATTTTTACTCTGAAAAAGCTTGGGCTCTCCTTTTTGTTTACATTATGTTCAGATATAATGCTATATGATAAGACACAGGGTGAAGGATATGCGTGCAACCTCACTCATGAGAGTTGATAAGGGAAATCTCACAGGACTTTAATAAAATAGACAGGGACATTTTTTGTAGGATTACAATTTCTCCTCACCTTTCTAAATACAGGTTGCCAGTGTGTCTTTAGCTTATACTAAGGGCAATATAGCTTTTTTTTCTGTCTAGATCAGTATTTTCACAGTAATAATATGCAATTACTACTAATTTGAAGTATCCTTTTCCACTCTACAGAGTTTACAACCATTTTTCAGTATTTGGCATTTTAAAATAAATAAACGATTAAATAAATGAGTGGTTTATACCTCTCTATGTCAGTCTTCATTTTAAGGAACATTTTGTTAGAAAGAGGCCTCCCAAAAAAATTTCTCATTTTTCATTCTAAACTCTTCTTGCTGGCTGCCATCCCTTCTGAGTTGGAAACTTTCTTCATTCTAACATTCAATTATGAGTGTGAGAGACTGCTAAAAACTCTGCATCAAACTTAATCTTTTTCCTAGATATTTTGGAATGAAAATTCTTCAGGGATGTTTTTGTGATGGTACGTGTTTGCAACTGTGGCAATGCAGAAATAGTTCTAAAGAAAGAAATAAAAATGTGTAAATTCACTTTCCTTGTCTGGATATTATTTTTTCTTTCCACATGTGCAAAATTGACTTTTACGGTCAGTTCCTTTGAACTCTGCTGTATGCTCTAAGAAAAAAAACTATTATAAACAGTGTAGATGGTTCCAAGGGAATTATTTCTATTAGAGTACGCAGCAATTTTACTTGACCTATGAAGTCAATATAGAAGTGAAGGTTTGGTCTTAAAATGGCAACAATTGAGAACCATTCTTTAATAGAAATCTTATTAAATGTTTTCCTTTCATAACAGTGCCTACAGTTATTCCATGTCTTCTACTGAAAAAACTTGTCTATTGAGTAAAACTTCACAAAGCTTAAAAATTTTCTCCACCAGAGGTACTGATGTTTTGTGATCACACGGCTAAACAGGCAGAGTACCTTGAAAGGAGTATCTACTGTGAAGGACTGCTGATGCTCAAGAGGGTGCCTTTACTGCTAACATGTTCTGGGGAGAAAGTTATCTTCATAGGTAGCTTCTCCACTGTTAGGTGCTTCCTAATGTTCACTACATACAGTTGAGGAAAAGACAGCAACATACACAGACTTAAGGAAAAATTAGGGTGAAATGCCAATCATAGCTTGCTGTCACATACAACAATGAAATAAAAATGACCTCTACATGGTCACACTGTTTCAACATCTAAGATGAGCTTGAGCTCACTGTCAGTTTCACTTGTCAAAAATAAGGTAGCAGAGAGATTAATATGACTATCAGATGACAGTTCTGTTAAAAATACGAGATGAAAAGAACCCAACAAACATGAAAAAAGGGTTTCCTTATGCTCAATTGGGACAGAATGACATTACTACATAAGGGTTATATTTAACAGAAGTCTTTAAAATGGTTCAGACTCCATGTGACATGAAAATTGTTCTATTGTGAATAGATTTACTGAACAAACAGCTATAACAATTATAACCATCTCTTACCATGGAAGTTAGATCTCAATATAGAAACAAGACCTTTTGGTCACCTTTAGAAATGTAGTCCTGTTGCAATCACTGATTGTGACAGAACGATTTCTTTCAACCTCTGCAGTCTCAAAAAGCAGTCTGCATTTTTTTGCTTGCATTTTATTATAGCTTTTCCTTACAGCAATTTTAATATGATCTTCTTTTAAAGATAAACTCTTTCTGCTGCATTTGAGGTATGTGTTTATATGCAATCAAAGCTGCATCTCAAATTTGTATTCATGCAACTCAGGCAGCATTAGCTTGGCTAATGCTACTGCAAATAAATGCGTAGCCATAGCAGCAGAGAACTTGATGCAGGCTGCAAAACCTCACCAAAAACTTAGTGAATAATGCAGCTTTCTGTGCTGCAGTGGGCTCTGCCCTGCCTTGGATATGCTGCTCCATGTATCTGGACTTCAGTAGCTTGAAATAAACATACCAGGTGCAAATATGCCTTGACTCCTGTTGTAAATAATTGATAAAGTCAGATCAGCCACAGCTATTAGCTGCTTGAAATGATCTTCTAATGTGCAAAATACCGATCACTGAAAATTAAGTGCTTTCTTCTGCTCCCTAAATAAAATAAAAGAGCTCCTCTGTTAGATGCTATTGAATCCTAAACACACCACTAAAACTACACCAATACGCTGCTTGTGTCAAACAGTGCTCTGAACTGGAATTACAGCAAAAGCATATACCACAATATTTACTGCAGGACACGGTCCTTTGCAGTTAAAGCAAACTGTGACATTAAAAGCTAGTTTTGCACATAGATAAAATTTAGTAGGTAATTTAAAAATGAAAAACACCATGAATGGGAACAAAATATACCAATTGTATCTATATCCACTAAAATCTAGTGTATATTACCTGCATTC
The DNA here is from genome assembly GCA_013400175.1 of Phainopepla nitens. Lineage (NCBI taxonomy): Eukaryota > Metazoa > Chordata > Aves > Passeriformes > Bombycillidae > Phainopepla > Phainopepla nitens. The sequence goes on along the minus strand of VXBQ01006195.1, from coordinate 154,087 downwards.
TTAAGGCATTAAAACACTTCCAAGATTTAGCAATTCTAAACGTATATTATTTCTGTTAGTTATGCAGCAGCAATTTTTCTCCACAAGAAATATTGTGACTTGATGAGCCTTTTCACAAGCATTAAAAATACAACTGGTAATTCTGATCACAAAAACAAAGCAGATTTAAACTTGACAAAACCTACATATCACAGCATGACAAGGTTGGAAGAGACCTTCAAGATCGAGTCCAACCTGTGCTCTAACACCTCAACTAAACCATGGCACCAAGTGCTGTACCAAATCTTTTTTTAAACACGTTTTTTTAAACACATCTTGTTAGAAAGAGGCAGTCTATTCAATAACAAAAGAATACAGTAGGATTGAAAATAAGATAACACACATACAGCTGCCGTGGAATGTGGCATGAGAACAAGTACTCCTTTTTAATTAGAAGTACCAGCTGAACACAACCTGAGCTTTCAGGAGAGCTCAGTAGATCGTGAAGAGAAAAATGGCCCACACAAAAGCTAGCATTTCACTACATTTATTATTGCTCTTTATTTTTTTCCTTAGGCATTCTATTTAGTTAAAGGAAACAATTTCAGTTCTCAGTTCTAGACCTAAACAGCATTGGCTTGCTCCTCTGTATTACTTTGTTTTAAAAGGTTTGGCTAAGCCTGAAAAGCAAATGCTAGTTTGATACCTTGTATAGTATTGTACTGAGGGTGACATTGGCAATGGTTAGAAAAATATCCTTCCTGCTTCCATTTATATGACAGCTATGGAGAGAGTGGGCATTCAGGCCATATTTCTCTCCCTTGTCATGCCCTGTGAGACATGGAACCTGTTTTCTGTCCTGAGTTTGTGTGGGATAGAGTTAATTTTCCTTCCTATTACCTGGTACACTGCCCTGTTTTGAATTGAGTCTAGAAGGATGTTGCTAACACACTGATGTTTTAGTTGTTGCTCAGCAGTGCTTACCCTAAGTCAAGGAAATTTCAGGTTCCCATGCTCTGGGATGCTCATTTGTTCCGCATATGACCTGCTCAGTGGGCAGGGACACAATAAACTGGGGGTGAGCATAGCTAGGACAGCTGACCTGAACTGGCCAAAGGGATACTCCATACTGTATGCATCAGGCTCAGCATGCAAACTGAGAAGTTGGTCAGGAGATGTTGATTGCTAGGAAGAGACTGGCTTAGCATTGGTCCACAGTGGTGAGCAATTGCATTGTGTATCATTTGTTTCTCTTTTGTTTCATTCCTCTCCCTCCCTCCACTTTTTACTCCTCTTCCTTCCTATTATTATTATTAACCTATTTAAATTATTACTCTGTTCTTTTCTCAACCCATGAGCTTTAGCTTTTTCCATCCCACCAGGAAAGACAGAGCATGTGGCTGCGAGGTACTTAATTGACAGCTCAGGGTTATAACACTATTTATGCTTGGATCTGATTTGGTTTCCACTTTTTTAAGAGAAATATCTTTCATCATAAAGACTAAATTAGATTTTATTAATTTGGTTGGTTGTGTTTTGAAACTGAAGAGATTAGTTAGAACTTGATAGCACCTGCCCAACAGAAACTACTACACTCTAAAGGATTCAGGACAGACATTCCAAGTCATGGCTTGTAATTCTTTCTGACTGTATGATGAATCCTAGGTATGAATCTGCAGTGTGCATTAATAGAATATATCTACTATGAGTCAATCTGTCAGTCTCAGCAGACTAAACTGTAATCAAACCAGTTACCAGCTAACCCAAACAGCCAAAAACAGTACAGAAGCAAACATGGAAAGTGCTTGAATTGCTACTTAAGGACTTTCAGCAACCTCCACATATTTTAGCTTTACTGTAGGTCAGTGGTTTTTCCCCATGATATAAAATTTGGCATCCATTTGACGTTTAAGTTTAGGAAAAAAATAGCAAATTAGGAATGACCAAGCCAATACTTCTGTCTAATAACATATCCCAGTTTTTCTGAAGCGGCCTGAAGTCACAGACTTCTTGCTTGTATGGTGTATATGTAACAGACCATTATACAGAGCATTCATCACTTATTATACACTTAATATAGAGATAGAAATTTTAGCCTATTGAGCATGTATCCATATATCAGACATAATGTGCAAGAAAAAACGATACAGAGAACAATACTAACATTATACATTGTGGAACTCAGAAACAGAAAATTAAAAAAACTTTATCATTATGATTCATATATTGACTGACCACATTAACTTCATTAAGGTTATTATTATTATCCAAAATTGACTTTGACACTCGGGGTCTAGCATTCATTCTAGACAGTATGTAACCTAAATGACGATATACTTTACTAAAAAGAACTCACCATAATCTACACCAGGTTTGGTGCTCTATTTGGCTCAAGATAGGAAGATGTAACACATAGACATTGTGACAAGTGTCAACAAATCAAAAACATGCTAATGAATTCCTTTAAAGCAAGCTCAGATCTGTACAGGCCTGTTTCTGAGCTAACAAGACAAGTGAAAGAAACATTGAATTAATTTTAAAATATCTTAGAATTAGCCAGTCTCAAAGTGCTTATGGAAAAACTGACTTCGGTAAAAACAACAAAAATTTCCAAGAGTTTACTTTTACTCTTCTCTCCAAATCAGATATCTGAACTTCAAACTTTACCATCAAATTATATCCATCTGATGTACAAATCTGTTCATGGTTTAGACTAAGATTTTTCGGCATTAAAATTTTGGCGATTGTGGGGTTTTTTTGGTTTTTTTTTTGTTTGGTTGGTTTTTTTTTGTTTTTTAATCTGAAACATGGCCCTAATGTTAAAGGCAGTTAAGTTTGAAAACTGGAAGCTACAGTCTGTCCACAGACAGCTACCTAGATGGAATGTGTTGATAAGAAGCAGTATTCAATATGATTGCTCTTATAAGCAGAAACACTCAAGGATAAATTCAGATGTGCTCTATAGTCATTACTCAAATATCAATATGTTATGTGCTAGACAAGTACCTGTCAAATATACTTGATTTCTCTTTGATCCAATTTCTGTAATTATCTACAAACTGTCCTTTCAGCTCTATTTTCTTCAATTTTGTTTTTATATGCCAAATTCAACAGGTTTGGGGCTTTTTTTGCTACACTCACTTGGAGAAATAAACACTTAAACATGAGGTATAATTAATATAATCAATTTTATGACATCTGTTTTATAAAACCCACAGTGCATTTAAATATCAACAAAATAGTGCAATCTGCTTTAAAAACTAAGAAAGAAGATTCCCCCCACCCCGTTATTAAAATTTCTCTTTAACAGAAGGACTACAGGTATAAAGTTTTTCCTGAGATCACTAGTCATGAGCGACTGAGTCACTCTGGACTCCTCAAGCTTAATTAAAACACAGCCAATATAGTAATATTCTGTAGACTGACCATCTAAGAAAACTAACAGGCACCCACCCCTGCACTGTAATGTTTCCTGTAAGAACAAGTCCTACTGATTACAGTGAGATAGTTCAGCAGTTTACGAATAAACATTTACTGCAGCTTTGTTGAGACAACATTCCTTTTGAATTAAACTGATAAACAATAGCTTAAACCATTCCAGCTATAGCACCAAGAAAATCAAGACAAAGAAACACAGAATGAATGCCAAAAGTTCTCAGATTTGGTGTAATAGGCATTTAGCAACACTTAAAACACTACACAACCTTGTGGTTGTGTACAACCACACAATCTCTGCTTTCTATTATAATTCCATAAACCCTAAAAAACTTGCATAATAATTCTTAAGGATTATAAAAGTACTACAATTTAAAAACATAATCAAAATTTAAATAAACAAAAATCCCACAAAAGATATTAGAACTTTGCAGAGTAATCAGTAGGTATGGTTTCAGGATGTAATATTCAGATGATTCTTAAAAAGCAAGTTCCAATATGGTTTAGTACTCCACTAAGGTACAAATTTGAAAAAAATAATCACAATAGTCTTGAAAGCACAGATCAACTACATAAGCTAAGCTAAGAAGTGCATGCAATTCATGAATATGGTTCATTACCATGGTTACAAGCTTTCAGCACAGGCCGCTGTGTGGTTGGACTGAGATTTTGTGGTATGTCTGCAAAAGCAAAGAAACAATGGAAATAAAACACCTGTTTGAAAACTACCAGAGTATTACAACATTACAAAGCAGAAGTTTAGGAATTTAGGAATTAGAAGTTTGGTATTTCTTGGAATAAATGACAGTTATGTACCAGAGAAATAATTTGACTCAGACTCGCTTATGGAGCATGATAATTTTCATTTCCCCCATACAATTATAAACCCTAAAAAGTTAAAGTACGTTTGGCTGTATTGAAAAGTCTTGTCATAATGATCTGGCTATAATAAGTTCAGTACATTAATTTCCAGTCTTACTGGCATAAGCAACAGTCTGAACATCCCTGAAAACTGTCATTGCACAAAGAAATTAAACCAGACAGTATCTAAATTCTAGAGCACTGGACCCATAATGCTTTTAATTTTCTCTGGAAAATAAAATCTAAAATAGAATATTCACCTTTGGACCTTGGTGTCCTTTTCCTTCGGTCTCGAAAAGCCGCACCTGACTGCAAGGCCTCTAACAGGCTATCCATCACTCCAGTCTCCTCACCTTCTGTAAAGGAAAAAGAAGGAACCCTCTTGGTTACCATAGCAATATCAAAGCATAAAGAATAACACCAAGAAAAACCAATAATAATGGATACCTATAGTATTATTAAAACTATTCATTTCAAACTATGACTAGTGCTTTAATATTTACAGATTGCTCTCTTGCAATTAACCACAACAGATTTGGTCTTCTAGAGATTGAGCTAGACCAAATTCTATTCCACCCATTTCACATATTCCTCTTTCTCTAGACGGGGAGTCAAGCATAGTTTTAAGTGAAATGTCATTTCACTCATATTTTCATTTCTTCTACAACTGCAAATAATCAGTCTCATGTCAGCTTTGAAGAGCTGTCCCTTATATGATTTGTTACATTTGACAAAAAATCATTCAGTTATTGCGATAAAAAGTTGAAATTGTTTCTCAGCGGGGAGCAGAGTGAACAGTATTGGACTGGATAGGATACAGTGATATCCACAGGTAGCTTTAATCAAAAGCCATTTTCCGTTCACATTTAATAACCTCTGGCCAATATTAAATAATTTATGTAGTTCAGGAGAATTCTACTCATTAAATTACATGCTTATAATGCCTAATAATATACGCAGGTGTATAATAACCCCCAAAAGAATTATGGATGTTACCCTGAGATGGTAACCAAATGCAAGTATTAAACACTCTCCTTTTACTTCCTCAAATAAACACATCAGAAAGCGTTATATTTTTGAACCTTGTTACACCATTGTATGTATGCATAGGAGGACAAGGAACAGAACTCCAGGGATTAACTATACAACAAAAAAATCTCTACAGAGGAATAAAGAATTTCATGATAGAAATCTCATTATACCCCACTGGGCAAAACTCCCTAGGTCAACTCACATCTCAGATAGAGTCAGCAGTTACTGCTAACAGTGAATATGCAAATCAGGATAAAAATTACCTGGTGCATATAACAAGATGCCGAGTACAGGGAGACAATCTCTGCCCTGGTCCTGCTGGCCTCACCATTGCTGACACAAACCAGGGTCCTTCTTGGCCACCTGAGCACACACTGGCTCACTTTCAGCTGTTGCAAATCAACACCCCCAGGGCCATTTCCACTGGGCAGCTTTCCAGCCACTCTGCCTCCAGCCTGTAGCACTTCAAGCGATTAATGTGACCAACATACAGGACCCACCAGTTGGCCTTGCTGAACCTCATACAACTGGCCTTAGCCCGCTGATCCAGCTTGTTCAGATCCCTCTGCAGAACCTTTCTGTCCTCCAGCAATTCAACACTTGTCACCTAGCTTGGTGTCATCTGCAAATTGACTGAGGGGGCACTCAGTTCCCTCAGCCAGATTACTGACAAAGACACTAAACAGGACAGGGCCCAACATTGAGCCCTGTGGAGGGCTACTCACGGCCAGCCATCAGCTGGATGTAACTCTACTCACCACCACTCTTTGGGCTCAGCCATCCAGCCAGTTTTGTAGCCAGGAAACAGTAACCCTTAGTTCTTCTCTTTTCTCTATACTCTGTACTACAAGACTAGTTTTCAACCTTAGACAAAGTGCTATACACAAAACCAAATAAGTGAAAATCAGCAAATAAATAATAATTTTGTCTAACATTTATATTTATGGTAGGTATAGAATAAACATGAAGACTGAAATACAGAACGTTTTTTCATTTTGCTTTGTGTTTGCTACAACGTTTTAATACACTGAAGTTTGCTCTCTTATAACTAATGGACTATCACACCTATTAGTATGGCTTGGAATATACCTTATTAAAAAATCACTCACTTATGTTTTCAGCTTCCTATTTGTTTGTTCAGGTTTGGTTTTTGTTTTGCTCTTTTTTTTTTGTTTTGGTTTTAGTTTGGTTTGAGGTTTTTTTTTGGTTTTGGGGTTTTTTTGGTGGTGTTTTTTTTCTTGTTGGCTTGATAGGGGATTTTTTGTTAGTTGTTTAACTTTCTCCATCTGATGTCATGCAATTTTCTAAAATACTAATGTCTGGAAATGAATATAATCAGTGAATAGTTTCAAACCAACGTGATGCCTGAAGAAATTTTGAGCCAAGCCATTAGTTACAGTAACAAACATGAATGCTGGAGGAAAGCTTACAAGCATTTTGGGTAATAGAAATTCAAAAAAGACTGAATAGTATTACAGTCCCTAAAATGGTAGCATTAATGTCTATGGAAAAGAGTTCATAAGTTTTGTTTTAGGAAGTAGGAATAACAGAAGAAAAATTTCAATACTATTTCAGCATGTCAAACGTTTCCTCTTAAGCCTGTCCAAGACTACTACAGATTTCATAGTAAATTCAAAAACTTAAAAATTTTCAGTATAAAAAAATCCTGGTTACTATGAAAAGGCTCATCAAATAAATTTAAAAAAAGATTTAAAATAATGAAACAAATATTGAAAATCCACAACTTTTTGTAGTAAAGCTGTAAATGTACGTGCACTGTTTTTCACACTTATCTGAAATATTCTGGTAGTCACAAAGTGGATTGTAGATTCGTGCTTCCACGTACATGCACAACAGTATTAGAAGAATAAATTGTAGTAGATTGAAATTTAAATTAAAAAACTCTTCTAATAGTTGTCCTGTATACACAGATGTATGGAAACAAGCTAACTACTGCAAATAAAAGCATTCATACTTAACAATCTTTGTACCCAAAACATGTAGAAAACTTGGTTTTCAAACTGGTACAGCTTCAGTAAGCTCCAAATTCTGGTTTCTGATACCTACATCAGCAGCTGACTGTGATAACTTCTGTCAAGTTACGCAGGTAACTATCAGTACCCACACTGTTAACAAGGTTGTCTAAGTGTCTGTGATGGGAAGATTAAGAAATGAGAGTCTACCATGCAGTATTTGAGAAATCTTTTAAATTACCTTGGGAAAGCTGTGTACAACACTGCTACCATGACAGTACAAGAGTCACAAATCCTGTTTGATATAAACATCTCCTAAGGGACCTTTAAATCGGCTTTCACAAGCTGCTGCAGATGACTGGCTCCACTCCCAATTGGCTTCCTAATTAGTCAAGTGTATCAATCTTTTGACATCATAGAACTAGGAATTCTAGTTGGCTTGCAGATAGCTACATAGCCCACAGTAATTCCTTTGAGAAAGATACCCTTTTATGATTTAAATGATCTCTTTTCCCTCAATTGCAGAATAGAAGATTTAAACACTTTTTAATATCATACCTAATTAAAACTCGTACAACTGTCTTTTAAATACCATCTAAAGGAGAAGTAAACTTCCCAAAGTAGCCGGTGAGTCTTGCCCTTGACATTTCAGTGCCAAGTCAGATATAAACTACCTAATTTCATAATTACATCTTTAAAAATGTTAGGTATATTAAAGACTCTTCTTTTCTAGTGCACTGAGTATCATTAGCTTTACATGTATACCTATAATGTCTTATAATGATAGCAACAGATACTGCAGTTAGTAGTGACACTTGCATTTCATGTACTTATAAAGAACAAATTATATATACCATAATTCCAGGAGCAGTAGTCCAATGACTTGATAGAATCACAAATACCAATAGCAATTTGGTTTTATAAAAAGATTATAAAGATTAACAAGATTATTTTGGATGAAAAATGCCTTATTTTTACCATTCCCATGAACCTGTCTAATATAAAATAAACCACAGAACACTAGGACTCCAAAAGTTCACTTTACCAGGAGAAAACATAACACTATGCCTATTTCCTTTTTCGCAGAATCAAAGCTTTATTCAGCTACTCTTCTCACAAAAGAAAATTTTAAAAAGTTTCAGGAAAGCAAACTAGGGATTCTTTAGCATGGTTTCTGTTGATGTTGCTTACTCAATCTGTACACTTAAGAGATTTAGCCACAGGAATTTTGACTACCATCTTCCACCTGCCTTTATTTATGGCATTGCAACTACATGCAGCTTTTTGCTATACTGTAGGTAATGAAAAGGATCAGGTCCTAAAGCCAAACACTAAGTTTCATGTGAAACTAAAACCACACGACTTGGAGAAATACATATATTAAAAAGAAACCTTACAGATTCCACAGATGTTACAGAAGGAGAAGGGTGCAAAACCTCAAGGGCTACTCCTGAAGTTATCTGGATAGTCGAGTTTAATTATCTTTGTTTCATCTTTGACTTAACTCCATGGCAGCACTCAAGCCTTTATATAATTTAACAACAAAATTGGAGCGCTGAAGCTGTCGGATTTGTTTTCCTCATCTTAAGAATTAAATCCTCTCAATTCAGCAAGTACCATAATTGATACCTTTTTACTCTTGTTTGATGGAATACAGACTGCTTTTTTTTTCTTCATCTCCAGCGCAGGACATAATGCAAGTTAGGTGTACTGCACCCAGTTTTTGACTGACTAAAATGTAAACCCTTCACAGACTTGTTCCAGGTTTAGCTCCATCATATCTTGTGCGTTTAGGTACAAAAATTTCAGAGGCAAGTGATTATCAGGCTTGGGACAGTGACAGCTGAGATGTTTCCAGACTATTTACACAGGGAAGGAAAAAAGAAAGTTACATATTTTAACTTTATTAATGTTGTACCTTTACTTTAAAGACATCATGAAAAGTCTTTTTTATTTGTTTGTATAAGGCCTGATTTTGATTAGTGCAGGCTACAAAGCACTGCTCTGCTGACTAAAGGCCTCCATCTGAGTAAAATTTGAAGTAACATGCTCTGAACAAAATCACAAGAGGAAAACTTTGGCCATGTGTAGTTTTGAATGACTTAGGCTCCAGAAAGCAGAACAGTAGATCACAGAGAGGAAGATAATTTAAGCCATCAGCGCAGCAGTGAGCTCCAATGTTTTGGATGTGAGTTCCATCTTTCAGAGTGTAAGGCAGCCAGATTTTGTGCAGTATTCATAGTGCTGACGTGAACAATTTCTAGATCTTTCAGCCATACATATGATCAGAGCAGAAGACTTTTTGAAGGCTTTTGCATAGTAAACAGAAAAATATAATGCAACCTTAAAGTTTCAATGTAACATGTTTAGCAATGACTGCCTAAATTCTCAGTCTAAGTTCCAATGACATTCAGATACAATTTCACAAAGAAATTGTGGGTGGAGGATAAGAGCAACTTTGTCCAGAAAATGCACAGCTTATATAGACTGCAACTTGAACTTGTTCTAAGGCTTTGAATTTTTTCTGGTAAAACCCATAGCAGCAACCAGATAATCTTGATTGACAAGTGAGTTAAGGAACACATGACTATCAGTCTGACTTTCAATAACAGTGCACAAACTAGAGCCATGACCCAGAACACACGGATTCCTTTGACACTGATAAAATTTGGGGTGAACCTTGTTATAATACAGTAAGAAAAAGAAAACTTCCAGTGTACAGTTACAAGCAGAAATAGCTGCCTTGGATGGACTGGTTGAAAGGACAGCGCCTTCTAGATTTAGAAGTATCAAATCCAGCTTCAGAAAAACATCACTATTTGCAGTGACTTCAGGCTAAAGACACATAACAGCCTTTCCAAAAGTAAAACACATGCACATACCTCATGTTTCATATGAACACTCTAGTCTAGTATCAGAAGTTTTACATTTCTTACTTAGGCCCAACACAAAGTAGAAAGCCTTTGATAGTGCTTCAGAGCCCTTGGCAAGTATACTCTAAAAACGTGTGATTTCTCCTAATGACTGATGCACCCATTCCATAAATCTAGCTGAGAAAAGTAGGTTTCATGCCATGCCACCTTGTTTGTCCTTGATAAACTGGTCCATTGCTGAGCTGTCCTAGAGTGTTTTTATGGTTTAGAAGTAGATACATTTCGTCTCTAAGCATATGATCAAAGAAGGCCCCAAATTTCAGAGAGCTTAAAACAAGATAAATTCAAAATAAACTCCAGCCCTCATGAATTCTGAAAGACAGCTGTCCCTTTCAAATCAGCTGTAGAAATTAGGGTTGGTACCTACACAAATTTAATTTAAGATAGCTCATATGACAAAACCAAAAGGTAAGCTATGGTAAGAGGTGGTTCTTTACAACAGAGAAACAAAAATACTTCAGTGGTGTAAGGTACCAATTCTTGCATCTCATCTGGATCACAATTTCCCATTTAAGTAATGGGACTGAGAGTGAAATCATCTTAATATTTGAGCTTTTTAATAAAAATGATAATTTATTATTGAGATGAATCAATAAAATTTCATTTAGAAAGCAGGAAGAACAACTATGGGAGCATTATTAACTGAACAAAGCTTCTTAAAAGAATATATGGAGCTGAACATAGTACACCTGCGTGGGTGTGTACGAACATCTTGTCTCTTGGTTACTGTGTGCCTCTGACGGATCTTATTGAGCACAGTACTGTTTCCATTTAGATTTATAAACAGCCAATAAATTAGAAAATATACACAATGATTACTCATACTGATAGTTGAGCTACAGAGATGAGGGGCTGAAGGAAATTTTCAAATTAAATAATTTTTCACCAGTGGAGTGATAAAGTTCTGACTGGATTACATGACTGGGCTTACTCTAAGGAAAACATTGAACAGCTTTGTGTGGGAAAGAGCCTTTGGGTTTTGGATTGGGTAGGTGTAAATGCCTAAGAATATCCAGGAAAATTAGACCAACAGCCCACCTACCCCTGCATTCTTTGTGCCCTAGTAGCCGATAGCAAACATCTACGCAAAGGACAGGATAAATATATAATTATATTTCTAGAATGGTCTCTTGGTCTCCAGCTGTTCATGATTCAAAGACTTGGTATTTAAATTTAGTAGCCTTCAATAGAAAGAAGCTGCCAGAGAAATCAAGTAACTTTTGTCAGCAAGCTTCAGAGCAAGAGTATTTTGGTATGCAGTAACAAGACTGTACTTCTGTAGAACCATTGAGGTATTGCTCAGAGAAGATAAGCGTCCTAGCAAACAGCATAGTAATGGAAGCAGCAGCAGACTCAGTTTGAAGGAAGAGTCAGAGACATGACCTTCCCATCAGCTAGCTTTCCAACAATTACAGAGGATGTTCTTGGCTCTTTTACAACCTTGGACTGAGAAAGGTAAAAAAAAAAAAAAAGCATATCCTCCAATGCTTTGGTAAGGATATTTGTTCCTCCCTTCCTCTGTAACTTGAGAGAAGAAACTCTTGATACAGAAAAAAACCTGAGAGAATAAAAGTATCATATAGCAGGAGTGAGAGTTTAGAGGACTCAGATGTGGACCTCCTTACAGAGGAGATGTGAGGTAGTATTTGGAGTAGGAAATGCCTACTCAAATCAAAACCTACTATCTGTACAAGTGTTAGAGCTCTTAATCCCAAAGATGTCTCCAGAGATTGTAATTGTTTTTCATGGTAATGCCATTTTAAGTTTTCAGCATTGTTCTCACATTTGTTGAGAAATTTTACCGCTATAACATAAATAGCAAGCCTTATGAGAATATTCATCTACAGACATTACTTTATTGACCCTTAATTTTTTCAACAGTTCTGTTTGTTCTAATTATTTTTTTCCTCTTCCAAATACAGCTGCTATTTATTTTTCCTTGGGCTTTGTGTAAACCGCAGTCTCACAAACACTTTTCAGCTGCTCTCTTCAAAGATTCCACTTCTAAGTAAAATTTTCAGAAGGAAAATAATTGTTTCTTCTAAACAACTTGCTCTTTTGGAGCTACTAAATAGTACAAACTAACAGCAGTTGCTGCATTCTGAGACCATGGGCTGCAAATAAGTGCATGAACCTCCATGTTCCAGAAGACTTAGCACCTTTGACATCTTGTTAGAGCATGACCTGTGACTATTAGTTGTTGGTTAAATTAATATACATTCAGATCAGTTCTACTTTTTTGCACTAAAACCATCAAATTCTGTGAACACATAAGGTTTTGCTGTATCTCATCTTTTGCTGTGGCTTCTGCAGATGTTTTACATCAGACATCTCACAATGAGTCTTTTAGATTTTTTTGATTAAACATACCTGTATTTCATCATTCTCTGGAACTTTTTCAAGCATGAATGTGACAATTATTCTTGAGGGAACATCTGGATGTTCTCGGTAATTTACCCAGATTTATACATTACTGTCAAAACAATACAATAGTAGCTGAAAAATAACCTCCATACTTAGGGAATTATCAAGTGATATCTCCTTTCTGGTGGATTTGTGGCCAAATGTCTGTCACATCTCCTTCCTCATATGTATGACTTTTTTTTTTTTTTTTTGGAAACAGACATTATGCAAAAATTAGATCTATTCTCCAAAATCATCATGGGCTTACTACCAACTGTCCAGTAAATATTAACATGAGTAAATACTGAGTAAGCAACTCTAAAAGGCGTCCAAGTTCTTTCTGCCATTGTAATTTAACATAAGAGGAAGAGGTTACACCCCTCATAGTTATGGAAAAGAGTTATTTCCCACTGGGCTCCTAATAAAAGTGATTCTTAAGAATGAATTCAAACAACAGAAAGTGACCTCAGGAATCCTCTTGGTGAAGAGGGTCCAATTTGAGGATAAGTGGAGGCAATCAGGGAAGAAGAGGAAAAAGTTATCAGGACCAAGGAGGAACTGACTTGAGTGGAGCACTTGAAATTCTAAAAGGGGAAGGTACCTGGAGAAAATAACTTACACAAAATGCTTGTTGGTTATTATTAATATATCGTTAGGACTTCTTCATATATATCATTGTCAGATCTTTTATCCCCTTTACAGTAAATTTAGCTGAATGAAACATATTCCTAAATTCTCAAAAGCTAGTATTTACTACATTATACTATACTATACGTTGTCCAAAAACCTGCATTTTTTCAAAATATTAGCCCAGTAGACATTTTAAAGTAACAAATTACCAACATATGTTAGAAACTAATGATGTCATTTCATTGACTTTTGCAGTCATTCACTCCCCTCAGAGGACAGGAATACTCTTGAGAAGTCTTGAATCTCTTACTCCAGTGAGAACAAATAAATAAAATAGAGGCCTTACAAACTTGAGCTAAGCAGGTAAAGTAGGGTTTTTGAGGGTACCTACCAATATAAACAGCTTTGGGGATTTTTAAATTTATTTCAAAGACAAGCATTTTATCTGTTGGAATCTGAACTTTAATTACCTAATTACATTTACTACTTTCATTTTTTAAACTATCAGTACTGGGATCCATGGTGACCTTTTGTTTTGTAGAACAATTCAGAACTAATGAAAATATTCATATTGCTCAACTTAGCAGACAATAATAAAGCAGTAAATATTTGAAGAACCAAAGCCTAAAATGCTCTTAGCAAGTTTGTGAGACAGGAATGTGGGGTTTTTTTTTTCCAAAATGAGATAAACAATACAAAACATCTGAAAAATAAATGCTGCAAAATTGACTGCAAATAAGGTCATAACTGTTTAAATGAACTAAAACTTATTTAAAACCAGATCATTATGATAAAAATGAAACTGAATAACATAACTGAAAACAAACTAATATGCTATATTGGAAATCAGATTTTCCATTTTGGCATTTCTTCACTGATTTTATGCAAGAAAAGGGCAAACTTTGTAAATAACCACTCATAAAAGTGGTTTGTTACTTAAACAGTATTCAGAGTAAGACACAATGAAGATGCCACAATGATGGAGTTCTCAATTATATTACAATAAATTTAGCTGCTATTATCCCAGCTATAGAACTCTTTACATCCTGATAAGATCAAAATAATTGATTGGCGTGCTTCTACTAAGAATCTGAACAGCATGAGAAAGTATGTAACTGAATGTTAATAGTATGCAGACAAGTGGCATTTACATAAAGATCCCCTTTCACTGGCTATTTACCTTTGGAAGGATAGTGTGTGATAGTTTGATCTGGCATCACAAAAGCAAGTAAAGCATCTCATGATGAATATAATTTTGTAGTCCAGAGAATATTTAGAGGACAGATTTTATTAACATAAATTTCAAATGCTAAGTATCACTCACTACATAGTCAAAATGTTTACTGAATTCCACTTACTTTTCAAGTTAGGATGGAGCTGAAAGGAAAATATGAAGCTAATACTTTTACTATGTAAACTGAAGACTCACAGCCTTCTTCATCAGTGAACTATTTGAGCTGTGACTGCTAGGACATATAGGTGTTGCTAATATGTAAGTAGACATACAGACTTTTAGCAAACTACAGTTTAGAGGTGTGTAAATATGACACTGCTTGCAGGTCCAAATCTCAAAAACCATTTGCAAGAGGGCAAATGAAATGATTCCATGTAATAACAGAAATCTATGGTCTTATTAGCAGAAGCTAAAATTTATATTGTAAAGCCTACCTAAATGTTCAGGTTTTTCTAAAACATGCTGTACTGCATATTCATAGAATGCTACACACTTCTCAAACTATAAAATATTGATGTATACTGATGTATTTATACCTGAGATAGAAAAAAGATTACTTTAAAACTTTATGAAGACATATCACAAAGTACAGATATTTATCTAATTTTAGAAAATGACCATATCAACACTGAATTTGGTGCAAGAGTATGGCAAAAGAAGCCTGATATAGAAGTATGGATGACAGAGCATACCTGTGATCTAGATGACTCAGTTGTCACCTGTGTATCAAAGGCACAACATAGGCTAAGAAAGATTATTATGGTTTGTGAGAAGGCCAATTTATTACAGGATACTTTGGAATTCATATTTGCATTAAATGTCAATTACTACTAGTAAAATTATTTTCATCCCGAAGAAATTAGTTTAAACTAAAACTCAGGAGTTACCTTTAATCCAGATTGATTTTCTTTTTGGGTTAATATGACCTTTGTAGTCTTCATTTTTTTTGTTGTCATTGTAGTTCATTCAGTACTGGTATATACAGTCGTAACAGGCTTTATGCAATTTACTGACTCAAGTCACATACTGGGTATATTTTAGTAAAAGTTATCTTTCATTACATATTACTTTATAATGTAAGTGTTCCTGCACATGGCAAGGGGGGTGGGGGTTTATTGTCCATTCCAACCCCTTAGCATTCCATTATTCTATGATTCTATATTAAGTTTTTGTCAATGCAAAAAAAGTCAGCAAATACCCCCAAGTAACAAAAAACTTTTGCAGTATTATGTAGGTTACTTTTATGCAAAAGTAGTTTCCTCCAGCCCTTGCTCTTCAAATAGCAGATGATTCAAAAGCATCCAAAAGCAGATGAAAGATGAAGAAACCCAAAGAGAAGGACTTCAAGAACAAAGCAGAATCTGGGGCAGGTTAAATGGTTGTGTTGTAAATGAGACCAGTGGTTAACAATACAAGCTTAGAATGGTGATACAAATCCTGTTTAAGCGCCCGGATAGCACCTCAGGTCTTGAAAGGTATGAAGTGTAGGCTGAAAAAGAAGCTCCAGAATCACAAAGTAGTCACTAATGGCTAATTAACGGTCATTGAAGAAAAGCACAACCTCAAGCATTGGGAAAAGATTGCTTTTACCTTAAGAAAAAGAGCAGCAGATAAGTAAGAGAAAATCAAAGGCATTGCTGTGGCCTGGGCAATTAGCACACCCTGAAGCATTTTACATCCTCTAACCTAGAGATAGTTCAAATGCTTTTGTCTATCTAGAAACTAAACCATTTTATAAAAGAATAAGATTCAAAACTGCACATGGGGAAGAAAAGAGAGATGGTAGAGTACGAAATAATAAAATCTATTTCCATTCTACCTTCCCCTGCAGAAAACCTCTAAAATTTCAGTATGTCAGCTTGTCAACTAGGAACATCATTGGTAGCCATCATCATCAACACTACAGTATCAACTCCATGGGATTTTATACTGACAATAAATTTAGGACACAGATGTTAAAACAGACTATGCAGAGGTAGTGATTGATAGGAATTAAGAACTAATTATAATGATAATGACAAACAAAGCACAAGGGTAAGATAATAGCACAACCAGTGCTGCTAATGACTGGCAGCCCAGTAAAGCGGGATTGGATTAATTTTTGATTGTTTTTTCTTGTTTGTTTTGATTTTTTTACTGCTGTTGCTGATTCTTTGAGTTTTTAAAAGAAGTTTAAGAGAAACAGTTAAAAAACCGTGAAGTAGCACATAGTACAGGGATACACAGCCATTCCTAATCTTCAAATAATTTTCCATTAAAAAGCCATGTTACTCACAAAGAGTTGAGATGTAGAGTACGCTATGATCTATCCACTGAGAAAAAAATTTTGAAGAGCCATTTAGCATCTATGCTCTCATCTTTTATCTTCTACCAAGTATGCACCTCTTTGAAACCCCAAAAATGACTTCTGGGTTGGTGACATCAATGAGTTTTATTCGAGAAATATTTGAAATAATCTTCCTACAAATCTAACATCTGATCTAGTCACCATATAAAAAAAATAATAGGCAGCAAAAATCAGTTACTCCACAGTCACACTTCAGGCAAGAGTGTTTTGGTATTTTGACAGAGAGAGGACCTGGTTAAGAATTTTTTAGCAGATCAGACATGACTGATCTATAGATTCTTAATGAGAAGACAGCCTTTTTATGAACAAGTTATAGCTAGGAAAAAAAAGGGGAAAAAGAAAAAAAATTGCTTTTTTATTGGCTATATAACTCCAAAATATCAGAGCTACATTATGCCTCCAATTAAATACTGTAAATACAATTTTGGTAAGACTGTCAAAATAACAATAACAATCATTAAAAACAAAACAAACAACCCCCATTTTTCATATATTTGTTGTTGTCCTCCCTGACAAATAAATCTACCACACTTGCTTTCCTTCCCACTCCCAAAATTCAGGTTTTCTAGTAAACTTTGCAACTCGTCAGTGGCCAATTTAGTCAATATCAGGCTCAAAACACTTAGAGCTTGAGGTGATCCTAACACCATCTTTTACTGTCAGCTGTTCCAAGCTGAACTTTAAGTGACTCACAGGACAAGAAACATCTTTCTGTATACTTGCATGATACCAAAACCCCAGGCTACTTAAAGACAAGTAGAGTACAAGTACTTAGTTCCCTGCCACATCAGCAGAAGTGGAAGGGCTCTCTATCAGAGCACTGCATATATGTGTATGTAACACATAAGTCTCCAACGTTGGCACCTGTATTCTGGGAAGATTGAATATGACATTATGAAGAACAGGACTTGAGAGCAGCCTTAACTTTGACTAAAAAACTATTGATTTTTCCATCCAAAATACTATCAGTCATACAAACAACATGCCTGAGAGAAATCTCATTTGAAACACTTCCAACCACGCATAAATGCAGACACCACTTTTACCCCTTCCTAGTGATCTGCAGCCTCCCCTGTCTTCTGTGAGCTTTGAAAAGATTGTCACTGGTGTTTTCTGATTGGGTCTTGAATTGTACTTCTAAAGAATTAGAATTTCTATGTTCAGAGAGCAGCTGTCTGATTTCCCATAAGAAGGCTTTAGACTCACACCTCAAAACACGGATAGGCTTATAAAAATAAATCAGACTTTTGGTCTGAAGCATCTCTGAAACTAAACACACCTACTCTAGCTATTAGCGAAAACTGGGAGAGACAGATAATCATTTATGCCAAAGGTGTCAACCAAGGTTTAGTTAGGGAACTGTTTAACAAGATCTGCTCAGGAAAAAGAAAAAAAGAGTAGCTCATGGCAATTTACACAGTAAGTCATGTATCATTCTGAAGGACTACAGAAGCTCAGTCTAGGATAAAATACAGGTGTATAGAGGATCATCAGACCCCCCTTTTAGTAACAGAAAACTCACAGCATCAGCCATCTCTTTTGGTACAAAAGACAATATAGCACCAGTAACTTTTAAAATGCATGGCTGAGAGGGTTTTTGAGGTGTTTCAATAGGGACCTGTTAAAATAACAATTGACATACTCAAAGAAAAATACAAAGTAATTCAGGAAGGGCTTAGTCTTATGAAAGAACAAAAATGAGTATGTAACCTGTGATTTGGAAAATGTCTTTTCTCAAGTAACATAAAGGGTTCTGAGTATAACTGAACTTAGACTTGGTCACACAAGGTTCAATATATTCCAATGGAAAAATAAGAAGCAGCAATTTGAGTTATTTTATAACTCAAAACCCCAGGTGATTAGGAAAGCTTATTAAAATAACCCAAAACTTAAACACCTCTTTGCTGAAAACTTTAATCAGTGAAAAAGCATTAATCTATTTTGTTTGGTTGGTTTTTTTTTCTCATAACACATTCAGATAATGAAAAAATACGAGCTTTATTTCCAGTAAAATACTTGGTAAAATGTTTTCTACATCTCTTACCTGTTTTCATTTCTAGCAAGCGTTTTTTCTTTTGTTGTCTCTCTAGTTTTTCTTTTTCTGCCTTCTCCTTAGCTATTTTAGCACGTCTCTGTTTTTCTTCTGCTTCCCTTCTTCTCATATTTTCTTTTACTGCTTGCTATGAAAAAAGTAATAGAGTTACATTAAAATGGAAGTCTTAACAAAAACAAAGCTGAACCTTGAAAACAAAGAAAAAAGCTGTCAAACCGTATCCCCTAACTAACCCTCATTTATCACATCAAGTATTTTACATTCCATATTTAGTCCATTTTATGCAGAAAAGTAAGCAAATTCAGAATAAATACATTAAAAGCATACTAATTGCCCCCAAATGAGGATTGTATATTCAGCAAGAAATACATCTTAAGAATGCACATGTTAATGTAGGAAGAATTCAAAATGTCTAAACCACCTTGTTCTACAAAAATGTATGTTACCATTTGTAGCCCCAAAACAATTTCAACATTTTCTTCTTTCTTATCCTGCCACTATACCAAGCAAAACAAGGCTGCCTGGGTAACAGTGTCGCATTTTTTTCTTATTCTTATCAACACATGCATTAATTCACTGGGTTTAAAAATTCTGGTTAATATCCATACAATACTGTTTATTTTGAATTATACATATGTACTCTAAAACTTCCAATGAAGCTAAAACAGAACAACGAGTTTCAGAGTTTTGAAATAAAAATTTTGCATATTTAGACATTAAGCAAAAGAACTTTATTACATTCAATACATTTTTAACAAAAGTATTTTTGGATTACCTTTTCATTATTTTAATCTTAGCTATGTATGATGGTAAACTCTCAGTGCTCTGAGAATTTACTTTTGCATTAAAGTGCACTTATTCTTCATTGCAGAAAGTTTTTTTTTTTCAGAGCAGTTACACAGAACCCCTGTCTTTCATAATATATCAAAAGTGTCCCCTCTAACAAAATGGCTAACATCTTCACAAGGTCTGAGGCAAAAGCTGTAAGTTTGCAGAGATAATTAATGTTTCATTTGTTTTTAGTGGGAAAACATCCAGACTGCACTCAGGAAAAAAGAAAAAAAAACAGACTGACAAATATAGCACAGATGAATGTGGATTACAGCAATACTTGCACAGGCACTATGACAGCATCAATGTCATAGAGAGTAACCAAATGAAGAAGAAAGAAAAACATCACATAAAGCTTGTGAAGAAATACTTATCTTGGATAACTGAAGAAGAATAAGCTTTCCATCATGAAAAAAACGACAATGAGATGGATTTTTTATACAAAGCAAAACTGTACTTTCACAGTGACTTCTCCAAAGTCACCTCTGTCAAATTTCTTGATACAGGGGGAAGAGGCCAGATGCTTCCTACAAAATGCTAAAATTTTTGATTGAATTAATTTTGACAAATGATTTGGTGATTTTCAGATTAGGCATTCTGTACAATAAACTACTGGATAAAATTCAAATGGGACCTGGTAATTGAAAAGTACAATATTGGCAGAAGTCACACACTTTCCTAATAGGGTGACCAAGGAAATTTCTATTTTGCACCTAACTTTTTCCCCAGAAATAATATCAGTAGGACTCAGCCTCAGACCACAGTCATTCAAATGTAGATGTCTATTCTTTCTAATCACATTGAACAAGAGGGCCTGACTTAATAGCTTATACCTTCATATGCAGTGCAAATTGCATGCTTTGGAGTAGTACACCTTGCCCCCAGCCTTTCTCTAACAGGAACATGATTTTCCACAAATTCTATGTCAAAGCTTAACATTTCAGGCTGATGATGTCTTGGGTACTATTTAAGACACTTCTCCAGGATACTAGGTACTTCTGTTGCTATGTCTCCCTTGAGACATCAGGCAGATAGCTCTCCAAATTCCACTACATGAATTAAGTATGCATCTCCCTTGACTAAAACACAAGATTAAACACTCAAACTCCCATACAGATATGCCCTAAGGCTAAATTCTATCCCACGTATCCCAGGTGTTTTTAGCACGAAATGTAAGTGGAATGCCAAGACCTAGATTTTCCAAACTGGAGGCATTCTTGGGTTCTCTCCTGTGATTTCCAGGGTCGTTTCTAATTTTTATTTAAGTATTTGCTTTATATAAAGGGAAAATAGAGTCTAGGGAAAACTTACTTGGTTGCTCTTCCTCTGGTTCTTGAAGTTATTGGCACTCTAACCTAGTGCCAGTAGGAGCAAGGGGTTTCTATACCCTGTGATTAGCCCAATTAGCCTACTCTTGGACAAAAGACCTGTTACCTTAAGGTGTGTTTGTTCCCTTTCCTACAGTTGGAGGAAAATTATAACCATTAGAAAATTTCTTCATCATGAAAGCTATCCTTCCAAGGAAAGGAATGAGCTTGTTAGCAGTACCCATGAGGCTGTCAAAGCACAGAGGGAGGTTAACAGGGATATCTGATACCTAAGATGTTCCACTGAGTGTACCAGGAATTTAGCTGTGGAAGCTAAAGCTCTGAAGGCAAGATGCTTCCCCCCTTTTTTTGGATCTGGTCAAGTAACTGTACTCTAGATTTGGTGCTCAAAGA
The DNA here is from genome assembly GCA_013400175.1 of Phainopepla nitens. Classification (NCBI taxonomy): domain Eukaryota; kingdom Metazoa; phylum Chordata; class Aves; order Passeriformes; family Bombycillidae; genus Phainopepla; species Phainopepla nitens. The sequence goes on along the minus strand of VXBQ01006195.1, from coordinate 132,655 downwards.
GTGAGAATAATAATTGTCACAGCTATCAAATAACACTGAAATACAAAGTGCAGATCCAAGTTAGCTATGAAACTGAAGTCTAGGGCTCCAGATTTAAACACAGAGATTTTTAAAACTTTTTAATACATTTTCATTAATTAAGAATTAAAACAAGATTAAGTATTAAATGATAAGTAGGAAAATACCTCATGTAAATCATCAACTTTACATGAAAACAAGTTGACTGAACTTCACTCTCCCATACCTACTGGTGACAACTGGTCTTATACTTTGGGCTTCTTAATAATCCAATGATTTTTCAGCACTAAATTTATAAGTCTTCTCAACAAAATTTTCTAAGATAACAATGACATTCTGTTTGTGCCAGTAATAAAGACCAATATAAACAATTCTGAAAATCAGCTCATTTGTCTCATGCTAGGCATCTCAAAAATCTTTTTTGAAAAGTCTCAAAACTGAGCAGCTACTCAAGATTTTGGTTAGTGTCACTGAATGATAGGGGGTTTCATGCCTTATCTACACATCTTTTTCATATAGCCTTCAAACTGTGCTCTGCAAGACAGAATTATTAATTTTCCTCAAGGTTTCTTCTATCGTGCTCATCAATAATACCTAACTGTTTTGAAGCATTAATTAATCTATCTTTATGACACTGCTGGGAAGTAGAGGCTAGGATCAGTGTTAATTTTACAGACACGGAGAAGAAATATGGAAAAATTAATGCAAAGCACAACCACTTCCTTAGAGCCTCCAACTCAACATTAACCTAAGTGTTTAGAATTATACAACATTTACATGGGAGGTATGGTTTAAACATCATAAATTAAAGTAATACAACTATTTTGTAATATTTATTAATTCTGAAATCAGACTACAGAGTTTCATATTAGGCACTGATCAAGTCAGGAAAACACAATCAATGCTCCTGTTCCCAAAAATCTGGCATATGTAACTTGCCAAGCAAAATTATTGTAATTGAATAATATTTAGAGTTTTATTTGTTAAACTCTGAAGCAGCAGAGGCTCCGTAATCATTACATGCTCCAAATGGTTGCTAAATATGGGTTCCAGTTTAAGCCCTTTCTTCAAATCTGACAGACGTATGAATTTCAAACTGTTTCTCAGTACCTGTGAAAGAAATAATTTTCCCCACCTATATCTTCAGACTTGTCTGAAATCATTAAAAAACCCAACCAAACAAGTAAAACCAAACAAGACTGGGAAACATGCAAGCATCCTAAATAAATAAAGTTGTAATGATCAGGCTGCAATGAGGAGTAGGTGGCAAAATGACTAAGTGAATCTTTCTACAGCTCTATAGGCATTAGTTGGATCACTCCACCAGATTTTGTCACAAAACTCATGTTCATACAATATTCCTGCAGGATTGTAGTCAGTAAGTTAAGCTATGTAACCATAAGAAGCCAGATGTAACACAAATCAGCTTATTATTCAAATTCATACATATAGATAACGTTACAAAATATAACTTCTAAGAAATATTAGGCATAAAATAAACATATTGTACCATGAACATCATTCTGAAGTTGTTTAAGTCCGTTAAAAACTCCTCCACTGAAACTTTCTTCAGGTCAATGGCATAATACCCCATCACGTTCTGATAGCGTTTTTCCATGTTCTCATGCATCCGTGAAACCTTCTGAAAATCTTCTTTGGCATGAACTAGGAAGCTGTACACTGCTGTTAAGGCTGTAAGAATACTCAGTGAATCCAATCAATCACACCACTTTCACTTAACAATGATTTGTATGCCATACATACTTTTTATTTCCTCAAATAAGGACCAAGATAATTCCTTCCATCTTGTATATACTTCCTAGTATTTACTGTGTATACTAGGCCTATGAACAAATTCAAGGACTTTCATCAAAATATCTCAACCACTTTAAATTTAAAAGATTATTCAATTACTACATAATTTCTTATGAAATTAAATTAAATTAAATGTATGTAACTAATCTAACCTCAGGCACCCATATAGTTTATTTATTTAGTATCACAGACTCCTTATTGAAGATAAATGCTTAGGTATATAAATTACAATTTCCACAGAATTTAGGTACAGACACCAATAATTAACCTGAATACTTTATCAATAAATATTATAGTTCCTACTAAAATTAGAATAAAAATAGAAAAACTGATAAACAATATTGAAAGTAAATATCATGAAAGACAAAAAACGTCTCTGTAACAGCAATGCATTTATTTCTGTTCTTGAAGGCTGCATGAGGTATTTATGCTTTTTAATTTGGAATGTCAATATAACTTAATTAAATTAGAGGTGAAAACGATAAAACTACTTATATAAAAGATAAAGTATTTATAAACAGCATCAAAATATTGCATATAAAATAAAACCCTCTATGCTTATTCAGGACTTCCGATAATGTAGTTTGCCAAAGAAGCTCAAAGACAAATTATGGTACATAGTCATTTCCCTATGTTGGGCAACTTCAGGAAGTGTGTACTTTAATGGAATGGTAGCTAAACAAATATTTATGTTCCATTATTTTCCTGCTGTAGTAAATGCTACAAAAGACAAGAAATAGTCATTTTATCTTCAGTCTCAATTGCCCACCTCAACTACTGCAAAAGAGAATTTACTGTATTTGTACACTTTCTACTACAGACTAAATACACTATGGTCACTTTATGAAGCACAGAATTTTTAATCAAGTGCATGAAAATCTAGACCAACAGAATAGCACAGGACCTGGTATTTTTTTCTTAATGGATCTCATACCTCTGGCCTCAGTCCATCATCCCAGGCTGCACAGCCCCCTCTGCAGAGCCTTTCTACCTCCAGCAGATCAACACTGCACCCAACTTGGTGTCCTTAGCAAACTTAGCTTGTGGGTGAATTCAATCCTGTTGTCTAGATGATCAACAAAGATCCTGAACAGGTCTGGCCCCAATACTGCGCCCTGGGGAACTCCACTAGTGACCAGTGTATACGAACATTTTACAGCTGGATGACTGTTTTTACTCTTCAAGTTTTTTGCAATGCACTCTTTTTTTTAGTTTTGTTTAGAAGCTGAATTCCATTTCAGTTGCATTGTTAAGTGTCCTCCTGGTTTGTTAAGGTTGCGTTAAAAATAACAAGTAAGAATTTCATGGGGGCTTTTTTGTGATTTAGAATCCAGGCCAGAAATTCACACAATGACGATCTCATATATGTGCAGGAAGGGAGAAATAATGCACTTTGACAATATTCTAATTAGTCACTAATGGCTCTTAGCTGATTCTGTATGTGTGGAACAGCCTCCCCTGTAGCAGTCTTGTGAAAAAGGACTAACCAAAGTCAAGATTTCAACAATTTAAAAAGATGTGTCTTCCATCACTCCTCAACAACCTAATTTCAGACTTTCTCAGCATGGCTCTTTTGCCAGTACAAGCTTCTTTTCATGCTTTTAGTAACTTCACAAGATGCAGCTCACAAGCAGCTTCAGACTGCCTGTGCTGACTGGCTGGCAACAGCTCAAAGAGAACTGATGCTGCCAGCCCTCTTTTCTTCTACATGAATTTGAATCTCCTTTATTCAGCTCCTAAGACGAACACAGCACACAGGAAACTGATCTTTAGACTTGAGATTCTTAAAAAATTAAGACCTTAGAAAGCTATTGGTAGGAAAGCAAAGAAAGTTGATGAGAGGTTTGTCTATAAATGCTGCCCAAGGACAATATAAAAAAGGATTTTGAGAAACAAAACGTGACAAAACACAAGCTAAGACCATCAAAGGAATGTCACCAGTTCACAAAATCACAAACAAACCAAAACAACAAAAAAGAGTGAAACTAGGAAAAAAAATTCCTATATCTGGTTTAATATTTATCCTAAAATTTAGGATACTTATTATTTGTAATTCTTTGACTATTAACAGATCTTATGAAAAAATATAGTTTTTTACAGTTATGAGGGCGCTTATTTTCACAGGGTAAAGGAAAATTATATAAATTAGTTTTGCTGTCTCTCTATATAAATGCCAGATATTAAATATTCCAGTATTTTTAGTTTCCTAGGAAGCAAGAACAAAAAAAATGGTTGAAATTATCAGTAAAATGTACACTTAATCTTGTAAATTCCAGAAAATATCCTGAAAAGAAAACCTGGGGAGTGGGGGAGGTGAGAGAAAATTTCTGTGATATTCTTCAAGACACAGCTAAAATTACAGCTATTTTAATAGAGTCCATATAAGCTGTGTAATTTTATACTGTTGAAAACTCACTCCCCTTGAATATCTGATGCATAATTTTTACAGAAAATACAGTATTCTGGCAAGATGTTTTGCTATCTAGTATATCAGTGCCAGACACGATGAATCCTTAGATTTTTATTTTCCATCTGGTGCATTATGGGATACCCCTAAGCTCTTAGCATTCTACTGAGACTGTGCTTCAATTTAGGTATTTTTAATAACTCCTCTTCCTTTTCTCCTTAAATATGGCTTTTGTTAGCCAACTCTAGCTAAACTGGAAACAACAGGGAATACTACTGAGTACAGCAATCCCAACTGCAATTATTATGAACAGGTTGATACATACGCATTATCAACTACACAATTCATTGGTTTTGGATGAATGAAGAAAGAAGTACAGCTGAGCTGCAACACAGGTGGGAGGAAATCGAGATCAAGAAGTTTGGTATTTGTTAACTTTTTCTGAAGTGCCTTTACTTCATGGACTGCCTTTTTGGAATCACTGGACTACAGATCATTCTGCTAATTAATGTAAAAGGACAGCATTGCATGGCTGAGACAAGATCTGTCGCAAAATTTCTAACTGCTGTACATTTGGTCTTGCATATTCTAGCAGCTCTTTTCACAGTGAATTGCTTGTCTGAAGTTCATACTGATTTTAATACATTGTGGTATATAAAATACTTATATATAGTAGCATATCATGCCAAGTAAAAGCAGCTGGTTACCCTAGAAAATATAATGAATAACGTTAATCTCTACCAAACTCTTCCTTAAAAGACCCCAATATTCACCACTTGTATTTTAGCAGAGTCTTCAAAAGGGAACTGAGATTGTCACTATGCTAGATGACAATAGTCTCCACAAAACATGGCAAACTTTTGAAGACTGATGCAAAAAGACTTTGAGGTCACTTCAAACCATTTCAGAAAATTATTTTCTACTAAGAGCAACCGGTGTCAATGCTGTAGGACTCTGTTAAGGATTTCCCACATTTTGGGAAAACAATTGCAATTGCCTGAAAAATACATGTCAGGGAGACTTCTTTTTATATACATATACAAAGGTTCAACAAAAAAATTCCGCATCTGAATATAATAGTTCAAGAAACACATAGAAATGTTTAGATTTTTAAATTAGTACCTTCTGAAGAGTACTTGTCAAAAAATATTACTTGTCAAATAATACCTTTTCTTTGATTCACTCCTACTTATCTCTATGTTATAATAATAAAACAAATTGGAAAGTATTTGTATCACACAAAGCTGCTGCATCCACTGTGTATGTATCATATATTACAAGTAAAGCCAGTGCTAGCTATAACACATGCCATAAGTCCAAACCAGATATTAAAAGAATGATAGACTTAAATTAAGTTTACACTGGTTGCCAAAGCCCTATCTCATTACCTGTCCACACAGTTAACATCTTGACCCTCTACCAAAGAGCAACACACATTTTTTTTATCTAAAGAGCTCAGGTCCTGTAATCTGCAAAGTCCTTAGATGCAAGGACGTCTTACAGATTCAGTTTATTTTGCACAGGGGGAACTTCAAACTATGAGGTCAATTAAGTAACCAACAGTTTGGAGGCAGCAAGTAGTCCCTTCCCTGCAGTTGAAATGGGTTTCTTCTACCTCATTTGGTAGTGAAGGCTCTGACTCATTTAAGTGCTCTTTCTTCCTCCCCTTTCTGCAATGTCAACAAATCAAATTAAATGGCAAAGGAACAGCTAATTGATCAAAAGAAAGGACTTTTTTTCCTAGCTGAAAGACAGCAATCAACTGATTGTCTCTCAAGCATTAGTTCCATAAATTTCTGTAAAAGAACACCATCAACATTACTTTTATAAGTAAGCTCAAAGTTTCTAAGCTGCTGCTTGGAAAATCAGAAGATGGGAGTTGTACTGATAAAGAGCATGTTGACTAAATCACTTAATTAGACTTTTAATATGCAATTTAAATACTCTCCATAAACCCACTAAATTTTTATTTTGAATGTACAAGTGTATTTTGTTCACTGTGCTTTTTATGGAACATTTCACTCGATGGATTTAATACGTTAGATCAATATCAATTCAATATTCTTTGACTTTCCTAATTAAAGGAAACAGAAGAATTGTGATAATAACTATTTCTTTTCAGCTAGCATACACACGATGGCTCACAAATTAACACAATCTAATATATAGGAGAAATATTCATAATTACAGACTTTGTCAATAAAGGAGTGAACCAACTGTGCATGTCTCTGACTTCCTAAAGAAACAAGAATGCTAATCAGTTCATTAGGGGGCTTTGGGTTGTGATATTTAGCGACAGGATGTAATGGCCTGCTTGTCCGTGGAGCTTAATTGTACTCAGGATGAAAAATTATTTTCTACAAAGCACTATTTTTCCTTTTTAAGACTTCCTGCTGGTTTCTTTTTAAGAGCCACATGCTTTTCAAGACATCATCACCATTCAGACTTCCTTGTCATAAAGAATAAAAGTGAAGACAGGTCCAGGTTTCCTCACGCTGGGGAGGATTATCTAACCTTTACTTCAAACCTTGTCTGCTTCGTAATTTATTGAAGTTCCTGTTTTTCTAAAAGTGAGCTTCTTTAATTAGTGTGTTCACAGACATGACTAGAAACCATATGTAACTACACTGTTTAGAAATTGCTGTCTGTCTGCTGGGTCAGGAAGTAGGTAGTAGGTAGTACTTCTGTTCATAATATTTACTATTCTGTTCGCTATATTTACTATTCAAAATATTGTCTTTGAATAGACTAATACAATTAAATATTTAGTATGGCTGGTGTAAGGACTTCAAGAGCACAGTTGCCTGTTTCAAACACTCTTTAGGCCACAGAAGGACGTTGCAATGAGATAAGTACAGAAGGGAGCAAGAGGATGCTTCTAACCTGGCAGAACTGAGATCTGGGTAGCACCTCCTGGTTAAGGCATCCAGACAAAAGTTCCCACTGTGGAAATCTGTGTAAAGTAGCAACTGCAAATACACATATCACAGGTCAAACAAAGATCCCCCCAAGTTATGGGATAGATATATAGATCTGAAACTGTGACCATCCAAGATGCACCTCCCCAAAAATGCCTCCTAGGGACAATAAATTAAGCCACTGTGTCAAGTACTTGAGATAGGATAAAGGTGATACTATTGTCGGGGTGTCATCTGATACCTAGGGGAAAATAAAGCTGGAGGAGAAGAATGGATTGCTGATAATGGACACAAAGAATGCAGAATTTCTGGTCCATAAGGAAAGCCAACTCAGCAACTGTGCTGAAATCAGCTCCAGTTGGGTAGAAGGTAATTCTGGCAGGGGGAGATCACAGCCCACTGAGCCAAGAAACACACTGACTCAAACTAAGACAAAGACTGAGCACGTGTCTAACAGTAAGAGAACTGTGTAGCCAATGAGCATTAATTCATTTGTTTGCCAAAACATATAAATAGTGAAAAGTTTTGAATCACCTCAGAACACATCTCCACCAAGAAGCCCAAGGTGAAGAAAGACTAACAGCATGCCACTGAATCCACATGTGGGGACTATCTTCTGCTTTACATCTCCCTTCCTTTCCCCCTACCCACCCCCCCCATTAACTGTTAAATAAAATGTGTTTTATTGACTTCAGCATAAGGTCTCAGGTTACTAATTGGATCTTAACAGTTGGTTTTACCTGTACTGATTTATTCCAAGTAAGACCAAATATTTATTTTGCCTGTTTCTGACAGCAGTCAATACCCAGCAATTAGGGAAAACAAGAAGGAAAGGAAACTCGGCAAACATAGCATGATAATTCCAGTGATGTAGTATTCATTTTCTAGCAGTCTGTATGTTAGTCATTCTTCTGAGCTAAAGCTGCCTCTGGGCTACTGTGTTTAATAGTCCCTGACATACAATCTTTAGACACCTATCTAAGCTTTATATGAAATTCATTCACATTCTCAGTTTCATTGTCTGTTGTCCATGAAAACCTTTCTCTTAGTATGTTTTAACCTGTTGGACAGTATTTCACATGGGATGAACCCATGGTTATTGAAAGACACAAAGAATATATTCCTCTCTTTCCTTCTGTATGGGACACAAAATTACAAGTATTTTTACTGTATTTTCTTAACTTTTTGGATTTTCCACCACCAGAGTATTATTCTATTAAAACATTCATGCTGCATAACCTACTGCTGGTTGCTGCTCGCTGCCACCATTGTGTAGATATATCTACATATACATACAGATATATCACCACATCAGTACATATATACTACACTTTTTGAGATGGGGTAACGGAAGAACTGATGATGTAAAAGTATTGCTGATTTTTATAGGATCTTCTTGTTTGTTTTCTGCTTGTTCTCAACTGGATTTGTTCCCAGTTGTTCTAATACAGTGTGGTTTCTCTTTACAAAACACACAATGAATCTCCTCCATCACATTTTATCTCCAATTAATACATGTTCATTTTGTATTAGTCTTCATCAGTTTTCTTGGTAGAGAAGCCTCCTTCTAGCAGATCCTCCTTGTAGCCCTTTTAAAAAACTTGTAGGCTTCTTTTCAGCTTTGACCTGGTCTAATGAAAGGTGTTTCTGCCTATAGCAGAGGGGTTGAAACCAGATGATCCTTGAGATTTCTTCCAACTCAAATTATTCCACGATTCCTCAATTTTATGATTTCTTTATGCCTTTGGCCAGCTTAGTTTGTGTAAGAATCTTAGTTCATGTAGTCCATTAAGTTTATACTAGAATTAATTTTGAAATTTTTTAAGTGTTTTGTGACCACTGTTTACTCCTGGGGACTTATTGCTAATTATTTTATACTAAGAAAAAGAATTCTACTCATTTCCTTCATTTAACATCATCCTTCCATTTAAATTATCACACAGTAGGGTCAACTGAAGTTCTCCCTAGAGAAAACTGATGCAAAGAACAAATTTAACTTTATGGCTATGACTTATCTTCTTTACAGACACTGATAATTCATGTCTTTTCTGGCAGGTTTAGAGCTTTTGAGATGCCTGAAAAAGACGAAGTGTAGATCCTCCTTTCCATTTCTTAAGATGATCACTATCCTTTTTAAGTGATCAGTCAACTGCTCTAGTGGTCTTCATATATGGGGATGGAATTTCAATCCCTGAAAAGGTTTATGCTACTTATTGATGAGGTCTGCCTACTTACTCTGTCTTAAATACAATTTGTAACTTTTTATCACAGTATTCCACTCACTTCTGCCAGGATGTTTCATAAATGTCCAAAATGTCAGTAACACAAAGGGAAATGAGGCATTCTACATAATCATTTTTACATTTTAGATGTTTGGCATTAGCATATATATATAGTATATATATAAAAGCATATATATAAAATATGTATATTATGCTATATTATATACATATTAGCATATATATATAATGTATATAAATTACATCTTTATTTATCCACTTTTCTCTTGCTCTCCTTCTTAGATTTTTAGGAGGATTCACTCATTCTCAATTGAATTTTGCTAATTTAGTTCTTATCTTTTTTTATAACTTTTATATCTTTTTATATCAAAGGAAAGCTGTATACTATCTGTTCCTTCAAAATCTAGTCCTTAGCTAAAAAATGCAAAAAGTTAGAGGATATTTGAAGAGCCTGCATCATGCCTATTTTGGATTAGACGATTGTTGTAGGTCCCTTCCAATTGAAATAGTCTATTCTATTCTAAGAGATAAAGAAGGGCCTGTCCTTTTTCACAGTTTAGATTTTATAACAAGAGCTTCCCATTCCTAACTTCCTAGACTACATATAATTTTCCAAACAAAGCACAGACTTTGTAAGTCCTAGCAATATTTTTTTCGAAAGCTCTCATGGATACATTTTCCTCTAACTTCCTGGCAAAATTTTATCTCTTGCCTTCAGGACCCATCTCCTAGTTCTCTTACTATGCTGTCAGTTTCTTCAGGAACAAACTTATGTTTCATGCTGTAGAGACACCATGCTGGTAGGCTGCAACATATCTCCCAAAACCACATTGAGCTGGGAAAAAAAGGCATCACCACCAACAATAAACAGAACAAACTCAACAACAAAATACCCAACCTTACAAAAAATTAGTAACGACACTGGAAAGTTAAGAAAACCCAGAGTGGCCAGAGAAGGCCTGAAGCTAAGTTGCAAACACTTGGGTTGCAGTGCATCTAAGAAGACAGAACTGGCCTTTACACAGGAGGAGCCAGTACATCCACTTGGTCTCAGGATCACTTGCCATGGCTCGCGGAACAGGATGAGATGAATCAAGAGGACTGTGTCCTGAGTCCCCCAGCCTTTGTATACAACAAAGCAGTTCTTCCAGCTAGGTAACAACTAACCATGCCTGCAGAGCAAATTTAAACCTGTCTGATCAAATTTCTGCTTCCAACTCAGTCTTGGTGCCAAGCATATATGGCTAACATTTGCTAGAGAGGTTTAACTGAAAGAATGTGGTTTTTTTCCAGTTTAATTAATTATCTTCACATCACAAGGTGCGCTTATGACAGACATGCAGTGAAGTTGATTGCAAGATTTGGAACAAATAGTGAGAAAAAGAATTTTGGCAAAAATAACACCAGAAAACAGTTTTCATGGGCTCTGAATCTCATTCCTGAGATAACAGAAATTTTCTGATTCTGTGGTTGCATGTACAAAACCATTCACAATGGTAATGCATACGCTAGAAAACACAAGGTGACAGATATAATTTTCTAAAAGACTCTGACATAAAACCACCATGTAACACTAGAGTGCTTAACATTCCTATTATACCTTCTTTTCAATAAGTTAAGAAACTCATATACACTGTAAATGCCAACAGTAAGCATTTTCTTCCTCATTCATTCAACTTTAAAGGAATTAAATTAAAGGAATCCTTTAATTGGACTGCTCATGTATTTAGTTTTTGAGAGGAAAAACAAGTTATATTTTTCAAAAATACATGGTACAAACTAAAAGAAATTTAAAATTTAAAGCAATGCAGTTAAATTACTTAGGGATTTTTCATTTCTTTTAAGAGTGCTCTAAAGGATATTGACATTTTTGCTACAAACTTATCGTGCTTATCTTCAGGATCTGGAAAAGTCTGCAAATCCTTCTCAAGTTGTTGAAGCTGCTTCTCCATATGCTTGAGGCTCTTCTCCAGGTTTTCTGCTGAGACTAAAATACAGAACATTCATTCATTCTGTTAACAAAGTAAACAAAAACCATTGTTTTCAAAATGCAAGAGTTAAAACCTTACAATGTAGTCAGCATACTACATTGTTAATTCTGAAGTAAAAGCACACTGAACAAATTGCAATTCAAGATGAGGAGGTCACTCTACAGTGTTCAGCTCTCCTCACTTATGCAGATTCCTTACTCTCACTAGATGTATGCTCTCTGAATGTTGTATTTTCATTTGTTTTTATGCCCAAGGTTTTGCATTGCAATTAACAATTGCAATTTTTTAATTACTCTGTTTTAAATAATCTGAGATATACATATGCCAGTCTGTCTCTTCTATTAACCAAAGGACAAGTTTTCAAGGTATTCTAAAAATCACAAAGCTTTTCTCTATCTCATTCTGTTAAAACAGAAAACACAAACATTTTTATGAAAGATCATGAAGAAAAGAAGGTTCTCAAACACAGAAAATGAGGCTATTAAACACCTATGCATGAAACCTATACCTCAATTCTCTAGTTTAAAAGCACTCTGTATGGTAAAAAACACAACAGAATTTGTTGGAGCAAAAATGCTTGCCAAGCATTTGAGAGGGTACAACAGAGCAACACAGGGACTTAAGAAAAAGAAGAGTGTAGCTGAAACATCAGGGATTTATAGAAAGATGAAATGCAAATTTTCTTTGCCAGGAAAAGAGAGATACAACTTTCATCCATTTGAAGCAATGCATGTTAAGTTGAATGTTTGATCTGTAAATAGTTGATTGACATATCAAGATGACCAGCATAATCTGAGGATAGTTAGCAGGTATTCTATCTTAAATCTATATTATTACCATCAGTGCAAACTTATTTTTGATTATTTATGAAGTCAACATTTATTTATGTTTGATAGGAGCAATATATAAAGATGTAAGAACTACTGTGAATTCTAGTCTAATGACTTTTTTTCCTTTTTAATTATTTATTACATTCATAATACACTGTAAATATCTCTAATGGTATAGCTATCTTCATCTTCATCTTAAAAAAAAACTCCTTGCAGAAAGTCTGTGTGCCTATGACATTACTAGAATCTGTAGTGGATACATAATTTTATTCACCGAACAGTTATGTGAGAGAAAACATAAAGCATAGAAAATAAAATAAAAACATAAAATACATCAAATAAACACATTCTTCTCTGATAAAAGCCTGAAAGAGTCCCCAAATGGCCAGAGTAAAATGCTGCATTTACAATCCCATGCATGGCAGAAAGGTTAAGACAACTATAAAATGATCCATGACAAAGTGATAAATTGCTTCATAATTACCATTTTTAAAAGCCGCTCATTACTCAAAAAAATAGTTTCTCAATTGTATGTTAGACTTGCACATTTTAACTCAGCAACAGGTAAGCCAAAATCATCACCAATTAGGTCAGCTGGCTTCAGCAGTTAAAAAACTGCTTTGTTTGGAGAGCACAGCTAAAATCAGAAGCTGCCAATGTTGACTAAGATGTGCTTCAGCCTTCACTGGCCCCAGAAACAAAGCTGATTTTAATAGAAAGTAGTACTTCTGCTGTCATGAGAGGCATCTGAGGGTTAGGCACACATCATTTTAAGTCACTGATTTACTTAGAAAGATGTTAAAAATGCAGAATACAACAATTTGTGCCTAATCTAACTATTGATTGGACTCTTCACAAGACTGTTTATCTTGCATGAAGAGTTCATATACATATAGTATATAGTGTCAAAATTATGAGAGCTAGCAAGGAACACCAATCTAAAAACAACACAAAAGCCCAACCCACCAAAAAATCCTCTACACCAATTGCAGGTAGCATCCAAGTATCAACTACACTCTTCTACCCAGTTGAGAAATCCAGCAAAATAACTCAGTGCCTAGAACTGATGAACAGGTTCTATACAAAGAGATTTTCAAGCTCTTGCTTCTAGCAAAGCCAATTTTTCACTCTAGTACTTCACGTTTTTTGACATTGAACATTTACATATTTGATCAAGAATCTTTATATCTCTATTTTGTCCTGAAGAAGTTTTTTTCCTCTGTCATGATCTTAGGTTGTTCTTGAACTTAAGATTTCAGCAGTGTATAGCTATTAGATATATTTTCCTTTTAGACTATATTTCTGATGATAGCCTCAAATAAAGGCTAGTTCACAATATGCTGCTATTGTTTGGTACTATTGTCTTCACAGCTTTCAACTTCGTGAAAACAGATTTAAAAAAAAAAAAAAAAAAAAATCAAACCTCTAAATATAACCAGCTCTTCCAAAAAAGATCATATAGAATAATTGCCAACCTTTTCTTGTGTGCCTCTGAAAGACATGGTATAAAATCTGAAGGGACATAGAAGAAGGGCAGAAAATGAAAAAAAAAACCTCCTTAACTTTAACCCCTAATCCTGGAAGGGTTTAGAAATAAACCCAAGCCAAACTGAAGTACACGACTCATATGATGGTTAAAAAACAAAGCTGAACCCTGGGGTTTTGAATGTTAGTGAGCCCACAAAGCCAAGTTGTTTGCTGAATACAATGCAAGTGTGCCTAAACAATCTCCTACTTACACCTGCTCATATCCCCTAAGCTCTCACAGCCCTCTTCCAGAATGGCTCCTGCTATTTTTATAAGCATTAATTAGATTTCTCACCATCTGCTTTTCATGGTTAAAACAGCTTTGTTCTTAGGGCTTCCTCTTCTGAATCTGGTTCTCTAATATCACAAATATTCCGTAAGCCTCTTCACCTGCCTCTGTTTTCAAATATTTCTGCCCAGTGTTTCAGGTGATGACTCACCAGCCCTTTAATTTTTGCATTACAATTTCTCCAGTTATTCTGGGAATACCTTATCTGATTAACTTACAAGAAAATATCCTTTTTTTCTTGACCAAAGCCCTTATTACAGAATCAAGATGCACGATCTTGTACTTCATGCTATTGATTTTCATTTCATTTATTCTGTTTTCTCAGGATCACTCAGTGATGATAACACGATACCCCTCTTATCTGGTAAACTATCTAACCCTGTGTCCGACATCCTCATTGGTGCAATATCACAATTTTTTTTGTAATATTTTTTTTACCACGTTCCTTTTAAGACAGCACTTTGTTTCTTCTACTTTTTATTCTAATGAATATTCTCCCATTGTACGTAATATCAAGTGCTTTACCGAAGTCAACATAGATTTTATGGGACTGGAAAAAAAGAAAAAACATTAATAACCAAAGCTACCAATAACTTCATTTTTTTATGCTACTCTCATTAACCTCTGTGATGGATTATTGTTTCCTCTATAAACCTTCATGTCAATAAAGTCAGATAAAGACACATGAAATTTCTCAAATCATTCTTTTTTCAGTTTCTTAAATATTCTATAGTAACACAACATTACTATAGCCACAGCAAAACTTGGTAAAAAATGCATTTACTAAACTTCTAGTTTTATCTCAGTTATCTCAGGATGCAGAATATGAAATTGGTATTTACAGTATGAGAATGCAGTATTCTGATTTTTTTTCTTTCAAAAATTTCTGTGGAGAATTTTCGCTCCTCTCTCTCCTATCCCCAGATCATTATTCTTCCTTAAAAATAAAACAATATTTAAACTAGCTTTGAAACTATACACTATATGTTTTATATGTTTTTATATATGTTTTTAAATATGTTTTATATGTTTTTACATATACTATATGTTTTATCTTAAATACTAGAAATAATTCTCCAAAGGGAAGCAATACTTGCATGCTCTCTTATTTTTATTGCTGGAAACCTTTTGCTACTTTTTGCATCAGCCGATATTTCAGACATCTTATGTGCCCATCCTCTATGACAATTAGCTAGGATGTTGCCATCTCCTAATCATGATACTCTTCCTCTTGCCTACAGGTATAATGCTTCCCTTGTACTATTATGGCTCCTTTATTCTGAGAGTGACAGTGATAAACTGACCTTTAGCCTGAAACAAAAAATTATACCATATTATTAAAAAAAATTCTGGAAATATGCCATTGGTTTTGCCATGTGAAAATCACACTGGACTGATTGAGTTTACTGAATAATTCTCTAAAATTGTCATCATATTAATTAATGCAGCATTTTAAAGTAAAGTCAAATGACAAAATATAGCCAAAAAAAGCCCAATAACCTACAAGAAAAGACACACCCATATTTCCAGGTGGATTTAGAGCACTAACAAAGAAATATTGCAGAGGAAGAGTACTGAGCGTTTCTGTAAACACCAGCAAAGGTCTGAAATATCCATCAACAGTAGCATAAGATCTACCTCGATACACTCAGTGTCACACGGCTCTGAAAATATAGTATTTATGCGCTTTTTTTCCTCCCAAAATAATAATTTCCCTTATCTCTACAGCCATTTTCTGGCTTTCTTGCCTTTTTTCTCCCCTTTCTTCTTTGTGTGTGTGCACCTAAGGTGCATACAACACTCTTTTTGAGATCTCTTTTCCCCCAAAGCTCTGACAATGCCACTGGCTCTTCAGCACTCAGACTTTCCCTTCTGTAGCCAGAGCAGACTCCAGTTGCACACATCAAAAAAAAAAGCAGCTAACTAGGATTTTTGTCTCCTATTTTGAATTCAAATATGAGCACTAATGTAGTGTAATTGGTAAATGATGTGCAAGCATTTTTGTAGCCAGTTCACTAGTAATAATATTACTATCATCAGTAGTATTAGGCCTCAGATCTTAGAGCTGCAATGCCCTATACTACCTCCACAAGAACCCCGGCCTGCTGGACTTGTTAAAAACTTCCAGAGCCTCCTGGAAGAAATGCAGTCTGACACCACATGTCTTTTTGTAATGTACGGTTTAAGCTCAGAAATTCTTAATATGGGAAACAGCTGAAAACAGAAACACCTGAATGACAATTCACTGATTGTCAGTTATTCACCACTGAGCTGCTACTGAAAGAAAGAAGCGGCTGCAAAAGCAAGCAGGAACAAATGGCCAAGCAACAGGATACAGCACCAGCCCCGAGCACAGGGATCGAGGTCCCCTGGTGCTGCACAGCACACTGTGATATGGTACAGTGGTGGACCAAGATTTCTCAGGAGACAAAACCATCTTATAAAAGAAGAAATTAAATTCGGAGGAGGAATTAGAAAGAAGACCCTTGCATCTGTTGCAGCTTCCCTTGCTGAAGAGTTCTTGAGCCTCACCACCTGCTTCCTTGGGGACCACAAAGTGCTGAGCTGACTGCAGCGTGTTGTACATGTGCAGATAATTTAGGGTATGATTGTTAATAACTAACTGTTTTGACTATGCAGTGATGAATAACGATTCAGAGTGAACTACATAGCACAGAATGGCAATGAATACCAGTCTAATAGAGTTAAAAATGAAAGTTTAAAAGAGGCCACATTTATTGTCCTCTGCCCAATATCATCACTCTAAGAGCTAACTCTCTGAGGTATATAGGTAGCCAGATACACAAGTCTACATGCACATCTAAATGCACTTTCAGCACCTTCCTACTCATTAAAATTAAGCTTTGTAACCTGCAAAGGTCTATACATCTGTACAACACAATCAGCTTTCTTTTTTTAAATTGCCTTTTCCACCATTTTAAGGTTCCTCTTGCAATTGATTTCTGTGTAATCCGTTTGATATTTTTTGTATTTCAGCAGATATCCACATTTTTCCCCTACAGAGTATATAATCCTGATGGCTTGAAAACAAGAGCCTGTGAATTTATGACCAAAATCAAAACCCAAGCAATGAATAGCATAAATGTATTATTTAATAGAACTGAGAAATTTGTCATTAAGTTAGAAATTCTCTAATAAGAAAAACACCCTTTCCTTATGACATATAGAATTCTTATGGCATGTTTATTACTATTTTTCTCTCATGCAGCCCTAATGTTTTTAAGTTTTATAGGTGAAGGTGTCCTATTTTTCATTAATATAATTTAAACTTCCCATTTTCAATTTGGGGCCTAGCTTTTCTAATTTTCAAGTGAAATTAATTATCTATAAAAAAATGAAATTTCAAAAAAAGAGAAAATGGCTTCGTTACTTGTAAAGCTGCGATGAGTTAATGTCTTTTAGAGAAAGGAAAATCTGCAGCTTTATAGTGTTATTACAATATGAAACACTCGATACACTGTTACCTGTACAGTCTGTGTAAATTAGCGTCAATCAAGTAAAGAAGCAGCTTGCATAAATGCAATATAAATCTTTATAATACCATAAACTAAGAAATTAGTAAATTGTACTGAATTACCAAAATATTTCTTGTCTGGAATACTTTTCAGAAAAGCAGGACATTCATTATGTTTAAAAGAAAAGACAGCTTTAATTATATAAATCTTCAGGAACTGTCATATCTGTAAGCTCATTAGCTGCAATGAAAGTTCCTCCTGCTGATCTAAGAGCACTGAGAAAACAGGATTTGTTATACTTCAAAGTAAAAAGGTATCTTTAATTCATGTACTGTAACAGTGAATTAAACCTACTTCTAGTATTACAAAAGTAAAAACTAAAACTTTAGCATACAATGGAAAAAAACCAAAACCACAAATTAGATATCTTAAATACCCTGAAGCAAACTTCAATTGCACATGTCATATGTCCCTTACTGTTTGCCTCTCAAAGTTAGATTTGAAAAAATATTTTTCCTGCAACTATTTATTTACATACTGTGAATATTTAATCATTTATAAAATACTATAAAATACATTAGCTTCACCATTAACTTGGTGCAGTCACTTGACACTGCTCTTGAAGTCTTATTTTAACAGCTCACTGTACAATCACTGGACAATGTTTAATGAAACTGAAGAAGCATGAACGTTTGTTCTGAAAAGTTAAAAAGAAAATGCATTGCTGAACATTGTCATGCTCTAATGTCCACCATTTTGAACAAGAAATAACTTGAAAGAGAAGTTTTAAGAATAAGCAAGTATAAAACAAAAAAGATTCAAGGCTTGCTACAAACAGGCTGACTGATACAAGGACAGTCATGTCAAGGAAGAATTCTTAAAAAAAGCGTCCTTTAAGTAACTTGTTTTGAGAATACCTGTAGAAGACTCAGCAATTACTTTAAGATGATCAAGCCAAAACTAATGAGTGCACAATATAGTTCCATTTCTATGTATAAATACGCATGTTCAACTTCAAGTTTTCTGTTAATATTGTTGAAATGAAATTTACACATCTTTCTCCCACATTAATTTTGATTTATAATTTAGAGGACACATTTAAGTAAGACTTTTATGCCAGATAAAAGTGAAATTATTGCATCAGAAGACATGAATATGCAGACAGGTCATAAAATCAGCTCAATAAAAAACAGCTTGCAACAAAGGTATAAGAGAATAGAATATTCTTTTCCAACTTTATTTACGTATTATTGGAAAGTATTTCTAAAAATTACTTCAGAAAACAAAGTTCAGTAAAACCGCAAAGGGTATTTAATTCTATCACTTGTACAAGGACCTAACCTTTGCCAGGAAAAAAGCTTGAGAAGAAGATTCCAAAACAAGTGCTAGAACAAAATACTGCCTCTATGGTTCAAGAAAAAATTGAACAATATATGAATATGACACAAGAGCAGAAAAGACTGATGTTGTCTCTTCACCCAACAACTCTGAGGAACAAAGCATCATATGTGTGAATAGAACCTCTCTATTGGATGACAGGAAAAAGCTGACTTCCTCCCTTTTGTGCCATCAGCAGTTTGTAACTGATGCCTTAAGTTTTTAACTTTTATATTTTTTTCAGACTCTATGCTATTTCAATGTGTAGTTCTGGGTTTCATATTAAGGGTTGGTGAGCTCTCTTCACAAAACAATTCATTTCTAGCTGAGGACCAAGGCCAAGGTCACATTTTAGGCTCAGGAGTGTAAACAACAGCCAAGAAGAAAAAAAGAACAAAGAAAATGGAGCTTCATAACCTGAAGCTGTAATTGGACAATTAACTCCAATATGCTAGTGGACCAGAGCTTATAAAAGTGTGAGACCCTGTGACCAGGCATCCATTTTGGGACCATTGCTGGATTACTTGGGTGTGATCCCAGGGGGTTCTTGCATGGCCCAAGCTGTATCCTTTCAATAAATACCTTTTTATTCTTTTACCCTACCTAGTCTCTGTTTCCAGGTCAGCCTGTCTAGGCAGCATAACCCTTAGACACAATATTTGGATCCAGTGGTTTTCCAGATTTGCTGGAAGTGCAAATTGCCTCCCAGAAATGCAAATCAGGATGGATTAGTTCTACTAAACCCTAAATTACAGTATCTTAGAATGGAGGAAATTCTCTAAGCCCTCAGTACCAAAGTTCTGTTCTGCCACAACTTGTATTTTTTTCTGGAATATGCATATTTGACTATATAAAATATTTTTGATGACTTCTCCTCTATCACTGTTCCTAGTAGCCATAATGATGGCTTGTAATATCTGCTGTAATATCTGCTATGACTTCTCAGCTCTCCTGGTCAACTTGTTAGACTTCATCAGCACATCAGTAATATATGAGACCATTACAGTGGATGTGACTGAAGAGATCCACAGACTTTTTTTAACTGACCTTCTGCTAAGCTCAAGCAAAAATAGCCATTTCATAAAAAATTTACTGTACAAAAGTCAGGGCATATTAAATCAACTTGTTTCATAAAAATGTACTTTTGCAGAAGTACAAAAAGGTTTAAAAAAACCTTCATGAGTTACAGTTTTTGTGATCTGCTGGGTTTTCCAAAATTCCAGTGCAGCAGGAGTCTTTCAAAAACAGAATGGAATTTTGCAGGTAGGGAAACAAGTATAAACAAACCCACTGATACACTAATCTGTTAAAGATATCTTAAGCCCTTGTCTTATACAGTAAAATTGAAGTGTGAAATGCATCTCATAATACACTGTAGTAAATTCAATATATAAACTTGAAAACATGATCATTGATTTCCATCCTACCTCATACTGAGTGATATCAAAGACTCAACTAGTCATTACCAGATGCCTAGAACAGAACAGAAAGCCTGGGCAAACTGATAATTTTACTGTCTACTCTTTGAATGGTCAATGATTTAGGTCTCAGAATTTTTCCAGAAAACAGTCAGCAGTGTCATATGAGACAAATGTCTATACTGAAAATACTGCCTTCTATGAAGGCAACCACAATACAGACAATAACATATTAGTAATGAAAAAAAAAATCAGTGACCAGTAACACTGAAAATAATGCCAAACACACTAAATTAATATTAATGTTTCTATTACCTATATAAACAGTTAGGTGAAGGACTTGAAGCATTTTACAGCTATTAAAAATAACTGAACTTTTCCAAGGTTATAATACACCAAGTAAAAATGGAAATTTTAAGAACCAGAGAGTGAACTCTATCTAAGTGACCACTATCTCAAGTCCTCTATCAGAGGCAGGTTTTGCAAAGCTGTAATTTGTGGCAGGGAGACTGACTGAGGCATGAGAGTGACACACTAAAAAGCATTATAGATAAACTGTGATATTTTCTAAACTGACATAAACGAGAAAATTTTTAACTGAACCCCTCCAATCATTTTTACCTGCCAGAGTAGGACAGTGCTAAGGTAACATCAATTTCTACCTCTATGCTCCGTCTGTTTAAATTACTTAAACTGATAAAATGTGGAAAAGGCACTTTTAATTAAGAAATTAATTTCGAAAAACTCCATTGGTGCCTATACAGAGATATCCCATATTCTGCATTGCATAAAACTACAAACTTTTCCAGACTTCCAATGTTACTTTTCCATGAAAAAGATACATGTAGGGAAGACAAAACTGTTCCATATTTTGCAAAAATAAAATAAAGTGATGCCCTGACAGCCTTTCTACAAGTCTGAATTAGAAGATAGTGAGTGATACACTTACCATATAAAAGAAGATTGGAATAAAGATCTGGTAACAGAAAAGAATTTTTAAAAGAAATCAAGTATGGAAAATAGTTCTAGAAGATATGTTAGAAGAAATGTAATGGGAAGTTATATAGTAAATGTTAGAAGACCAAACAATAAGTATCTTCAAGACCATTCACAGCAGCTCAAATTACTGATCTGTGATATTGACTATTAATATTTGTTTTTTAAATATTGTTAGTAAAAAATAAGTATCATCTTATACACAAGACACTGTAATGTGTCAAAATCAAAACTTTTAGTTAGTTACACAAACCTTTACTAGCTTTATCCAAATGCTGAAAATCCTCAACAAAATTCAGGACATCTTGATAGTTTTCTTCACACACTTCTACAAGAAAATGGAGCAATGTTGTCTTCTGGTCTGCTGACTTTGTGTCCTTCAGCTTGGTGGGGGAAGAAAAAGAAATGTAAAAACATTGAGAAAAAATTTATTTCAAGCCATTTTAATAACTGATATATATTAGTAATAATTCATCCAAGAAAGGAAAGAATAAGCTGTTAAAGTAGTACATTTTTTTTAAAGTCAGCAACTGGCTGTTTCATTTCCCCCCTTGCTCAAAACCCCTAGAAAGGTCACATTAAGTATTTTTTAAATCTATTCAATATCTGTGTTCAGCGTTCAAAAACAGCATCGATATTTCTTTTAGGAATGTAATTATTTTAACAATACAGTAATATTTACAAAACTGTGAATAAGCACATGAAAGTGAAAAAAGAAAAACTGAAGTTAAATCAGCAAAATTTAACTATACATAATGCACGTGTTCACTGCATTACATGATTTCCTTCTTTATGTACGAAATTACCTCTATCCTAAAAATATTTTTTTAGAAGCTACACAACCTCAGCATGCACAAGTTCTTTTTATCAATTCTCAGTGCAGTAAATAAGAGTTCATAGGTCTCATTGTTAGAAACACTTCAAAAGTTCTTAAGCATAAATCTTTCTTTCTGGACTCTATACTTATAAAATTATTTTCAAGTCTGGCCACTTTAAAACTTGCAGCTACGTGTGTAAAAACACAAACAACTGACAAACACTTACCTTGTTGTCTTTCAACTGAGACATTCTTTTAAATCAAAGATATTTTTATAAATAGAAAATGACATCACATTTGAAAGTGTTTCTTCATTACTTAAAAACTATTTCTACATAAAAAAAATTTAGCAGGAAAATTATACAAGCATGTAGGCACAAAGTAAACACGAGTATAAAAGGGGCTGCCACATCAGCACAAAGACTTGTTCATCTGAATATCAAGGCACAAAGTCCTTAACATAGTATTGATATTTCATAATTACCCCTAAAAAGTCTGTTAATTTTGCAAGATCAAAATGCTACTATGCTGAGATATACTCTCCCAGAGCATGCATGTTTTCCTTCAGAAAATTGGATTAATGACAATGTGAAACAGTTTTTCAAATAAACAGGAAATGGAACATATATATATCAAAACCTAAAAATATATTCTAGCATCCTTACTACAAGCAATGTTATAAAATATGTTACTTCTGTTGTATTGGGTACCTCAGTGAAAGATGTCTCAATAACACTACAAAAAATTTCTACAGTGTGACACTGTGATACATGCAATACACTGTGATACATAACAAAAGTTAGCTATAAGTATGAACCTGTGTTATAAATGTGCATATAATTTTAATACATCAGTATTGAATGAATGATTGAGTATTAGCATATCACTATCGTTTCTCTCTTATGAGATTACTCATGCCTGCTCTCTGATGTAGAACTAATACAGTCATTCATTCCATGCTTTCATTATCTATATACATCAATTCTCTCTCCTATATCTAGTACTCCACAGTCATTTTCAAAATCTTCATATTCTGGATCTTAATAAATTATTTCTCCAAGATAAATTCTGACTTTTGATCCTGCTCTGCAAAGTGCTTATATCAATTACCTTCACATTGTTTTCATAAATATATTTTTTGTCTTGTGCATTATTAAAAATACACAGAATAAAACCAGACCTACGACAGATTCTTGTAAAATAATACTTAAGTAAATGCACCCAATTGGAGAAAGAATCTTTAGTATCTTCCTTTTGAGCATGTTTCTCAACCAGTTGTATTTTTAACTCATTCACTTCATCTGCAATGCATTAACTCTAGGTGGATGACTCATGCTTAATGCTTACTCTAGACAAGGGAAAGAATATAACTTATTCTCTATGAATATTTATGTCATAGGTATCACGTTCAACACTCAGTGAAAGAATTCTTCTGAAATATGGCAGAATAAGGGTGATTAGTTTCATGAATGTAGAAGCTAACATATTGTGTTTTCTCTTGTGCAAAAAGATAAAGAAACAGAAAGACAAAGACTACATACAAAGTTTCAAATAATTCCCTCCTTGTAAGAACTGTATTTGAACTCTGAAGATTGTTCAGTAACCTCCCAGAGAGCAAAGGAGAAAATAACAACAATAAAAACGGGAAAGGTAATTAGCATTAGAACAGATTATAAACTAACACTCAGAAAAGTATAGACACCTTCTTGTATATAGCTTATACAAAAGTTGAAAGACTGAAAATCTAACAAAAAATAGAAGAAGCAAGAAACTGATGAAACTGAGCAATATAAGATGAGGATCACGTAAGGAGTAGATTCATGTCCAAAAGAAAACATAACTGCATTAAAACATACTAAAATGTTATAGATGTCTTAGAAGTGCTCAGACATGTTAAAATTACCAAACTACTATGATCACAGTGATCAGGACCTTACATAACCTTATTTAGTTTGGGTTATTATTCCCTCAAAATAGAATCACTTAAAAGTGATTAAATGCAAACCAGTTTTAAGATTACTATTCATGGATTAGCTGTACTGTTCAAATTATCAACTAATGCAAATAATAAGGAAAAAAATAGTAAGCAAATAATTAATTGCAGGAAGAACATCAAAACCAGAGTATTTGTGTAGCATAATAAAAACAAAAAAAAAGGTGAATGTAATACTCAATATGTACATTTCAAAACTCACTTTACATAGCGAGCTGAGATTATATCCAAAGGTCTGTGCGTTCCGAGAACCTGCATTCATGTAGTTTCCCATTAGCAATACTAGTTCCAGCAGCTTGCTAAAGCTTTTACTCTTCTTTATCTCTTCACAGGCAGCACTGACAGCCATGATGTCAGGTTTGATGTTGTTCACCTGCTCCTCAAACTGAAGCTTAAAAAGAATAGCACTGAGCCGTGGCCGTAGTCTCTTCACGTTGCTCATCTGATTGAAAAGAAAAATAGAAGATTTCCTTTAAAATTCATGGTACACTTTGGCACTGTACAAATGCATACACTCTGAAATGATTTATTGGTGTGACAGGCTTGAAGAAGCAATATATCTGCTATAACTGATAGCAAATGAATGAATGAATGAGAGACACTTGGGTAAGCAACTGAAATCCCATCTTGTGGTTAATAGGAACTGCCCCCATCCTTTCCAAATAACTAGTATGTGTGAGCAATAAAAGATAAAGTGTCATCATATATCACATCTGTCAACTCATATACCAAGTCCTATAAAACTAATCCAAGTTTATGACCCAGTAGTTGCAAAGGAATGAAAGTAGTTCACAAATTTTGTGTAACTCTGGATGTACCAAAACAAGACAAATCTCATTTTCTGGTGCAAATATTTAAAAGCTGATGTCAATAAGAGCGTATTATAAACTTGCAGGAAAATAAAAATTTGGAAAAAATCTCACCTATGAAACACTTAATATAGTATACACTAATATATACCAATATTCACACCCTCTGCACTCCTGTATACAAACCTAATACAGTTCATTAAGTGCAGCTGAATGCTCCCAGGCAAACAGCTTCTGTAGATCATACACAAAAGACTTGGCTTTTTCTATGGTTTACTGATCATGTATTTTCAACAGAAATTCTGATCTTCTTATATACTAGGTCACTGAATTCTCCCTCCAGAAGTACTTTGCACATTGTTTACTATATCCACACTAGAAACACTAAAAAATTATTCAATGAGCTGCTTATCTTTCTTTTCCCTATCCCTGTTTTCTCATCAATTTCATTAATTCCATAGGATCTCCTTCCTCATACTTGTCTTCTTCCTTCTCAAGGTCAAAGTTCAAGACAAAAATTTCTTTACAATTCCCAGAATCTTAAACTAAGTTTTTACTTCTTTTCTCAACAAGGAACACATTGTTTCCAGCTATCACTGCTTCTTGATGCAAGAAAGGAGCAATAATATCAGCACTTCTACAAAGCAGTAGGCTTCATATAATGGCCTTAAACTTTTGCCTTTAAATTGGACATATCTCCCTCCAAACCACAGTGATACCTAAGGTTTTACAGAGTATTTCCCAACACAGATCTAGTTTACCAATGTGAAAATTCCTCTACAGTGCAACACTTATAAGTCATTTGGCAATGATTATCCCAGAAGACTCAGTGTAAAGGATAACGGTGACGCTCCATCCATTTTCAGTGTAAAGTGAAACTGAAGGCTGTCTTATCCAAAGGGTTTGATATAGAAGCAGAAGAGGATGGAATTTACAATCTATTTTATTGGTTTTACTGTGCCAGTAGAAGAAAATAAAATCAGGCAGAGTTAACATTTTATGTCACTAGGCCATTTCAGAAATGCCTGCATAGCTGTGCAGCCACATAATTATATCTCATTGAAGTAAACACTCCATTTGCATTTAAGTTCAGGTAAAAAAATCTTGATCTAAAATAAGAAATTTCCACTAACTGTACTTTGGTTTTCATCATAGAGCAGAGCACATAATCAGGATGTCTTTCAGAATAAACTAAGTTGAAAATCAACTTTTCCACTTTAGTCCACTGACTGTCTCCAGCCTGGTTGTCAAGTAAAACATCTAAAATGTACACTCTGAACATTATTAGCTCAGTACCAACTGTAGGCAGATATTCGGTTCTCATACTACACAAAATAGCATCCAACAAGTGTGGCAAAACTCTTACTTAAGAATAGATAAATAAGGATAATGGGACTCAAATTTGAACATGGCATTTCACAGCAAAAAAACCAGAAATACCTAAATTCCACAAGAAATTAACACAGTAGTATAACTCTATACCTAATTTAAGAATAACTACATAAAAGAATGTTAAGGACAAGAGGCAAGAGCCACAAATTGGTTCTCCTAGCTCTATCAGGAAGAATTATTGTTAACTTCATTTCCAAAATTATGTTACTAAATTTGTATATATACTACTACTTCTCAGCATCTTGAGAACAGTGTTTTTAAGTTTTGTCCTAAAATTAGCCAGAAAAAAAATTGAGATTAGACTAGAAAAAAACCCCCACAACATTCCATTGAAATTATCCAGATTTTTAGTAATCAATACCATACTCAGGGTGCAACAGAGATGATCATTAATATTAAACCATAGAAACTAAAAAAATGCAGTGTAAGTTGCATTGATTTTAAATGGTATTGAACTCAAGATACTACAGAATCACCAGAAGATGTATCATTTATTGACTCTTGGCTTTTCAGACAGGCAGATCCTTGAAACTGAAATAATCACACACTTTAGACCACAAAGATGTGGTGCACAGACATAAGCATATGCATCTGCATAAAAGGTGCAAAGTTTTCATCAGAATCATTTGAACTACAAAAAATTCAGATGTCCGATATGTAAGTATGTAATTCTT
Source organism: Phainopepla nitens (assembly GCA_013400175.1). Lineage (NCBI taxonomy): Eukaryota > Metazoa > Chordata > Aves > Passeriformes > Bombycillidae > Phainopepla > Phainopepla nitens. The sequence continues at coordinate 105,668 of VXBQ01006195.1, read as the reverse complement.
AAGGTTGAATGCAGAAATATGTAATCTTAAAAATTAGAAACAGGAACACGTGCCAGAAACACACAATAGAAATGCCACTACGATTGTTATTCTTGTTATTACTACTATTATTGTTGTTGTTGAAAATGCTCTGAAATCCATGCACAACGCATGTTGTTAGCATTATTTCTCTGTTTGCTAAGTCAATAATTGAGAAGAGATAGAGTTGCCTTAGTAATATATGGCTTTGTGACATGTAGTTCAGAGTTATTTTCAAACTGTAAAATCTATACACCCTACCACAAGAGATGCGAAGTGTTTCAGTGTTGCAATGCTGACCATCTTATGTTAACATCCTATATTTTCTTATAATCAGCATATAAGGACATAAGTTTACATCAGTCTTGGTAGTGGAATTCTGAAAACAAACAATCCAAATAACTAAAATGGGAAGCTGAAGTAGAAACCTATACATGTTAGAGAACTCAGTGTACAGGTAATGAATTGTTCTACTTTTTAAGTAAGACTCCACAAGAAGAGTCTCACTACAAGCAAGTCCAAATGGAAACTGACTTATAAGTTGAGCTATCCAGCAGCAGCTCTCACATCCAAGAGGATTTTCTCTCAAATACAGCATAAATCACTAGGCAACTACAAGAATGGGCAATCTGATATATGTGTACTCTCACTATCTTTTTCTGTTGATGTCAAGTAAAGGAAATCTCAGAAGTTCCACTGACACTACATTTTGATCATTGAAGGGGTTTCATTCCTGTCACAAGCTCATAGAGAAAAACACTGCAAGCACTTCAGTTTCATACCTTCTCTAAAAGGAGTAACAGTGCTGAGGCTGTCAGACCACCTGAAAATGTTCTCAACCAAAACGTAAAATAACAGTTACAGCCAAGCTGACTAAAGAGCAAACTGGAACACCATTCCCTGCGGATAATGTATGGCTTTCACCACTGCAGCATCAGTGAACTACTAAGAGTGCAGAGATAAAAAGTGGGAATTCCTGACACTTATCTTTAGACCCAGGCACTTGAAAAGTCAGAAAAAAAAATGGAACAGGGAAGGACTGATACATTAACAGATATTTCATCACATTTAAAGAAGATAAAAGAACATCCTGCTCAGTTTGAAAAGGACAGCCAACATGCTTAAATCTTAGTGAAAAACAGCAGCATTCTGGAAAGACCAAACATTATTTCACAGTTTTGGAAGTCAATTCACCATAAAAATCAGTATTTTTGTTGAAATGTTTTTATGGATACGTGGAAACAGTACATCTTTCTTCACCTTTGACCTACACTTTTTCCTCAAGGAAATTATAATAAAGTCAAGATCAAAATACAGAACACAGGATTATAATTACTTAAGAGAAATCAAGTGTGTATATATACACGCACATACACACACATATATATGTATGTATACATGCAAAGAATTGAACTAATGACTTTTCAGCCTTATTAGCAGCATTAGAGAGCATGTCCTTTTACTCTACTTCTCCAGACTGAATTATAAACAGCTTGAATTTGAACTACTGACTGAGTTACTTGCTAATCCAATATTTTCCTAAAGAATATTCAGGTCAGAATTGAATGCAGTGTATTGTAAGTGACACGGGGACAACACCTATCAATTACCTCCTAGCTGCACGCAGGCAGCTCTCTTGTCTTGTGGATGACAGTGCACTGATTTACAGTGCAGAAAATCCCTGGTACTGTTTTGGATTGCATTATGTTCAACAAAGATGGCCCAGCAAGGTCAGTGAGCAGATCTCAGAATTGCCAATGGGGGCTACAACACAGCTGTCAAAATAAGCTGAGCTTACAGTCTTCATGCTGCAATTCACAGGAAGGTAAGTTCTGTGAAAAGAAAGTAGTCCTTTTTTTGTCTTATCCAAAAAATACAATTAGATGTACTGACATCTTGATCACTATGGAATGCAGACAGGTTTTGTTTCTCCACATTGAGACCAGACAAAGACATTTTCCCAAAAGGAATCTTCCAAGAAAGGGAGGGTCCAAATTTCCCAAATTCTTCTATTTTTAGCAAGCCTAACAGATGTCTGAAAGGCTATTTTCATTAAAAGACACATATGGAGCAGATGTTACTAAACTAAAAAGCTTTCCTCGTGGGAAACCAAGTCAAGAGTTTAAGATAGGTAAAAATCCTCTGTAAAACCTCTAATCCATACAGGTAGCAAAAATAAATATATTAACACCAGAAGTCAAGGGCAGATGTCACTGAGGAATTTAAAATCAAATATTATAGAATCAAATGAAATGGAGAAAAGTGTCTAAAAGTAAATCAGATGTAACTGTATTCCGAACTGAAAAATCTGGTAAGCCTGACTTTAAAATAAATGCCTCATTTTCTCTCTGGCTGCTACTAGGAATCTACCTCATAAGAAAAACTCTACTATAAGGAATATCCCAAAACAAAGGTCATGAAGACACATGATCAAGGTCTGCATGAGAAAGTCTCAAAATCATGACAGCAAATTTAGTACTTCCTATCAGGTTGAACCACCATAACAACTACCACATAAAAGTGGAATTTGATGTGACATAGCTAGCAGCTGATTCTGAGGTCTTTGATGTAACAGACATGACCATTTCAAAAAAGTTCAGGCCTCCAACAATTCACATCTGGTATCTTCTTCTCTACTGACCCAACAAGGTGTGTCCCAGTTAATTTCTTAAGAAGGAAGATATGTCTATGATCATGACAGCATTAGTAAGGAAAAAAACATTCCACTGTAGAGCTTCCATAGCCCTGTCAATAGCAAATTCAGTAATGACTGGCGATTTTTTTATCCATACGGTTATTTGGTGTATTTGGAATCACAGTCCATCTGTGGCAAAAACAGTCTGACATGTCACGTAAGTGAATGCTGCAGAAGACAGTTTGCATGTCTTGGAGAAAGTTCCTCAGTTCTACAAAATGATCACAGGGAAAGCAAATCCTACAGCACTTGGAGCTCCATTGAGCTCTAAAGTCTGAAACTGGAACAGGTGAAATATCTGCATAGTAATTTCAGGCTATAAGGATTTAAGAAATACTGATCAGCCTCAAGGTTTCTTCAGCACAGCTGCCCTACACTAGCCAGTCATTTGGATACCTAACTCAATTTAGGTGGCTAAATTCCAAGAAATCCTTGAAGTTGCCGAGTCAAAACAGCAGGATCATGGTCCTTACTTAACACAGAAGTGTTTTCCTTAGGATGCATAAAGCATGACATGAATATTAGAGGGTTGCTTACATTACTAGTGAAGAAAAACATCAGATTCAGGACAGGCTCTTGACAGAATGAGCAAAGTGAATGGCTGAAAGCAAAAGATGGGGACTCTTCAGAGAAATAACATTCCTGCTCTGAAGCTGTGCGATATCTGCCAAGACGAAAACTGGGCCTATGTGTGTGCTAGAACAAGCAACAAGCACCCACTTAGCCATGTAAATTAACATCAAACAGTACAACAAAATTTTTTAAACTGTGTTTTAGATTTAGATACCCAAAATGGTTTTACTGGAACAAAGCAGAGATAAGAGTAAGATCTGCTGGTACTGAAGCATTTACAGGAGGACTCATCTATGATATGGCATTACAATCTTACACTGATGCAAAGGAAGTAATATAAGCCAATACACTGGCAATTGCAAATAGTCAGGGTCAGTGCAGATCACTCATGATTGCCATTTTCAAGAGGTATTTCTGGAGCTTTGCTCTCCACCCTTACCTAGGCTCAAGGTTTGAGATATATCAACATTACAGGAGTTAAGGATGTTCTCCTTCTCAACAGCATAGGTAACTTAATTGCAATTTGTCATGAAGATTTTTTAACTCTCACAGATGGCATATAATGGAAAGTTAATTTTTGGCAACACTCCTGGAAAGGCTGAAAATACTGATAGAGAACACTAACAAGGCAGAGCAGCAGAAACACTTCTACACTTCTGTCTAGAAGACACAGGTGATAGGGTTTGCAGATAGAAATTAACACAATCAAAATATCTCACAGATGCACCTTAGCACTTCAGAATTTAAAAGAGACTGAAATGTCACTAGGTATGGCTGTGTCCAAGCATCAAGTATTACGAAAAGCAGAGTACATCTTTGCAGAAACAGTTAGTATGATATTTTCCAGACAATAGTGAAAAAACATTAGTATACTTTGAGTTATCCTCAATGAGAACATACAGGTGAAACTATAGCTGAATATGGAATTGACCAATTTAAGTGTCTGCTGAATTATTTAAGACAAACTAGCCTTCATCAGGCCTCACTCTAATCTTCAATTTACTCTAGTGAAATCTTTTCCTTTGGTACGAACTCATTAAAAACACATCCATCAGTGAACAAGCTGTGAAGCCACATGAGGATTGCTTGCCAAATTCTATTTGGGTTAACTATCAGTGAATTTCAGAAGGTCTAAACATTAATTATTTCTGAAACAATATTATGTAATTCCCTCGATTTTATCTTTGAGCAAATATAAGTGATCAAGGAAAAATCTGTTTCCTTTTTTTTTTACTACCAGACAATATGGGAACATCTTTCTGAATGTCTCAGATTACAAGAAAAGGAAGACAGCAGGAGCTATCACATGTAGCTCTTGAGACAGTATTCTCATATGTAGGAATGCTAGCACGCTTGCCTACACGTGAGGTCAAATGTCTACTAATAGTGTCCTGTCAAGCATTAGAAACCTTTTACATTATAAGTGTTTATAAAAAATATTGAAATTTTGATTTCCTAAAAGGAAGCGCATTTATGAATTTCAAATTATGTAATAAATTTAACATGGACCAGGACCATTTTATACCACTAAGTATTACAGACACTGATGAGACTACATAAAATCATAGAATCTTTTGTGTTGGAAGGAATCTTAAAGATCATCTAGTTCCAACTCCTCTGCCATGGGTAGGGAAACCTTCCACTAGAGCAGGTTGCTCTGAGTCTCATTCAACCTAGCTATGAAAATTTCCAGGGATGGAGCATCCATACTCTCTGAGCAACCTGTTCCAGTTGTCTCATGCTGGAATTCACCACTGGATCTAGCTCTACGCACGCAGCATTATCAATTCAGAACTACTTTCTGGAACGGTTCCTAGGGCAACAAACAGTTAAAATATATTGGCATGAGTAAGCCTGAAACATTGCTGTGTGGGCAAGAGAGGGAGGAGAGGCAGATGGGTGGTGCTGCAAAACTGGGAAACTACAGTTACAGGACACTGGCGAGAGGGGGAGGCATGTGCAGCAAAGATCTGGAACCATCTGATAATGAACCAAACATTGCCATGCACCTTTGTGCCTTCTTAAAAATGTGCTGAAATGTCAGACCTAGAGGCGCAGAGATGACTGACAAAGAGCATCAAAACTGTGATTTCTTAAATGGAACTGCATTTCTGGATATCAAACCATATAAAAAATCTAATAAGGTCTAGGACTATTTTACACCACAAAGAATTACAAGTACTGTAAATAAACAAGTGTACATCAAATCATGCAATGGAATTCTATGAAAATTCAGAATATTCAGGTTCTGAACAGCTGGAAGATACTTGTACCCAACTTCCTTGTGAATAGTACATAGACCAGTGGTATGGTAATAGTTCAGTAAAAATCCATTAAACAGATTATTGCACTAAAAGTATCAGCGATGATCAATAAATCTAAGTAGTAGTTATTATATAAACTTTACTGAAAACAAATGAGATTAACATTACTAAATTAAACATTTCTTTGATATGATGACAGACATTACACCAAAAATTAGGAAAAAATATTCTCTAAACTCTACTTTTTTCTTAGTAGGAAAGAACTACCTGCAAAACAAATCAACATTGCTAGAAGTCCTAAAGCAATGTAATATTTATACTGTCCAATGGAGAAAGAACCAGGTAAAAAATGTAAAAACCACCAAAACAGAACCTTCTCTCAACAGTTACCAAGATGAACATCTAGATAAAACCTCATGCATGTCCAGTGAGTTTCATACTGCACAAAGATAATCTTCATCATTATCAAGTTTTACAGAAGATTCAGAATGGTGCTAGTAAAGTAAAGGTTGTGGGCTTGATCTCTATTTGGGCTGTTCCCCAAGAGTTGGACTTGATGATCCCTTCCAGCTGAGGAGATTCTATGATTCTGTGGTAATAAATAAAACCACCAAGAAAATAATAGGAAGGTTAAGGAAGTTTTTAAAAAGTTTTGGAGGAAGTTTATTGCAGTAAATAAAACCAAGTACAAAACAAGAACTATGGTAAAAGAAAATGCAATTTAGTATTTATTTTTCATCAAGCACAAGCACACTTCATCATGAATTAGACCAAGGAGATACAACATTCAATATAACATCAAGTTAAGGCAATAACAGTAAACCAAATTTTTAATAAGATGAACAGAACTAATGTAATTTCCATGAAATACTTAATGAATCTGTGCAAACCCCCTTCTGTCCCCCTCGTCCTCCCCCAAAAAACAACCTCACAACCCTAAAACAAAAACAAAGCTCCACAGTAATATGTGATAATATCTGTGCTCTGAGACATCGGCCTGTATAAGTGAAAGAAAGAACCTAGCGGAAAATAAAATAGTTTATCTAAAGAAAACCCAGAGTCTGGAAGAGAAGATAAGGGCCATGAAGGATTTATTTTACACTTAATGCTGAATGAAGAGAAAATATAAAAATGATAAATAACTTAAGAGAAGGCAGCAATCACGAAAGCAACTCATATGGTCAATACAAAGAAAATAAATCCTCACAACCATAAGACAAAAACCCAAACAAAACCCCAAAACCATAAGCCACACTCATGAAGGGAACCTGAACTGTTTAGAGCCATGCCCTCAAGGTCTTTGGACCAACAACAAAAGTTAATTAACTTTGCCTGAAACACACAATACTGTAATAGTCACAGCAAGTCAATATTTCGCTAAGTGTCTTGCTGTTTCTTTCAGAGTATCAAATCTTGACTTTCAATTCAAAGTTTGAAAGAGAATGGGTTTCCATGATTAAAAAAAAAAAAATATCACACAAGTAGTAATTAGCCATTGTTCACTAACTTCTTCCTTAGGAGTCAAATAGTTTAATTGTTCCCTTAATCACAACTTCAGAGCAAATTAACATGGAATCTCCTAATTCTCTGAAAAAACATAACTATAAAACACTACTCATCTAAAAGATTTCAAGTCTTGCATTTTGTATTTAAGTTTGATTCTCCTCATTTAAAACATAGAGCAAAAAATGAGGCCTAAACCAACATTTTTAAGGAAAAATAAACCAAACCAGCAACAGTGTGAAGATTCACATTAGCATCAACAGTGGCTTCCTAAGAAATAAGTAGAATTTCTCAGCCCGCTCCCTGAATAAAATAAAAGAATAAAATAAAAGAACTAAAAGAAAAACAATAAAAGAAAAGATACAAGAGAGCCAGATGGAGCTTGAAGAACTTTGACAAACAGTAAATGGATAGGATTCCATATTCAAAGAGTAAAAAAAGTGACTTATTCAAATTTTTCCCCATTGGAACAGAAACAAAAAATGTTTCATGTAATAAACATTGTAGCTTGTTCTCTGAAATCTGCTCTACTACGTGCACAGAAGGTGTGACACAACAGAAACTGTGCTAAACGCTGGGGTTTTCTCTCGTTTGTGGACTTTGTTTTTTAATGTTTTGCATGGAAAACCAGGAAAAGCATGGACTTGCACTTTTCAGTGGGAAACTGGTTGTTCCTTCAGAAAAGAAGCTCCACAAATTTTTTGAGATAGAAAAACTCTTATCACTTTGTCCATTTATTTTATTTTTCTGAGCTATCACATTGCCTCAACTTTTTAAGACAAATTTATCAGAAAAGTTGGGCCTGACGCAGCAGAACTCTATCTACACTGTCACTGGTCTAGCTCTTCTCATCAACTGACAGTTCCATCTAACTGAATAAGTATTATTCCCTCCTGGGAAATTCCCTCAGATAAGATTATCTTAGCAATAACCACCTTAGGTTGAAACACCAGGGATGGACAAGAAAAATCAAAGACTTGTATATATATATATGCACCAGGAAACTACATAGCATTATCCTGAATTTGTCTCAATTATGAATTATGATTTATGAGCTATACCAATTATGAATTATGAGCTATACAGAAATTAGATGCAAACTGTATTTCCACAAAAAAAGCATCAACTGCCAGCACTGAACTAGAATTTTCTTTTTTTCACTTCTAGTCTCCTTTGTGAATTCAACCTGGAAGATATTACAAACATATCTTTTCAGGGGGAAGGGAAAAAGTGATTAGGTGTACTCTTGACAGAACATGGTACACAACACAGGCAGCAGGAGGCAGAATAGGTTAACATGATCGCTATGACATTATTTTCTTCTCATTTATACGGAGGACAGAAAGAAAAACGTAAGTGTAGAAAACTTCAGTGAAAAAGTAAAGATTTGTTAATGCAAGAAGAAGTAAGGCCAAATTATTTTAGCTATGGAAATTTAAAAATAGCTCTGTATCTCCCAGTGAAACTTGCCATAGAAAATACCAAAGTTTTATGGTTTTGGTTTGTTTTTTTTTTGCAAAAGTACATTACTTTTTTAAACAAAGAGAATCCAAAATCATTCCAGCAGCAATATTTCAATAATCAGGCCTTCCATATCCATGGATATGTCCAACAAAAGTGCAATTGAAAGGCAGCACTTGTATTCTTCTCCCAGTCTGGAACTTCTTTATTTTTAAGAAGTAAGTGTCATTTTTTTTTTCCTACATTATTGTATTAAAACTGTATTTCAAGAAAGGACAAAAAAAAAAAAGTGATAATAAAACAGAACTCACCACAACTCCAAACTGCTCTGGCTCCGACAAATTGTTATACTCATTCTTGAACTTGGACAATGCATTCAATTGCTCTTGTTCAGGGAGGTGTTTTATTAAATTCTATAAGGAAAAATAAAATAGGCTTAAAAATCTCAGATTCGATGTCACTTCTATTATTGTAAACAAACAGGTTTACACATGCATTATGATCATACACTCCAAAGACAGCTCTCTTCCCAGAAGACAGCAGAATGTACATAGCAACACACAAATTAAAGTGAATGAGAGTGCAAAAGATAAGTGATGCAATACTGCCAGCACCTGACACTGATTCTACACACTTCTGTAGTATTTTTTTTACTGTTTTTAAAGAAACAATATGCTTGATAGGCACTATGCAAACAGAAAACTTCAAGGCAAACAGAACAAGAACTTCAAGTAAAACATAACCATCGAAGGATGGCAGGAATTACTAATGCTAGATGAAAAGTACCATGAAACAGAATAATTAATTTTCAAGCATTTCAAAACAGAAGTTTAAACCCATTACACTTACTTAGTTACACTACTACTTAGCCTGAAAACTTGCTAGAAGTAGTAAATCAGAGGTGAAATTCAGCCTCAGCTGAATTCAGAAGTCCATATGGGGAGGTTGGACACACATAAGTGAATGTCTTGTGAACACAGGTAAGGGAATCAAACATTTCACATTCATCTGTTCATCTGAAGAACATTCTGCCTCCCTGGAGTTTCCTGAACACTTAGACACACATTATCTACATAAAGACACTCACATTTGGGAACCTGAATCCCACTCTAATTAGCTTCTTCTAGGCTGGCCAAAAATGGCTTTTTGGATGTCTGGAAATAGAAGGCTTCTCAAGCACTTAATTATGGTATATAATTTCAGTCTGGAGCTCAGTTCTGTCCCTTCCCAAGATGACTGTTGCAACTACTAGGCAATAGTACGAGTCTCTACGGCCTGCTCTCTTTCTCAGATTAAGACTCTTGTGTTTCTGGTTACACATTGGTTAAGCTTCTGTCACAGTGAGAAAAACATGAGAGAGATTCTCCTTCCTTAAAACGCTCCTTGGTCTACTGGTAAGATCACTCTCCTGCACTGAACTGAAGATTCAATCCTTTTAACACTGAAGCCAGTCTAGGAAACACAGCCACTCCCCTACCAATTACTATATTTTGAGAGAGAAACAAGATCAACTCCAGCGCTTCCTTATTGCTTGATGGAAAAGGCAGACATTTTGGTTGCCAACATGTGTTTTATTACCTTTCAACTAAATAGCTGAAATGGTGATATACAATGAGCAAAAAAGAATTTTTTTCAGTTAGTGAACAGAATCTCCACCTGAAAGTCTTAAATAAACCCTAATTTTACCCACTAAAGATCCTAATTCATTCTTTTCCAGGAAATTCAGCCAGTTAAGATATAAAAATTACCTCTCTGGGGCCAGAAAGAGAAAAATTCATACTCATGCTTTGCTTAACATATTCTTTAGTTTAAGAAGAACAAATTTTACTCTTTTAAGTAGCAGTTGAAAAATATCCCTAGATCAGTAGATTGATTCAACAGAATGTCCATGCTCAAATAAGGATTTTGGTAAGAAAAGACAAAATTATTAAAAATGCATGAAGGATGATGCTTAAAACAATAACCTAAAATTAAATTTTAGGAGCTTGATTTGGATATGGTCAAACTGATTTTTAGTGGAACAGCAGTCTTAAATATCCTTACCACTATTACATTCGGAAAATATTTTTGTAAAAAAGACTACATTTATTAATTATGGATGAAGATGTGTGGCACTAAATCAGTAACACTGAGCAAAAATGAAAGGGCACGAAGTGTAAAAAGATACATTTTAAATTAGCAATTCATAACACACCTTTTTTTTTTTTTGATATCCAACATTCCCATAAACAGCTCTAAAAATAATACAATTCCTTAATCTTTACTGAAATGAAAATATTATTGTTTGATGCAGAAATAGTTTTCATAAGAAGAAAAACTGCCCACAAAACTTTCAAAAAACAGAAGCAGTCAAGTGTTAGATTAATATTTTCAATACTGGGCATCAAAATATATTTAAAAAAAGGCAACCAAAACTGAAGGAGCAGCTGATATCAAAGTGGCTTTTATGGTGTTCAGATAAAGCTTTTGAACAGCTACAGATGAAACACATTTTGAATATCAAACAAGGAATAAGCAGGAGAAAGAAGTTTGACTAAGTCACAGGAAGCATTTCAATAATTAGTCAATGAGTTTTTGGATTACAACATGACTTTTGGAGTTCTTACATTTTTAAGCACTAGATTTAATTTCTAACTGAAGCGGAGGGGAGGGAGGGGGATGGAGACAAATGGAGAGAAAATACATTTTGTTTCTTAAGCATAACAAGAGTTGGATTAAGAACAAATTTCTGACTTTAGAAACAGTGATATTAGGACCTACTGAACACAACAGTTACAGCTAAATAAAAAAACCTGCTGAAAGCAAGAAATTCCTCAAAAGGAGAAATACCATACTGTCTAAGGTAACTTACATGAATGAAGAAAATTAGCCATATGGTTGCAAACCTATGTACACTTTCTCTCTTCTCAGAATGACCAAATACACACAACATGTTTTCATAGCATGGTCATAATGCATATTTGAAAAGGATTTTGAAGATAGAAGTAGAGACATACAGCTGGATACCTAAAGTTATTTAGTAACCTGAGTACATATGGAGGTGGATATCAACTTTTTGAAGCAATGAGGCACAATGTTCTACCACTTTAAAAGAAATATGGGTGTCTTAAGCCCTTTTCCAAGTTTAAACTCAGTCCCCTTTTCAAAGCTATTATAGGGTTGTTTTACCCAGAAACAAGTAACTTGGATGAAACCATTTGATAAATAATCAAACCATTTGATGAATACATCCAAACTTGCAAACTAAATTTGAAGCCTAAATTCTACTGAATTTTCCACCTGATTTAGGCCTTCAAGTGATTAATCACTTGGCAAAAAATGCAGTCTATATCCTTGAATGATTTATGTGACTGTGTTCATACAGGATATTGTGCACAGGATGACTTGTATTCCATTCCACTGACTTTTAAACAATCACAGCAGCTGCTAATATCACTGCACTCTTGTAGGATATAATTTCTTACTTTTGGTTCTTCATTTTCTCTTACCCTTTTCTTAAATATAATTGTTCATTCCCCTCCAAAAGCAAACACAAAAAGGCTCAACTACTGTCAAATCCACTTTGGACTCAATTTTGATGCCAATTACATAGAGAGGTTACTGGATACACTGACTCTCAACATACTTTACTGCTAATTACAATTAACAGAGCCACAAGATTACCAGCATAGTGTCAAAAAGTTATATCCTATTGTTAGGCATGCCTACTGCAAAGCTCCAGTGGGGTTAGGGTGTGTTAGATGTTCTAAATATACTGAAAATTAGGCATTCTTTATCCCAAGGCATATACAATTACAATGGAAATAATAGTCCACAGAAGAAATTAAAAATAATGATACAAAAGCAAAAAAATTAACCATTAAAATAAACTTTCTCTTCTTAGATTACTGCATCTTCACATAGAAGTATGCCATTAATTAACTATCCATTTTTAATAGATCATTTTTGACTATCTTTTCCCCAGAGTCCAAATGCAAAAATAACTTTTGCCTTCTTTAAATAACACCCACAGAAATTATCAAAATGACAGTTTTTCATATTTTTGATATATAATATTTATACAGATTGCTTCATTTAATTGTTGAGGACCTAATTTTTCTAACAAGCTAAATGCTAACCGTTGAAACACAATGCTAAGATCAAATAGCATGAGAGAGTCTCAGAGCAAGCACAAACTATGAGACAGTTTATGTTGAATGTAACAGCAGGGCATATTCTATCTCTCAGTTTTTCATTCTACTATAGAGAATTTCTACTATTATACCAAATAAAATAAAATAAAATAAAATAAAGCTACAGATCACGCTGCTCTTGAGCACAAAGAAAACCTTGAAAAAGTGATCTAAGTGCAAATTAGACTAAAAAATACAATTTGAGAAGTGTAAACTATGTTTATCCTAATAACCCTAAAATAATAGTTTCAGTGCCAATATTAACTGCATCATTGAACAAAAGAACGAGAATTATACAATGACTACATATACTGTCACTGGAGATGTTGGTTCATGCTTGCTCCTTCAAATATTTAAGAGAAACATCTCATTCTTCAATGAAGAAGGGAAAGTGAAGTCGAAATAGCTGAAGAGAGATTAAACATCTTTGAAATCCAAGTCACAAGAAGTGCGGGCAAAACTGCATGCAGGAATAAAAAGGGCATGCTGAGCATTGCATAGCCTCCTCAGTAAGACGTTATTTTGACATTCTGATATGGTGGAAATTTACTTTGCAGAAAAATCATACAAATACAGACTTGTCTTATTTTGACATCGGAATACAAGTTCCTATGTGTTGTAGTACAAGCCACATCTGAATTTCAATGAGCCTTAATGTAACAACTAATTTTATGACCCTGATATCTGTATTTGTTTTAACTAATCAACATTCCTGCAAAAAGAGTATGTTTCTAAAAAAAACAATCTACCTTCAATTTTCTTTCATGTTTAAGTAGGGACTGGTATCCATGTCAGTAACACACTTTTAACTATGCTGAAGAGATCAGCTATCTAAAACCTACACCACATTACTAGTAGATAGCAATTATTGATTATTGATATATTCTGTTTTGACATGTATGAGCCATAATAGAAATAATTTGAAGTTCATCACAGTATGTAAGAGTCCTGTCCAAAACACTGATAATATTTCTAAAAACTGATCTTTTCAAATGTATTGATGTGCATCAAGATGACTCAAGGAAATGGCACACACCAGGCAAGGACAGACTGAGAGAAGTCACTTTGTTGATCTCTAGGAAAGCAAGCCTCATGGGCCCTAAACATGTGCAGATACCCAACTAGATGGTACAAAGAAGGGGCAATTAAGCTCTTCTTGGAGTTGTGTAATAGAAGACCAAGATCACAAGCTATCACAATAACGATTCCAGTTAGAGAAACAAAGAAACACTTTCTACTACAAGTTTTCAACCCTGGAAAAGGTGTCCAGAAATCCTATGGGGTCTCCAGGCTTCGAGATCCTAAAAATTTGATGGAAAAGACCCTGATCAAACTGCTCTAGTTGATCTGGCTTTGAGCAGAGCCTTGGCTCAAATGTCTTCAAGACACTCCTTCCAAATTACTTTTCCCATGGTTCTAAAATGATTCATTTTTGTTTATTTCAATAAATTCTTCAGCTTTTGAACTCTTAAATATCACTGTATCTAGAAGAACTTCCAGTTTCTTTTGGCTCCACATGAAGTCATACTGACTTTGTGCTTCAAAAAAAAAAATAAAATTGAAAGGAAGACACTACCTAAATAAACTCCATGGAAGAGAAATGGTGAATACTGTAAATGCCCTAGGGCAAGATATTGGATTATTACAGCTCTAACAAACAAAAAACCCCAAGCCAAACAAACAAAACAGAGATTTGTGCAGATCTAGAAACAGAGCTAACCTAATCTAACAGAGCTAAAAACAAAGCAAAGAAAAAATTAGTAAGTAGGGAGGAAACAAAACATCATATGTACCCAAGAAGAGGTCTCTATTTAGGTGTGGACAATATGGAAAATTGATAATATAAATTCAGCTGTGTCGTAGTTTAATCCCGTCCAGCAACCAAGACCCAAGCAGCCACTTGCTCACTCTCCCCGCAGTGGGATCAGGAAGAGATTGGAAGAATAAAAGCCAGAAAACTCAAAGGATGAGATAAAACTATGCACACAAGCAAAGCAAAGCAAGGAATTCATTCACTGATTCCCATGGGCTGGGAAATGTTTTCTGCCATCTTCAGGAGAGCAGAGCCCCATCATGTGTAATGGTGACTTGAACAGACAAATATCACCACTCCATCTCCCTTCCTTCTTCTTCCCCCCACTTTATAAACTGAGCATGATGCCAATGGTCTGGAATGTCCCCTTGGTCATTTAGGATCACCTGTCCTGGCTGTGTCCCCTCCCAACCTCCCATACACACCCGGCCTCCTTGACAGTGGCAGTATGAACAGCAGAAAAGTCCTTGGCTCTGTGCAAGCCCTGCTAGGCAATAGCAGAAATATCTCTGCATTATCAACCCTGTGTTCAACACAAATCCAAACACAACTCCATACCAGCCAGTTAATTATTAGCCAAAAGTTTACATTAAGAGGTTTTTAGCTACACGTTCCTATTTACTGAGAAGGTTCTCTTGAAATACTGGGATTTTTGTTACCTGAATCATGGACTCTGAGAGCTGTGTTTCATCTATTTCCAATATCATCATTTTGATCTCTTCATAAGGCACTCGGAAAGATCCAAGGAAAATTGCTAAAACAAAGATTCCACAAATAATGAAGAAAGCAAGATAACAAGTATCCTGCTTCTACTTAAAAAACAGCAGCAAAACAGGTCATAGCATCTCCAGGTTAACAAACACTATGCCAAGTAATATAGGTAAGAGAAAACAATTTTTAACATATTTTTAATTATTGTTCTCTTTCAGTTCCAGCCTTCTCCATATCCATTTGTTATACACAACATCCAGGATCACAGAAGACATCCATAAGCAGTCAGTGACAAGTCTACACTGCAGAAGAATCACTGCTATTGCAGTATTTTGTGCTGAGGTGACAATTATAATTTTTTCAAGAGTCTTGTCGGAGCCTTCTCTTAATGAAGCACCATGACAAACCAAAACCATAGAAACAGAAAACAGATTGTTCTTATAGGCACTCTTTATTTAGTCACTATAATGCAACTATTTCTTATTTAATCTCTGTTGGCATTTAGGAACCTATTCTTCCTAGAAATCCTCTACAACAAAACTATATTTTCTTTATTTGAATATTATTCCATAATAGCAAGTATTGCCTAGTTTCTAATAAATTCATGAGATGGGCAGCCATGATGTAGACATTTTGTTGACAAGGAGTGGGGACATGCAGGGGAAGGGGGGCATCCAGTATTCCCTGATGAATATATTGAAAATACAGATGGATTAGATACACAGCTGTATGCTCACACTTCAATTTATACAGTCTTGAACAAGGAATAATCTTTAACTGCTTTTGGGGTCTTTTAAAGTGTTTCAGTTGTGCCAATTCATGTGTTTGGGCTTAAACACAATATGCACATATTTAAATATATTTTAAACAAGAAGTGGTTACCAGGCAATCACACAAGAGAGAAAGGCATTTTTATGAAACATTTATACAATACTCTGAGGAAAAAAAACAAAAAACAACAGAACCTACTTACACAGATTCTGTGCTATCTTAGGATCCAAAACTTTTAATTCTTTGATTCGTTTCTTAATGGATTTCTTTTCTTCAAAATCTTCCTCCTCTCTTTTTACTGCCAAAGTAAACACAAATCCAATAATGGTTAATTCTTAATATTTAGAGGAAACATTCATGAATTCAGAAGCATATTTGCTACCAAGCATAGTCAATTCACAGAGAAAAGATCATAAAACAGATAAAAAATTGAGAGGTTTTGCATGTATTGCTTGTATTCCAAAACTTTTGCTCTTCACTCAAATTTATCAGCTTGTTAGCCTTCTAGACTTATTTTTTTTTAATATATAGAACCTGAATAAACATGCTAATGTTATCTGTACAAATTCAGTCATATTTTAAATATCATGCAACATTCTCTGGTTACACTGGCCAGGCTAGGATTATTAATTGGATTTTAACCAGAACAAATCTTAAAAAACATGACAATATGTCTCAATGTTGAGATATTTATCTATTTTTGTGATTGCTTTTGTTTAACTATATGCACCAAAATTATCAAAGATCACTGGCTTACTAAAAAATTAACATTACCTTAGAATATAGATGAGTTGTAATATACCTATATAGCATATAGATATACACCTAGATCTATTTCCTTCTCCGCTCAAAAAGATGTATTTTCAAATATATGATGCAACAACATTATTACAAAATACCCCAAAGACAAAGTGATTGCATAAACATATATTAACATTGTTGGAGATTTTGGCTTATTCTTTCTTTTAATAATTCATACAAATAAGAAATAATTCATATAAATAGGATCACCCAAATACACTGTGTAAGCGGAATTTATTTCTCATTAGTCAAACACTGTCATAAGAATTTCACGTAAAATAACAACACAGGCTTGATAAAGTATTAGTAGGAATTATAATGCCAACAGACTAAAAAGCGAAAACCACACAAATCTTTCCTTGTATATTATCTGGTATTGTATTATCTTACAATATTACATAATTAAAAAATACTCTTTTTCCTCTTCCTCTCCCCAGTACAAATCTTCAAAGTCAAATGTTATCTACCAAATATATTGCTACTGTTTATCTAATTCTGTACACTATTTCACAAATTAAATTAGTTTCCAAGCTTTTACAGTATGATTGTTCCAAATTAAGTTATACATGCTTCAAATATTTGAGGGTAGAAAATATGCTATAATAATGTAACATGCTACTGACTTCTGAAGGAGACAGGTATAGATGAGAATTCCTGTCAAGGAGACACAGATTAAAATTTCCAGCTCAGTGATGATCCTTGACAAAACTAGACATAAGCATGAATTACCAAGAGGATT
Source organism: Phainopepla nitens (assembly GCA_013400175.1). Classification (NCBI taxonomy): domain Eukaryota; kingdom Metazoa; phylum Chordata; class Aves; order Passeriformes; family Bombycillidae; genus Phainopepla; species Phainopepla nitens. The sequence goes on along the minus strand of VXBQ01006195.1, from coordinate 88,147 downwards.
TCCCTAAGATGAAATTAATTCCAAAAATATTAAGAGAGATATTTAAGATCTACATCATTCTTAAAAAATGTTTTTCGAAGCATGATAAATTTTGCCAAGGATTGGGACACAGACTAAATGACCTCTTGAAGTCTTGAGCTTTGTTGTCTAGGATACAACCAAAGACATAAGGAATTCAAGACCTCACACAGGGATTGAAGGAACCAGATTCAAGTCCCTTCCAAGTAGGTGGAGACACAAATTGGAATCATCTCCTATATCACTTTTGATACTCTACACCTGCTAGGCAGCATGATGCTCCTGAGAACATGGCACAGTGCAGAAAAGAACCTGTATTCTGCAAAAATGAAATCACTAAGCTAAGACATAAAGCAGACCTGAGAAGAAGGACTGATAACTGTGTCCCTGGAAAATGGGTTAGAAAGACACAGCCCTTCTCTTTTTCTGTTCCCAATCTACCCACAAAATCCACTTGGCCTTGAATTTCTTTTAGCACAGATTTAACAGAATGCCTCTTGTACCAAGAAAAACTACACACCCTGCTTACTACACATGGGAAAGCAAAAGCAGATTTTCATCACCAATGTGAGAACTCTATAGCCCAGGTTCCAAAGGAACAGAATGACATGAAAGCTACTGAATAAAAAGAAGGTTACCACTAAAGGTTCGCTTTTTTTGATTATGTTTGAAGAAGAGCCCTTACTGAACCCAGAAGGGTTTGTCAAGGGGCTGCAGCTCCCAGAATCATGACTGTTTTCTCCTGCAGTTACACACTTTAACAAACCTCTCAAATTTCTTCTTCAACTACACACTGAAAACAATGACTCTTAAAAACATGACATTTGAGTTGCCTCAAAGTCTTATCAATGCTAGAATTGCAGATTCTCCTAGAAGACCTGTACATCCCTGTAGCACAGGTTCTTAGCAATTTTCATGCCTTAGTGAAAATACGGCAAAATGCTTTATGGCTACCTTGGAACTTTGCAAAGAAACTTGGAGCTTTACAAGAAACAAAATAATTTCCTTTGTAGTCACAATAAAAACAAGTTGAACTATCTAGATTTACTAATTTTCTTAAATGTGATCTGACAGCCTCAAACGGGATGCTAATAGGCATAGAAATAAAAAATAAATTTAAAAAAAGTTTGCCTCTTCCAGTACTAGAAAGCAAAATTTATTCATTACAAGTCTTATAGCCGAGATAATACAGGTACATAAGCATGCAAAAATAATTAACAGTTAAACATGCACTACCTTAATTTCCTACTTCCAAATCAAGAAACAATATTGTAAATGAACTGGCTAATAGCCTTAGGAATTTTCACCCAGAAGGGGGTTATGCACAATGTTACAGCACTACTTAAGGCATCACAACAGTAAGGAACGCATAAGCATACAACATACCTACTCTAGGAAGCTCATGCAGGAATTGTATGCAGACTTCTACAGTTATGCAACAAACTAAATTAGTGCAAACTTACATGATACTTCTTCAGAAGAATTCAGGTCACGTCCTTATGTAGTTGGCAGCAATAAGAAACAGAGGGTATGTATTACTTTTCTTGCTGGTTTGAAATGTTGCACTTCCCAATGAAAACTCTGATGCCTCCTACTGTCTCTAGAAATTTTTACCTCCTTTGCTAATGTCCTGGTTTGGACAATGTCCTGGTGTTGGACAAGGACACGGGTCATGTGGAGCCATGTGGGCATGGCCAAGACACTGCGCTATTCAATCCCATGTCCCTTCATGGCCAGGGAGGAGGGAAATGGGTCTCTCTCTTGCTTCCTGGAAAAGAGGGGGAAGGAGGAGGCATTCCTTTTCCAGGCAATCAAGTGACAGACAGAGTGGTGGGGTAACACTGATCCTGACCAGATCTGCCTGCCATTTTTTTCATTGTCTTGGGGGAAAAACATCGAGGTGGATGGTCTGTCCACCATTTTGTTCACTGTCCCAGTCAGTGAGGAATTACCTGCAAATCACTCTCATTTTGTAAACTTTTGTTATTAATATTGTTCTTATCTCATTGCTGCTTCCAGTAAATTGCTTTTATCTCAACCCATGATCTCTGCCTTTTTTATCTCCCACTGAAGGCAGGAGGGGGGCACTAAATGAGGGAGTGCCACTTCTAAACCATGACAGGTGGCAAAAAAAACAAAAAGCCCCTAAAATCCCAAGAAACCTAACTATTCTATATTTCCAACAAGAAAAAGGGGCAAAAGAATCCCACAGCAGAGGGGAATAAATAGCAATATCTGAACAGGTGAAGTAAGAATCTAGACTAAAAGGAAATCAAAGAAAATGAGCAGTTAAATTTTCATTTGTGAAGAGCTCTGGAATAGAGGGGAAAGTATGCAGAAGAAAGAAAATGGGAACATCTGCTTATAGTGGAAAAAAAGAAAACAGCCTAGTGGGAGTGGGCAGCTTCTGCAGTAAGGATGTGACTATTTGAAGGAAATAGATGTGAGATGTTACCATGCTAATGATAGAAGAAACCAGGGGATCACAAAATACACAGACATTTCTCATGGCTCCAGAAGTTTGATCTTACTAAAACATTAACTTTTTCAAAATTAATCTTTTTTAAAGCTATTATACAACAGAAAACCACACACCCTTTAAAGTTCTGTCTATATGCAAAATCTATCCCACTGCAGGACATAGACATGGCCCTAGCATCTGAGCTATGTTTTGTCAGTAGTAACTCATCTGATGCTCCTGCTCTGCCCTCTCAGGCTGAGAAACAAAGTGCTAGAACGCTTTGAAACACACAGAATGCACCTCCCAGCCTTCACAGTTCCTCTTATCTTCACACTATACATCCTTATTAACAAGACTCTGAAATTAACAGATGTGGTTGCCAACATACACACACACAAATACCTCAAAGGAGTTTTAGATACCAGACAGATTGCTTTTACTGTCTCCTTCAGATTCAGATCCAGATCCATATACACATTCAAATGTAGTCAACTACCTCCATCTGTGGCAGTGACCTGACTGAAATTAGGGTCCTGGAAAGAGTGATGACAGGACTGTTTTAAAAATATTACAGTTGGAAGCCTGCAGAACAGCACTTCATAAAATTGTGGACTGGATCCGACAGAGCTACTCTGTAAAACTCTGAAACAATTACATTCTTGGTAGGTGCCACTGAAATAATCTACATTCATGAATTGCAATACACATTTCTATTTCTGCCACAAGTCTTGACATAATCTGCTACCCACAATCTTTGTAAGAAAAATCTTGTCTGTGCATCTGTATGCTAAAGAAAAAAAAATCTTTTAAAATACATCATCCTAGTGGAAAAAACCAAACCAAACTACCTTTGAAATACAAGCTTCAAAAGGAATATATCTGAACATTTGGATCTGAACATTTATTTTTAAAAGTCTGAATTCCTATTTCAGATGAAACTTGAAAACTACCTTGCAGAGAACACTCAGAGGAGTTATTTCGTCACCAAGAAGAGTTATTTTGTCACTAATTAACAGAGCATACAGAAGATTACACATGACCTTACACTTTTCCTAGCCTCTTAGCTAACACAACAGTCATCTTCCAGTCTCTTTTCCCTGAAAAATCAAAGAACAAGCCTGGGGTCATGGACTCAAAGGATGTACCCATACCGAGTGTCATTATGAAAGTAGATGCTGACTTCACCTCTATAGAACTCTAATTCTTAAAAGTAAATTATATCCTGTGTCCCATACAGCAGGGTATTCCACTGGAAAACCTGTAGACTTCATCTCCTAAGAGGTATTTGGAATCAAAGGAAGAGATCTTTAATAGAAAATGAGGTCCTAGCTAAATTACAAATCCTGCACAACTTCTTAGTTATTCAAAGCTAATATGTGGAGTACCTTGGTGTCAACCACTATTGAGGTTGGAAGTGACCTCTGGAGGTAATTTGGTCCAATCCCCTTACTCACACAGGGCTATCTACAGCCAGGTGCCCAGGACTGTATTCAGATGGCATTTGAATATCCCCAGAGCTGGAGGAAGAGTCCAAAACCTCCATGGGCACTCTGTGCCAGTGCTCAGTCTCCCACAAAGTAATAAAAAAGTGGCTTGTGATGTTCAGGAGGAACCACCTGTGTTTCAGTTCATGCCCACTGCCACTTGACCTGTCACTGGGCATTACTGAGAAGTGTCTGGCTCAATCATCCCTGCACTCTCCCTTCAGGTATTTATGTAAACTGCTAAGACCCTCCTGAGCCTCCCCTTCTCCATGTTAAACATTCATGGCTCTTTCAGCCTTTCCACACAGGAGGGAGGCTTCAGTCCCTTCACCATCTTCATGACCCTTAGATGAACTTTTCCCAGTAGGTCCATGTCTCTCTGCCACTGGGGAGTCTCAAGCTGGACACAGTATTCCAGGTGTAGCCACATCAGTGTGGAAATCAAAGGCCAGGCAAGGAATATGTGCCCTCTGATGACAGGACAGAAACTTTTGAAGACTTGTGTTTTAACAGCTGCATGACTGCTGTCCTATAATATGACATGCAACAAAACAAACAAACCAAAACAAAAAGGCCCCCACCAAGCCTATTACCTAGACCATGATGCTACACAGGCGCCATCAGCTCCACTTGCATATTTCATATTGAGTTGTTCACCGGTACAGTTATTTGTGACAGTCTACTTTAAAATACAAAAGAAATTGTGAAGTAGATCTAAGTCATTTTACAATAGCATTAGAAACACCTTTCTTTTTTTTTTTATAAAAACAAGGATAAAATAAGGTTACCAGGCATAGCCCACAGAAGTAGGAAGAATGCCTGAACACTGAAAGACCAGCAAGCTGATAAATATTCTGCTTTCCAGACTAAGCAACCTAAAGTTGCATCAACACAATTGTTAGCATCAGGGACTACTCATCACTTAAATATCTGTTTTAAATGACAGTTCATTCTAAACTAAGAACGTTAAACTCTCACATTTTTTAACAGTAGCTGACAAAATTCTGAAGAAAAAAATAACAACCCTGAAGTCTTATTTGTTAAGAAATAACTAAAATGCTCACAGAAACGTGGTATACAAAATCAGAATAATCATTCTCTTAGTTACAATCTGAACACCTGCTGAGCTCCCCACTAGAACTGAAAGTTTTAACCAAGACTGATTCAACTCTTGGAAAGATCTGAAACTGCATTAATTCATGTCTGAGGGGAAAGATGAAAGGGGAGGCTGAAATGAACTTTCTGCTACAATGGAGTTTGCTGGACAGGGAAAAGCAAAACACACTGCTGTTCCCTGCAGAACAGAGTCTAGCACCAGTAGACACATAATTCTATAGTTTCCAGATCTCCCTATTCTAAGATAAATTCCCACCATCAAGATTTAGCTGTTTGGGCCTTACAAAGCTGATCCATCACTTGTCAAAGACATCAAAAGCTGAATAATAGATCTGAGTTCACTTGTACCCAAAGGGAGCATAACTGATTCAAGAAATACCATAACATTATTGATTGTAAATTGGAATGGCAACAGTTCCCCTCAACTATTTGGTGTTCAACAGTTGCCTTTCAGACATTGTTGAATTCCAGAACAAAATCTTTTCATTTAATAATCCTTGACAGGTTGTTATTCTATACATTTGTGTAATTGCTTTTTAAACCTAATAAATTTTAAACTTTAAGTCCTTCAGCATGGAGTTCCAATTCTTAATTATGTACTGTACAAAGAAAGACTTCATTTTTATAATCTTGATCCATTTTGCTGTACCTCTACTATACTTTTTATTAGTAAGAAGAAAGGAAATCACAAAAAAGTATGCAGGATGTGGGCACAGCTTGAACTTTTACAGTGACACTTACTTATTATTTTGTTTTCCTTTCCTAACAGTTCCCAAAACTCTATTTTGCCAGTATTTCAGCAATTTATTAAGTTATTAACTAATTCTGCCATTTATCATTTATTATCTACACTATGACCACCACTGGTATCAACTTTGGCAATTGTAGATATTCAAGCATTTTTTTAAAACTGTCATCACATTTGTCACCTTGCTTCCTTTCCTGTGATGTTGGCACAAGTTCAAGTAATAGTTTACACAGCACAGTTCATAGCTCAGCTGTTTCATCCTTCAGTTCCCTTGGAAGTCCAGGGTGAATACCAGCTGGTCTTAGCAATCTGTTACTGTCCACTTTATTGACCTATTCTAAAACTCACTCTACTGACCATGGAAGTTATGTTTCTTGCTCTAATGTGGTGTTGCTCCAAAGCCCAGCTTGGAAGTAAGTTCATTATTGGTCAAACAGAAATAATTCAGAGCTTCAGCATTTGGAAGCAGGAAAAAAGGTATGTTACTCTTTTTTTTCCTTGGAAGGCAGATATGAGGTACTACATCATACTTTTGTATAGCATTTTTATTATGTCTTTATCCGTGCTTAAAATTCAATAGTATGAAAATTTTAACACCTTAGCTCTAAATCGCAAAGCAGTTACAATCAGAAGCCTACTAAAGTCCTCAGAATTAAAATGCAAGCACACACTCCTAAGTGAAACCTGCATGAAAAACAGACACTCAAAGACATGGCTTCTGCTGCTTATAGATTTTATGTAGCATCTGTTAAATATGTTTAATATGCTGCAGTCTCTGTATTTCCTTAACTATGCTCTGGGTTTTTTTTTTTCGTGAGTCTACTAGTTAAATATTTTTTAATTCTTTAATGCAGAATTAATTACTTTGTTTGACATCAAAACTCTTTAAACTTCATCACTTTTAGAAGCTGGACTTGGCTTATTTCTAGGCCAAAGTCCAACATCCAAGCTAATTTTAGTTCTTCTTACTATGCAAGTTTTGAAAACATTGGTATTTATTATTCATTCACAAGAATAAGTAGAAGTATCTTTGTCATTTTTTATATCTTAATTTACTACACTGGCAAAATTGCTTCATTATAATCTTAACTTTCAATTTAATACAGATGTTTCCAGCCCTTGAGTTTTAAAGACTAGAAGTCTTTGAATATATAGTAATTCAAGTTTTTTCATCTTTGGAGAAGGACTTGGGGGTGCTGGTGGATTAATGACTGGACATGACCTGGCAATGTGCTCCAGAAGTCCATCCACATACTGGGCTACATCAAAAGCAGCATGGCCAAGAGATCAAAGGAGGTGATTCTGCCCCTCTACTATGCTCGGGTGAAACCTCACCTGGAGTTCTGCATCAAGCTGTGGGGCCCCCAGCACAGCAAGGACATGAACCTCTTGGACCAGGTCCAGAGGAAGGCCACAAAAACAGAGAGCTGCAGCACTTCCATGAAGACAGGCTGAGAGAGCTGGGTTTGTTTATCTTGGAGGAGAGAAGCCTCCAAGGAGGCCTTGCAGCTTTTGAATATTTAAAGGGGGCCTATAGAAATTAGTGTCTTTGTGACAGGACAAGGGCCTTAGCCTGAAAAAGAGTTGACTTATACTAGATAGATAGGTGAAATTTTTTACAATGAGGAAACACTGGAACAGGTTGCCTAGAGAAGTGGTGGATGCCTCATCCCTGGAAACATTCAAAATCAGGCCAGATGTGGCTCTGAGCAATTTGATGTCATTGAAGTTGTCCCTGTTCATTCCAGATGATTTGGACTAGATGGCCTTTAAAGGTCCCTTCCAATCCCAACTACTCTACAATTCCCAAAGTCACAGTATAAAGACATAGCTGAGCACTTCTGGAAATATATGGGAATCCATTCCTTCCCCTACACACTCTGCTTTCCTCTTGCTTGCATATTCCTAGAATTTATGAAAAGGGCAACATAATAATCAATGTACTTTAAAAACTTCAACAGACAAAAATGACCAAAAAAGTAAAAGAGGGAGGGAAAAAGTTTGCTATCAAAGTAGCAAGTTAATCATCTTGTGGAGTAATCAAATGAGCACCAAAGTGGGGCAGACCATGTAACCAGAAGCAGGGCAGAAGACATCAGTCAGGCCTCTTCCCTTCAGCATCAATGAACTGATGTGTTCTGTTGCTCAAAGAGCACTATCCTGTGATCCCAGCTGAGTAGAAGTTTGCAATTTGTCCGAAAGAACTGTTCACCATCTTCCCATTTTTATCTGTATAGTGAATTCCAGAAGCTAGTTTTCAGTTGAGCCACTTCCCTGCACAGCCATATAAACACTATCAAACAAGAACAAACATCAGACTCTCTCCACCTAGCAGCATCAGATTTGCCTACCACTGAAATATGGTATAGAACAAATTAAAGCAATTTCCTATCATGTAAATCATAAAAAAATTACATATTTTCAATTAACTATTTGTTTTTAAGGGTCATTTCTCTCAGAACAGTACACTGTAACTGATAGGAGAGACATTTTTCATAATTTATTTGATCTTTGTTACTGTAAGATTTAAAGTACCATCTGAATATATACATAGGTTGAAGATATATTTCTGACAGAAAAATTATTCCATTAAGATCTCATTTCCTTCCTTTAAACTATGGGGTTCATTTCACTTGTGTGAAATAGTGTTGTATATATAGTCTTACCAGCACCCAGCTCTCAAAATCAGTTTTACTAAATATCCTTATAGATGAACAATACCTCAATTCACAAGAAAGACAATTTTTATTAGTTATTATGTAGAAGAAATTTCATTGCAGAACATATATTGCACTATAAGTTATCCATCTGTAAGTACTTTTGCTGAACAGTTTTAGAAAGGGTACTCTGTGTGTTCTGATGTTATTTTTAATTCTTTTATTAATCTCTGATATTAACTTAGAACAATTCAAGATATTTCCAGGAGGGAAACACTGGATCAGGCTTTTAACCTAATTATTTGAGTGACTATACAAAAAAACCCCAAGACACAGAAGTAGAATAGACGGGGTAGTGCAAGGGCAGGAATGAATGATCTGACATAAGAGGGACAAAAAACTTACTAAGCTACCACTGTCACCTCATAGCACTGTCAGTGCCTGACAAACCACAAAGGCAGGGGCAGTACCAACCTGACAAAGGACTGATCATTAACTTGTGACAAGAAACAGCAGTACACGAGACTCCAAACTGAAAGGGCAAATGGACAAGAATAGCAAACTGGGATTACTAGGGAGGAGCTGGTGTATCCTGACTGAAACTGAATGAAGCGCCACGGTCAGCAGCAGACTGACACATTACAAAGGCAAAAGGAAACCAAGGGTACCAGAGATAATAAAGAGCACTCCCACACTAGCCCCTAAAGTACCTCAAAGCACCTGAAGCAAGTCTGGAGATCAGGATGGGACACTTCTACCAAGCTAGACGTGAAATACTGTTATATAGCCAGCCCATGCGGCTAGAGCTCCAGGGTGATGGCATTAGCTGAGTAGCAGCCTGAAAGTAGTAGTGGCCTTGCAAGTCAGATGCCTGGGTTTGAACCTTCAGAGTGAGACTGCTTACCCCTTGTTACCATCCCTGGGAACTGGAAAATCTCAGAGGCATGCCAAAAAAAAGACAAATCACTGTGGATTTCTCATCCTGCAATGTGCAACCCACCTCCGTCCTCACGCACCCCTGATAAACCTGCTGCTTACAAACATTTACCTTATGTGGTGTATGGCAGCAGGAGAGAGAAGATAAAGGAATGCAAATCTATCCCTTACTTCTAAATGTTTGCAACAATAATAGCCACTACTGTGTCATCGAATAAATGTAATATAGGAACTCATGGTCCAAAGTTCAGGCCATTCCTAAAACAAAGCATAGAAGATACATTTTCAAAATTTTGTGCAGGTTTATCTTCAAAATATTGAGGTCTTTTTCTTAAAGAGGCATTCCCAAGGTAAGTGTGCCCAGTTGTCTCTGAACTACTTATCTGGAACCAATCTGCAGTTTAAATTTATTCACTACTAGTTTTTACTTATTTCTTGGGTTGAAACAGTCCTTTTCCCTTTCTAAAGCTCTTCTTAAAGAATAAGAAAATATCTTAGCACTAGAACACGATCTTTTTTTTTTAATTAAACATTTCAAATCCATTTAATCTCTTAACCTGATGATACCAGCAGCTTCTACGCATTTGTGATTTAATCTGCCTTGAGTCTGAGACAGTAGAACTGAAAGTCACGTTACAAAGCATGACTTATAAACATATTAATGACAATGCTTCCCTACTGGAAACATTGCTATGAAATCCAGGATTTGTTCTGCTCTTCTTTCCTTACCTTTATTTACTTTTTTTTGTAAACAACCAATACATAGATAGATAGATAGATACCCATATGTACATAAACTGAAGTGAAAATCACAGATTCTAGTGCTGACCTAAAGTTTGCGTTCACACTGTTAAATTTCAGGCACGAGCACCTCCATTAAGTTCTGATTCCCTGACCACAGGGGAAGGCAAGGGAACTATGCCATGCTCTTACACAATATCAAATGCATCCGAATGGACTGGAGAAGTGCGAGCTTGTTTCAGACTGATTCTCTCTCAGGTGTTTAATTACCAGGTTTCCTTGCTTTCTTCTGATATAGTTACACTTGCACTCACAATCTGCATTCTCAAACACCACCAATACTCTGCCACCTTTAAGCAGTCAGTCAGCTACTATAGGTCTCCATAATCTACTCTTAGCAGAGGAATGCCAACAAGGCCCCAAAAAGCCAGTAACAACCTTTTTAGTGACTGCTATCTACCTTCCTGTCCTACTCTCTGTACTGGCACCCCTGCAACCATGAGGTAGATGCTGGGCCCTCAATAGCATACCAGGTAGGCAAATACAGCAGCATTTAGCAGTGTGAACAAGGGACTGAACAACTGACCAACGGATAGAAGATTTCTTAGTTATGTGAGAAAAGTTCTGTTTAAATACAAACAAGTGATGTTACAGTTAAAGGTTTTGCATAAAAGAAGTCCTGCAGTGTTGATTTGGTAGATCCTACATGTAGTATAAATATCCTGAGATTACTTGAAATGCACTTGAATAGAGCAAGCTCCTTCAGAATTAACGGGACTTAGAAGTAACATGTCAATGTAAAACATGTCAATCATACTTAAGTATTTGGCTTTGTTCACAAATTTGTCTTTCTTCTACTCATCTAGCTTCTGTAACATCCTACTCTTTTTAAATTTGAAAATGCTTCCAAACACTGCCATCACAAAGTTCAGCCTTTTCTTAACATCTGCAACAAATCATTGAAACTGTTTAAAAAAATAATTATCTCCAAAACTGATCCTTCAGAAACTTTACTAATAGCCTTATAGTCCAATGCTTTTTCAATATTCCCCACATCCTCTTAAACTTACCTGTTTTACAAATCTACAGCTAATCTCACTTTTCATTAATATTGGTACAATTGCAGTCCTACTGCGATCCAGAGGTTAAACTGATCATATTTGTTTTGCTTAGAAAAGCTGTCATCTTCTCAAAAAAACCTAAAATTTTATCTACTGTCTAGCATAATCTACTTTTCATATGCTGAATCTGACACACACTTCAGTCACCTTTATTTTTAATCTACCATCATGTCTTTGATTATAATTTTGTAGAAAAACAGTTCAGTGTTTCTGCATATCATTGATAATGGACTAATGCATCTACGAAACAAAGTCCTCTGTCATTTTTGAAAATAACTTCTAGAAAAGGTGTTGTCTTCCTTTCCCAGCAAAAATAAATATAAACCCCCTCAGTATTCCCTTGCTATAACTATTAAATGATGCATGATTCCCTTGCAATCATCACTAAATATCATACACAGTTTCTAATAAAAGCAGTGAAATTGATTTACATAACTGAATAAAGAAAAAAACAATAATGGTCCACAGTATAAGGTAAATTCAAGGTCCTTAAGTGCACAAGCACTTCAAGGATTACGCTGAAACAAAATATGAATTTAGCCAACATTTTTTATTGCTAAAGCAAGAGCTGTCAATCAGCACATTTGTTTGCATGGTCTCATTAGCGTACATTGCCTCAATCTCCACAGTCATAGTGAAGAATGTTGAGAGCATAACTGTATCTACTTAACAAGCATTCATGCACCCTCATTAATTTTTTTCATCTCACTTTGAAGCATGACATGGCTCATACCAGAACAATAACTTGCAGATAATTGTTTGAGACAACAACTGGACAGGAACAGTGCAGAGGTGAACCTTCCTATAGATTATAGTGTGCCTCAGTGAATCACAATTACCTTAAAAAGTCATCTGTCCTGTTCAGCAGCTTTCAAGATATTTCATTAGCAACAAAAGAAATCTTAACTTATTCTAGGCTTTAATGACCCAGTTGCACTGTATTTTCTATGACAGAAATTTCTCCAGAACACATGACAAATACGGAAATATCACAGCTCCATAGTATTTATTAAATTGCCACATGATATAAACTGAAGCTTGGCTTGTCATTCATTAATTTAAATGCTAATAAAATAACAATAATAATTTATACAACTACCAAATCACAAATCACCTTTACAGAACTCTGATGATAACTTTACTGTACTCCTCTGCAAGACCAGTGTCATATTTAGGAATATAACAAAACAATTCAGATCAAGTACAAATCACTAAGGAAAATAACTACATATACAGCTGTACAATTGCATTCCATAACAAGCTAAAGGAAGATAGACTTTGTATCTACTTAACCTACGGTTATTATAATGTACTGATACAAAAAAAAAAAAAAAATAACAACCAAAAACCCACACCACAAAACCTAACAAGATTACTTATAAAATAATGTTAAAAAAATCTTTCAGATTCTCTTTAATATACTGCTATGTGCTGATAATGTTCCCTGTCTCTTCTAGAAGAATCACTTCAGTGCAACATTACCTCTTGCTTTTGCTGCCCCAAAACTCAACCTCTTTCAAAGTCAGAGGATAACTTCCTCTACATTTATCTGTGGTTTCCCAAGAAATTGTTGAAATGAAAGCATTCCATTTCAGCAACAGAAAAATCTCCATATCTAGAGAAACATTATTTCTTTAAACATTATTTCTTTAAAAATATTCATAGTTAGAAGGCTGCCTTCAAAATAAAAATGGGTTTTGTTTGTGTTGTTATTATTAAGTGACAGATATCTGCAGAAATTATTCATTCTTTTTACTAGGATAAAAAGAAAAGTTTGGTGATGAAAGAAGAGCTATAAAAATGAAAGCATATTTTCTACAGAAAGTCTGATTTCAGATGCAGAAAAAAAAACTGCACTGAAGATCCATTAGAAACCTATATCCTGACCAAATTCTTCAATTTGAAACAAGGAAATGCATGGGCCTCCAGCAACAGATAGTGATGCCAATTTAAACAGAAGGCAATTGTGTAAGGAAAAAATAATTTCAATTTAAAAAAAAACAGACTTGAATTAAAATTTTCCACTGCCTTAGGAAAAGACCACACATAATGACAGTGTGGAGACAGACCACTGCATCTATTCCAAACAGAATGCTGGAGGTTTAAAATCAGTTGTTAATCAATTAATTGTTTTCTGTAGCACCTACCTCCCAAAGGCAGCACTGAGAACAAATGCAGTGATAGTTTCTAGCATAAGGGCACAAGTACACAATATCTTTGAGCCACTGCCATTTCCTAAGGTATACATTGTATCATCATGGTCTACCCCAAAGCTGGGGATGTTCCCATACAAACATGGTGCAGAAACTTTACTTTCAACCTTGTATGTTCAAAACAGAAAAAGTTACATCTGTAGACATGGATAACATGCTTCAATTAATTCCAATCACTGACAAGCAATCTCTCTCTTTTTAACAGTTGTGTATCTCTCTGCTATGCTCTACTCACACACCATCCATTACCTGGAACCCATCCTGGAGTTTACAGAATAAATATCACTCTTTTAAAAGCAATATGAAGCATATGATACTGGTAAAATCATAAATGTACTTGAAGCAACCAATAACCACTTTATTATCATAAAGTTCTCTCCATATAGCAATCACTGCTTATTCATCTTAAATCCCATCCATTCCCCTTGTAACAATGCCTGATGCATCTGCAAATGAAGTCTTTTGGGGCCACTACAATAAAGAATTTTACACACTTACAACAGATGGGCTGCAAACATGATGTTTTGTTTTGGTCTGACTACACAAACTAAGTCGAGAATGGAGAGAAAGCTGTTGGAGGTGATGGTTGTGTTTCTCCTATGGCTTTTTTTCTTTTTTTTCAGGGGGTGGGGTAGGGCTGGTGGGCAGGTGGTGATAGTTTTGTTTTCCCAAATACTTAAGCATTGTTTGTCTATAGCTCCCACACTTTCAACATTTGCTCTGGAAAGAGTAAGGTCAAAAAGCTCTTAGACTTTCCATACTTACTCTGGAAAATGGTAGTAAGAACAAGTCAAAACTAACAGTGCTTTATGGAAGCACTTTATGGAAAGAGAGAAGGTAGATGCAATTCTATCTACCCATTGAAGTTATTTTCTCTCCTAGGGCTCCACTGGACCTTAAGTGCATCCAAAGACACATACCCACCACAATTTGGGATGGATAAACTTCTGGAAGGAAATTTCATCCAAAAAACTACAGCAGAAAAAAAAGTCCACTGCTAAAAGGAAATACATATATATATATATATATATATATATATATATATATATTATATCTATGCATTCTAGATGGATAAACCTTTCTGTAAAGAAAAAGACAAAAATTTCTGCACATGTGAAAACAAAAACAAGTGTCATGGCAGCATCAATATAGCAGCTTAATTTTACCCAAAATGACGTACAAGAAAGGGAAAATGCCATATAGTCATAGGGAGCATTCTTTTGGTTTCTGCCTTCAGAAATCAAGACTTCTAAACATTATACAGTCACCACTGAAGGTCTTTTGTCAGCTATGCTTCTGCCCTTCTCTCCTTCTTTCCCCTATCAGAGGTACAAACACCAAACACCTTCAGGAAAGGAAGTGGTCTGAACTCTGTCCATAGTCAGATGCAATGATCTGCCTTCATTATGCAGGATGGAGATGATGAGAGTTCAGTTCATGAACCTCTGAAGAAAAGGGTCTCTTTTTCATTTCCTTTTTATTTACAAAACTTCGCTTAGTGATTTTAAATTCAATCTAAGAAAAGGAGATACTGTATTATAACAACATATTCATAATGTCATGTTTTATAATTGAGGGGGTGGGTTTAAGAAGAACTGGTTTGATCAATATTCAAAATCAGGACAGCAATTCCAACTTTTGTCTTTTTTATCCACTCAAAAAAATTAAGCCTTTGTTCCTCAGAAAGAAAATAGGAAGCTGTTGTCTCTTTGAAATCACTCAGCAGTTTAACCCAAAATGCCTTTAACTCAGACAACCTGAAGAAAAATGTGGCTGTATTTACATTGCTCTATAAGAGGAAGAAGGGAGGTTATCCAACTTCCAAGGAGAGTCTTCAATTTTTCATAACTACTTTAAAACTGTCCACACTAACACCATAGTTATGCAGGACTGTATTAGACAATGAAAAAATGCAAAATTATTCTTCCAAAGCTTTCCAGTCCCTTTTAGCAGAAGTTCATTTCATACTGCTTCAAATACTTGAAATAGTAAACCAAATAAATGAAAAAGATTGCCTAGTGTTTCAAAAGTTAGGTTCCCAAATACTGAACCTGTACCTTTGCAATGTTCAAAATTAACTCTATTCAGTATCATCTAAAACCAAAGAGCAATGTTTCTCTATGCTATCCACTTGCAATAATATGATACTGAGATTAGAAATACACGAGCTTACTCTATAATGTTGATATTCTCATTGTTGTTGATCAGCAATACCAACATAATTGATTCATTATTAAGTGATTGAGACATACACTTGACAGCTACAATTTCACTTACTGTCATCCAGGTTTTCAGAAGCAGAGACTCTGCGCAATAATTCTACTTCTAAAGCTATCTCACCACAAAAATGATCCAGAGAGTTGCCTTTTTGCATTTAATTTCTGAGAAAAATGCAACCACATAAGCTACAAATCAAAAAACAATAACAGAGCTGTTCAACCTTTAAAATCTTCTTTTTTTCTGTCCACTTAACTTCAAATCAACACATAGATCTAGACTATATATGGCACTCAGCATCATCATTTTAATTCTGTCAATATATATGCAAAGCTATTGTTGTTTACATATACACTAAGATACTGTACATACCTAGAAGCATAATTATTTCTAAGCTATGACCTGTATTTTATCTGAAAGTTGGTGAGAAAAAAAATTCTTTTTTATGTATTAGAGAAATTTACAAAATATTACTTTATGATTTTATCCTGAAACCTATCGTGATAAAAGCCTTTTCCAAAAAAAATTGATACTTTGGTATAAGATGACATTTCTTCATTAGAAACTATAAAGGTAGCATTGTTGTAAATCTCTATGGGTATATTTAAATCCAAAAGTCAACTATAATAGAAAACACATTTTTAAAAACTGCTACTGTTTTAGACTTGGAAAAAAAAAATCTATACTCAAAGCTGCATAGCCATTATTTTCAACATATACGAAGAATAATATTTTTAACCAAATATTTTAAAGTGCAAAAAACAACGAAAGTAAAAATAAAAATGCTTTGCTTCCTAACCTCTAAAACCATAGCATATATGTCTATTTAGTCAAAAAGCAGAGGTTGCAAGGTTTACAGAGAAGCACAAATTAGCAACCTATCCAATATGATGTTAAGATCTTTTTTTAATATGAATGTATGATGAGTAGAGTTTGGATTTTTTTTTACATGTAGAAAGGTCAAAGTAATATAAGACATAATACAGGCTGAAAAAAGATTCAACAATATAGTTGCTATGGTGAAGACAGGAGGCAGCAGAAAGTCAAAAAGACATGCATAAATAGCTTTTAAAAAGTATTGGATACATAACAAAAAGATGTGGCACAAGAATGTAATATAAGACACTACACTGATTTCACATAATATATGCAAAATTAAAGAAAAACATATGAAGACAGTATATTTCAATACACATTGAAAACTTACTGAGAAATCTAAAGCAGGGTAGAGCCAGGCATTTAACAGATCACTACTATTTCTATTAGAAAATAACAGTGCAAAATATAATTCATGATCATTATTAAGTTTTTGTTGGAAGAGTAATCTTGTTGATGACAAAAAGACTGCTTACATAAAATTTTTAAAAATCATATTATATTGATATGACATAATCACTATTCAATAATGAGTGTCTTATTTAGTTTAAACCATTTGAGATCTAAGTGTTTTTTGAGATCTAAGAAGTGTTTTTTTAATTTAAATTATCTCAGCCATTAAACCATCAGGCAGATTTAAACATGCTAAAACTCAGAAAATTCATCATCTTATACCTAAGCAACTGAACTGCCATCTTGAAACATTAGTTTCACATCAAATAGTAACAGTAATAGCAACAGCTATAGTTCTGATCTACGTATTCTTACAAGTATACATAAAATCCTCAAAATAAAGACTGAGGTTTAAAATTAACTAGAATTAAAGAAATTGAGATGAACAATACAAGTAACAGCTATAAGAATGTTTGGTTTGCTCTTCTAAGGGAAAGTCCATATCTCACATATCTGTGTCCCTACAAGAATGCCACATCCCACCTCAACTACACTGCACTACTTAGCACTGTGGAAACAGACAGTATACAAACTGGAGAGAGCAGACAGTTTGCCGGGCAGATGCACAAAGTGCATAGCTTTTGTACTATGAGCATCTTAGAGATTTAGTCTTGAATGTCCCCGAAATAGGAGAATATATTTGCTCCCTGAAACACAGACTATCATTGCATGCATATACAGTTTTCTGAGAAAGGCTCTGTGAGGGAACTCAACCTGGCATTTCAAGCTTAATATATATGTAGCAATCATGTTACAGGTGAGCGAGCTCAGTCCCACATGGGAGCATTCCACTTCATAAAAACATGTCACAATAGTTTCTGAGAAAAATCTGAACAAACCTGATTATTTACTTACAGCATTAATGTATCTTTCAAACTCATAGAAATCAGCCAGTAATAAAGTAATTCATTTTTAAATGTAATAAACAAATAGTACTGAACACCAAATCTCCAGAGCACAAGGGAGTACTTGCATGATAAGTTACAGAGCTCTACAACTAAAGCCAGCGTCAATCAAGGTCATACAAAGTCTCCATGTGGCTCGACTTGCCATATTTAATAAATAAATCCAGGTATTATCAACAGCATTAACTTGTTAACAGATGAATACAAACAACATAGTCCACATTCTGTAGGAAAAAAAGTTAATTAAGAATAAAGAACTACCATGCCTAAGTCTGTACTGCCACTCCTCAGTAAGACAGATAATTAATAGCCTTACATATTTTGCACTAGAATTTATTAACTACCACAAACACTAGGCTTTCAGTCATACAATGCATATCAAAAGCAGTTTTCTGACAACAGCCTGAGGACTTCAGGCCAAACACTGACAATTAGTTTATGAGATATTCTTTAAATTCAAAGGTTCACTCATACTGAAAAGTATGCTGAACCTCAGAAGAAAAAGGTAGGGGAATTCAGTCACCCAAACCTTGTTTTCCACCTTGACCTCCACACTCTTTCCAGTGTGTTAACATTGCTAAAAATATATTTTTTAATGTTTTAAAATTAAATATCAGCTCATACAATTAATGCCGGTTTCAGTTCATAAACAACAGAATTTACTCTCAAGTATTTCCGTAATAATTTTTGCTAAAAAGTATGATACACAATTTCAATTTACTTCCTAAGTACACCTTTAAAAATATTAGAAAATTAACCAGTGAAAGAGATTAAGTGTTCCAGAGCACAAGGAAAGGCAGGTCATTTGTGGAGGGTTGTATTATTTTCTTTTTCTTGGAGGGGGGTGTTTAACAGCCAAGAAACCATAGTCATTTCGGAGTCTTCTATAGGACAAGAGATCTGACTAACTTCATACCTTCAACCTGGATACAACTGGATTCTATCAAGATATTCTAGATTAGAAGTTTCTACCTAACACTCTACAGTTTACATCAAATTGTAAGATCACTTTAGACAAATTTAAGTGTTGCCCAGTACATTAAGGGTAGCTAAAGTAAGACATTAGGAAGAGTAAATCAGGTTTCAGAAGTTTCAAGCATTGTGTCAAGCAAAAGATTACACTGTTACAGGGTATTCCCTCTAAGCTCCTGAGTTACACTGCAAAGAATCTGTGTGCTCATCATACTAAACACTAAACTCTCATAGTCTCAAGCCATAATGAGACTGCAAATAAAGGTAAATGGAGCATACCTTTATTTAGATTATATGCTTTAATATACCCTGTAATAAGCAAATTATTCAAGTCTGTTCAGAGGAGTGCCCATTTTAACTACTGATTTTGGACAAGCCTGACACAGAAAAAAATCTAATAAAAAGTACTGAGAAAAACATATAAAATGAGGCAATGATAATTTAGCTAATTTTATGACTTTATACACTCTTGATTAAAGTTCTGATTCTCTTGAAGTAAGTCTTAAATGACAAGAACACTAACAAAGCCAAGCAAGAGGGAGAGGAACATCTATAGGCACAAGTCAATTTATCAGAAACTGTAACAGGTAAAGTTGTTCTATTCATAATATACTCATGAAGGTATCTACAGCACAAGGAAATTGCATCAGTCCTCTAGACACTAGATTATTTAGCTACTAGATTATTTTCTTTCCTTGGGGATACAAAGACTCTCACATACAATGCTCAGTAAAAAAGACATAGCTTATTATTGTAAAAGACTTATTAAATACCATTAACCAATATTTTTCAATAGCAATCTATAAGAAAAGCCATTAGAACTACCATGATTGATTCCTATCAATACACTTATCAATGTATATCTGAACATAAAACAGAGAGAGGGTTTTAGGTTGATCTGGTTAATTACAGTAAATAACAACATCTGTTCTTTCCAAATTATAAAATTAATAAAAGGAAACAGGGGAAAGTAACATATAGTGTTCTCAGTTCTGCTTCAGATAGTGTCGCACCTACCCAATTTTTTGAAAGATACAAACAGTTTGCACCTGTTTTTTCCCTGAATAAATGAGTTTGGAATACCAGTTATATACTAAAACCAGTAAAACTTGCTTGATTATTTCAAGTCTGCTATACTGCAGTGCTGGAACTAAGATATTGAAACAAAAGCATGCATTTCATTCTCAAAGGAAGTTTAACCTAGCACTGCTGCCATACATCCACAGGCTGATTTTGTGCAAATAGTGCTTGCTTCCTCCTATTACTTTCCAGAAATCAGAATTTAAAAACTTTATAATCTATACGAGTTAATATGATTTTCCCAGCTACTGCTTATCTTCACTTGTATTCAGCAATAAAAAACTACCTGGTGAAAATACTTCCAAGAAACTTCATTGTTTTTCATGTTTCCATTTATACAGTATATTCCCTTTGCATAAATTTCCTCATATTTTAAAATGTGGTTTTTGTGATTGCATTTAACAGTTAGAGCCACACAAACTCTACAAAAAGGCACATGTTATTTATTTGCAGTCAGTGGCATGAGATGTGCAGTAAAATAAAAAGTAAAGAGTTACGTAGTTCTCAACTCTGAAACAGGATATGAGGATTTATTTCAAATCAGAAACATAACCCATTTGTTTAGTTATAACATATACTTTATTTAAAAAGAGAAAAAAGTTCCAGCTTCTGTAGGAAAGTAAACAGGTTGCACACCAAACGTGTAAATCACCTTAACCTTTTCCTCAGAACTGGAGAGTATAACTGAAGACTGTATAGTAATCTGCAGCACAATTTTCCAAGAACACAGAAGTGTTCTAATCTTAGAACAGTTTTTTTTTTTCCTTCACAATTTGCACATCAAAAGCTTTTAATCACTACTATAAAAAATACAAAGAGTGAAGTAAATTTAGTATTTTAGGTGAATCCACAAAAAAAACCTTTTCCATTAATTCACAGCCTAAGTGTTTAGCAATATTCAAATATATTCAAAGATTTAGCATTCAGTGTACTATTCCATATAAATAACAAAGAAAATGCTACAATTTTCTTTAAATTAAAATATTCTGCTAAAAGCTCTCTCTAATATGAAAGAGAAATATGAAAGATATGACACAAACGGAGACAATGAAGCAACTGGATTCTGGGTTACAAAACAACAAGCATTATTTCACTGAAAATAAATCTTACAGGAAATAACACCGACTTCACTTTTCCAAAAACTGCAGAAGAGTTTCCTAGTCAAAACCATGGCTGTGCATCTTCCAGTTACAGAATAACATTTCTGCTGCATTATTACAGATGTACAATTGACATTCTTTCAACGTTTGTATTTCTTAGAGGAAAGAGAAAACCTCTTTCACCAAACCTGTAACAGCTATTCAGTAATACAGATCATTTACTGTACTATGAGACACTCTTGTGGTACATTAAGGAATGAAGTGATGAGCCAGTTGTAAACAGAAAGATTCAAACTCAGAAAGCATCCATTGCAAGCAAGCTTTAAGAATATTCACCATTTTAGAATATTTTATTAAAAAGCAAACAGGAGAGATCTGCAGCATTCATTCTCAATGAAATGCTGCTCTATCTGACACAATTTGACAGAAGCTAAACAACAGAAATGCTAGAATTTCAAGTGAATTCTTGTCTTTGTTGGCTGGAGAACACACTAATACCACATCACACTATAAAAGTGAATGTAACTTCATATTATCTAATGTTAAAAAGAGTATACATTTCTGCAACAAAAATAGATATTTGATAATCTAATGTATCTACCTAAGTTGGAATATCAGACAAATGCACTGTAAATACACTGTAATATGTAATTAGCATGTATTTAAACCTCTGTCCAGAAAGCTGAAGATGATATAGACTATTACAGAGATTCTGCATAATTAGTCTAGTATGTAGATTTGGTTATTGCACACATCTTTTATGAAGAAAAATGTAATTTATCATATGAGAACAATAATAGTAGTATTTCTTTACTACCTTGTCACACATCTTTGCATTAGCCACAATTTTTTAAATGCTGGAAAAAGACAAAAAGGGAAAAAACAAGTCTATTTTGCATCAGTTGGAGTCTTTTTTATACTGTTTAGTTAGCATCTCCAAATGCTGTAGAATAGGATTTATCCCTCTCTTCCTGTTACATTCATGTATGCATAATAGTTGACTATCTAGTCACTAGACCTTGCAGACTTTTGAGGAATCAGTTTAATCTTAGATGCCTAAAAATTTCTTAGCAGTTCTACTAGTAACAACATACTCATTCTGTTTGACCGAAATATCATTATATGTAAATGTAGTTCCTGCAGCAGAATTATAATTTGATTAAATCTATATGACTTCTCTCCCCCTCAAAAGGTGGAATACAAATATTACCCTGAGTAAACAGTTGGTGATCAAAGAATAAAATAAGCCTTAGCTTCAGAGTCTGGAGCACCATAAGTACCAAGAGCTACATAGACAGTCCAGAACAAACACCAAGAGTGGTACAAATTAACAATTTGTGTTATTATTTTTTAAAAAGTTAAGCATAATGCAATTTACATTTCATCCTAAAGGCAAACATGAGTTCTAGCAAAATGAATCACATTATTTTCTCGACGAATCAGAAGCACATTAGCTCCTCCACACAAGGAATGCTTTGTCCTTAATTTCTCCTATTCTTTTCATACTGATTTATTTTTGCCACTGTAGTTTCAGGAGGGCTTCATATAGTTCCAAATATGCTTCCTCCTTTGGGTTTTGGTCTCTACTCCCAGGTTGTCAGCAACAGAAACCTGGAGATCAGAACTGTCTATTTCCAGCGCATATGAGTATCCTGTTCTCAAAAGCCTATTTTTGTTGAAGTGGTTGAGATTCTTTCTGTTTATTATAAAGCATGCATCTGCACAGCTCAGCTTATGTCACCATTTGTCCCCACTTGATCACTACCTCTTCCTTATTCTGCTGAATAAGGAAGAACACCAGATACATTCTGAGAGTCAACTACTAGCAGCAAATGGATTCTATCTTCCCATTTTTAAAGTCTGAACAAGTCCATTTATCACTACTGCTTCTCTCCTATAGAGCATTAAAACAGTAGTTCACAGAACAGTAGTTCACACTACTAGATTAGTACTGAAAACAAACTTTCTCTTTTGGCTTTTTTGCAGTTAAGGCGATCTAACCTGGTTTGGTTATAGCTACATCTATCCATGTTTGTTTCTTTTCACAGCAACATTACATATCTGCTGAATTACAGATGCCAAGATTTTTGCTGCACTGTGCAACCATGCCTTGAATCCCAGTTTCTCTTCATGCATTACAGCTACCTTCCATTCTGTCAGCTTTGGTAGCAGCTTTTATTCAAACAATCTTGCTGAACACCCACTTGATGTTTTCATCCTCCTACTCTTTCAAATAGATGACCCAGTATTTCTCAAGATCTTATACTGAAATGCCAGCAACAAAAACCAAACCATCTAGATATATTCTATTTCATATATATCAAGTACATTGCAGCCAAATTTTAAGTGCCACAAGATATTACACTGCACAGACTAGGAGCAGGAAAGATAAGCAGTCACCCTAAGCAGGCTCTTTCTAGCTTCTTATCCTTGCCAGCTATACATATGCATTTACAATTTTAGAAAAAGGCATTTCTATATCAAAGGACAAGTCAGATTGCACAGCAGGAAACATTTAGTCTTTACAACCGTTAAGCTGAGTAATATAGCAGATGAAATTTCTAAGTTTCATTACTCAACTGATGTTAGAGGTGAGTAAGGTTGTAGAAGAACAATCTTGTGAGTTAAAAAGCAAAGTAGAGTTCCACTAACTTGTAAAAATAGGAAGAGTGGAGCAGCAAAGTCATAAAACAGAAATGTGAAGTTGTTAAAAGGGACAGGATATGCTGCCCATGCCCTCATTCTCTTAAATTTAAATGACGATGAATGTAACAAACTCATCCAGAAGAAGAATGTATCTGAAACCACAACTATTTCACTGTAAATATTCAACTATTGTGCCAGCCAACTACTACTGTGCAAACACATCCTGCCCTATTACTAAAGTTTTCAGAATGTGGAACTAGATTATATCCTATGTAAAAGAACATTTCATTAAAGCTCTGATTTAACCCCCTAAAAAACTCCTATGATTTCAGATCAAATAAATTCTCCCAATTCTTACATAACCTTCAGAACTTGATTGCTCTTAATGGGGATTACATCGTTTACAGGACATTTACACCACTGCTTCATGGTAATTTTTATTTCATAAAAAAATATTGAAAGAACCCTGTTAAAATATCTGTCAGCAAACTATCACGACAAGATAGAGACTAGAAAAATCTATTTAGAATGAGGAAATTGTACAAGAAATTTATCATGTTGAGATCATGCAGAGAACAGCAGCCCACAATAGAAGCCTCTTTCACAAAAATTCATATGAAGTACTCAACTAACTGTTTTTTTAAATTGAGAACTCACTTTAATTAAGAAAATAAATTACACATTAGATAAGGCGAGGTCATATTTACACACAGTTAGTAGATAATGAACAGTATGTAATCTTCGTGGGAAAGAAAAGAAAATGTCTATAGCCACTTGGTACATATGAATAACTTAAAATATTGTTCCAGCTGAACCTGATCAAATGCAAACAGAACCAAAGACTCTGCCAAACATAATACTGCTCAAGTCTGCATGGCATACCAGTACACAAGTACTGTCTAACAGCTACCTAATTGGACATCACTGCTCCATTAACACAATCTCCCTGATTTTTTTTTTGTTTTTCAAAAAGAATTGTCCTTGAAATTAATTTCTTCTGAAACAAGCCAGTCACTGAAAAACTAAATGATAGATTTTCTAAGGGACAAAAAGTAGTGCTCATGGAAATTGAAATGCTAATAATTTTCATCAACAGTGACTTTGAAGGTTTGCCAAAAAAGGTTTGTTAAACATTTCTTGCATGCAAATTATTTTTCTCAGTTCACAATGAAAAAGGGCTGCAATAAAAGCAGCACTGTAATGAAGATTTTATTACACTCAAATATAGTGTTACCTTTAGTCAGATATAAATGCTTGCAACATTAGATTGGAAATTCATCAAAAGTACTTAGTGCATAAACATGTAGCAAAACCAAACAGGAGGTAAAAACCCATGAAAATAGGTTTGTACTAAGCATAGAGTTTTATACCTCCTGTGTGATACAAACAGCAGCAAATTAATTAATGCAGAATCCTTGCCAGTACAGTGACAATTGTATTGAAGTTCTTAAAGTGAGTATTTTCCACTAAATAAACAAAATTATTAGACTGAGCAGGGGCACTGGGATGACTTTCCATAACTTGCATTTTAGGTTCCCAACTTGTTTTTTTGTTCTGTTGGTAATTATAGCTTAGGCCTTATGAAATTCAGTAGACTTTTTTTGTTTTCTGGATACATGAAAATAATATCTACATCCTCTAAGATCTTACTTGTTCACAATATGAAAACATTTTCTAGTAGAAATCAATAAAGGAACACTTTTATTGCTTCTAGAACATGAAGTCTTCAAAGGCTTTTCCTACCACTGTGTTGGGAAATGGGAGTGGAGTGCTTTTGTTACCCTGAATATACTGTCATATTTTCATCAAACATGAAGTGACTGCAGACTGATATTGTATTTTGTGTGGAAATCAATTATTAAAAAAAAAAGAATCAATTGTTTGAAAGAAAAAGGTAAAGGTGAACTAAAGGAACTACTGTGTTCAGGCAGTTCACTGAGGAGAAAAGGCAAGCACGCAATTCAATCTGGTTTGAAGCTGACAGGAAATAATAGTCTGCATGTAAAAGGTAAGAAACAGTCATTTAATAGCAGCACACACTATGATTCTGTCAAAAAGAAAAAAAAAGGTAAAATAAATTAAAATTAAGGTATAGTTCATACTGTGCTTAGGTAGATGCTTACAAATGCTGTAACAAACTCTTCAATAACATATTTTCACTACCTGACAAAGTAGTTCCTAACTGAAAATACAAATCAAAGTACCTTATCCAATAAAAGTTTTTCTAATCCTATTTATGACATCTGCTGACGCACTCTTTTCTAGAGTCCTACCAGAAGAATGATTTGATGTTACTCATAATTCTGAGATAGATTAGGGCACTGATGACACAGTCACTCCATAATTCATTAATTCAAGGGAGAATTCATCCTAAGAAATTGTCAAAGAAGGAGAATAAAGAGGAAAACATGCCACAATTTTAGCTTCAAACAAATCAAACTACAAAAAAAATGTTATTGTCAGGCCATTTTAAGCACTGCTTTGCTAATGTTTTTTTCAGGTTTTCTATTTTTTGTTTGCCATAGATTTATGGAGTTATCTGGATATCAAAGTCAGGTTTTAGGAGTTATTCTCATCCCACTTCTTTAAGCACATTTAACAGTCTGAACAACGGAATGTTTCTCCTATTCATGACAGGACATCAGAAAAAATAAATTGAATTAATTTTCCCTAAATTGTGTCTGTTTTTCTGTGACAGTAATTGGTAAGTGATCTCCCTGCTTTTAATTCAACACACAAGCTTTTCTATTTTACCAGAGAGCAGTTGGGTGGGCATCTGGCAGCCAGCCAAGCTCAGTACACCACAGAAGGATATTCCCTCACTGATTCTTATACATCAATCTCTACATAACAAATATGATTTGGTACAAATATTTAAAAAGGATAAGAGCAGATATCATTCTATTTGCTAAGTATATAAACAACAAATACAGCTACTACCAAACAATGCTAAATATACTATCCACTCTCTCCATGTAAAGATGATACACTCAAGTTGCAAGATACCACTGGCATTTCAATGCTTTAGCTGCTGTTCCTTGCAGATGCTCGTAAGTTACTCCTGCCTTCTTCAGAAAGAAACTGTTTTACATTACTTCATTTTATATGTACAAATCTTTCTGAATAATTTTGCTTCTAGGATACTTAGGATGATACTGAAAGGCAGTCAGACAAATGCATAGCGGGCTTATTTACTTCTACTTGTACAGTTACATTAAAAGGTAACTCAGGTTACTCAGTGCTGTATCATAGCAGAAGTTACTAAACTATATCGTTGGCAGTCTTAGAGGTTTGCAATAATAAGATTCTACAAGTACAGTTTGGACCTACCTCTGATAAATCCTCTGGTGGGGGAGGAAAATACGAGGTTACTGGGTTCCATGTTATCTTTCTGATGGATGACAGCATGTCCCCTTGCTTATGCAATGCAGGTTGTGGCGTGTTAAACACAGCACTAAACTGATTTATATTGCTAATTTGATCTTCTCGGTAGCATTTACTTTCTTTTCTGATTTAAAATATTTGGGACTTAATTGGCACTATAGCACCTTAGGTCTT
Organism: Phainopepla nitens; assembly: GCA_013400175.1. NCBI lineage: Eukaryota > Metazoa > Chordata > Aves > Passeriformes > Bombycillidae > Phainopepla > Phainopepla nitens. Next base: position 60,845 of record VXBQ01006195.1, on the reverse strand, counting down.
GATTTTTCTTACAGAGTATACAGGGGAGAAAAAAAATTAGAACTATATTGACCTTTTCAAGTCAAGTGCCAACAGAGATAGTACTCCCCCAGAAGTGCTTTATTTCTGAATAATCAAGTCTGGCAGGAGCTCTGGTGTGATGGGATCAGACACTGCCATTTCCAATAAGATTAGGATGAAAATCTGTCCTAGTTGATAAAAAAAAAAAAAGAGAGAGAGAGATAATGCAATCTTTCTCTCTCGAGTTTCCTAGATTAATTCCCTTTGATATCTAGAAAAGAAAGAAGAGAACATTTCTAATTTTTTCATGCCATCTCCCATTAGCTGCAGTTATCTGCATATTGCTAAAAATAATGAAGAATTTACAAGTGATTTCTTGTATGTTTGATGTGCAATTTCTAATCCTCATTTGGACTTTATCACTTTAAACATAAGAGTCTTTGGATCAAGTCAAATCAACCTATTGGTAGGATATTTATAAATACAGTACATTAATTATAAAGCACGCATTTCATGAAACTACTAGCTTTCTTATACTTTGCATACATGAGATGTTCAAATTGTCATTTTGGACTGAAATGCTTCAAGATTTCTTTTTTGCTTAGAGGTTGCCTTCTTGTGTACTCTATAGAACCTCCTACATCTCAGAATCACCTTGACAAACCACTTCAAGCACCCAAAATGTTACTGTAAGCAATATGTAGCTGGTTCTCTCGTTATCCTGAATGCATATCCCACATTATGCCTAACGACTACCATATTAATTACGCTTACTCACAGACTTCAGAAAATTACTGCTATCATCTTCTCTTCACCAGTACTCTTCAAAGTAACTCCACAAACCCAGTGTTTGCATATCAAAATTTACCTTATTTCAGTATTGTAGATCTTAAACATAATAGTTTCAAGCTGCCCCAAGCAACCTGTCGCTTATATCAATGACTGAAAACAAGAACTGTAATAAGAGAGGTTCCTAGAAAAGACATTATACCAGCCTTACCACGTCTTATAATCCTCACTTAGCAAAGGAGAAAGTTCCTTCCTACAAATATAACCTTTCCTACTTCTTTTGGACCATCTATCCTCGCATTTTTCTAACGTTCTTTGAACCTACTGAACTTTTGAAGTTGTCTCCAAGTGGTCCCACCAATTCCTTAGCTAGCTTCATTTACAAAAAATTAAATACACATTTCAAAATTAGCCAAAGGGCCCTTTGCAAGAAATTCAAGCTTCAAAATGAGCATGTGAAGAATATCCTGTTTATATTTATCTAGATACATTTAATGAGTTTGCCCATTCACATTTTTATATTTTTAATGCTAACTTTTTTATTGCAATACTATCTTGAACTTCCCTCTTAAGATACACGCAGGTTTTTTATCCCATAGCATTAGCCACTGGCAATTTTTCTGTATTACAATACAAAGTTTAGTCAAATCTTGGATATAGGTAAATCTCCTACTTTATTATCTCAAAATAATCAGCTCCTCTGATCTTAACATTTTCTCATCATATACATGTTGTGATCCAAGAGCTAATATTACAATATATTATTAGAAGAAATTTCCACTCACAAGGTTTTGCACAGGAGGTTTCTTTTACCCTACAAGATTTTCATGATTCTAGAGCTCATGCTATCTTTTATGCAAAGTGTCACTCCTCTACCGGTACATCTAACAATTCTAGAAAAGTTTGCAGCATGTCAGCTTTACAGAACAGTGATTATTCTTCCATCAGGCTTCCAGTGCATTACAAAGCAGTTGATATTTAATAATGAGCATTTATCTCTGTTCATCTTGTCTCTGAGGATTAAATAATATAAAAGTACACGTAAGCTCCCGCTCTGCTATTCAGTATCTCACATATCAATCAACTTTAAGTCATATATTCAGTTAAATGTTTTCCAAAAATTACAGTAGGAGATTTCTTTAAAATCACTGTTGCTGGAAAGGCTTTACACAGATTTTCTTCACTGGTCTGAGATCACAAGGATAATCCTGGTTGATAATTCTTAAACTCTTGATATTTCATTCCTTTCTCTTTCATGTCTCTTCTAAACATCCTTCATGCCAATCCTTCTTTTTGCCTTTAAAATGTATCAGATAACTGAAGATCATCCACGCAAATCACTCACATTCATCACCTTATTTTCAGAACTTATCAATTAATTTTCTTTCCCCCAGCCAGTGAGTAGTCATGGAGCTGTCAGAGGTACACAAAACCAACTCTACTCAGGTAACTAACTCACCACCAAAACCAATGGCCAAAAACAAACTCGCAGCAAGGGTAATCACGATAACAACCCAGTGACATTTCACAGGTTATGGGTTCACTACGACATGGACCTTTACGAACAATGACCTAAAGCACACACTTACACACTGACACACATGGAGGCCTCTTGCTCAGGCTTTTATGACAAGGGAGTTGGTTTGTCATTATGCCCTTGACTAAATTCTAAATCAATGGAAAAAAAAAAATCACATTTATCTTCAGTAAGTTGTTACCAGAATACCATCATCAACTGATGCTTTGATATTTGTCAGTGTTCATCTCAAGGTTTTACTGTTATAAAACATGTTGCTTTCACAAAATGATTCAACTTCTGAAAAGTGACATAACCAGCTTTATAACACGCAAAAGAAAATACCCCATATCATCCATAGTCTATGTAACTTTCCATTATCATCATCAGCAAGCAGTACAATGAAAATATTTCCTCCAGTAAACTACCAAGACTGCTGCCAGCAGTATGTCAAAGAAATGGTTATTTCCCTCTACTCCCCCTCTCAGGGAGATACTTCCTCACTTTCAGGAAGAAGTATCCAGAGTATTTTGTATTGGTTTCTCCACCTCAGAAAAACATAGGTACTTTGAAATGAGTACAGCAGAGATCATCAATATGATTAGAGGGCTGAAACAAAGATGGAGACAGAAAAGTTGAAAAAGTTTTCAGTCTTGCAAAGGATAAAAAAGGACCAGGGAAAACTTACTGTTGCCTCAAATGATCGACAGAAGGCTGGAAATAAGAAAGAACCAGAAATCTTGGCGGTGCTCCACAAGCAAGAGGAAAGAGGCACAAGTTTCAAGAAAAGATATCTCAAAAGATATTACGAACAAAAAATTCACCAGAATGACAAACATGGAACAGGTTGTCCATCCCGACATCTCCATCTTGAGAAATACCTCAAACTCAGCTGGAGAAAATCCTGAGCAACATGAACTAGACTGGTCCTTTTACAGAAAACTGTTGGACTTTCAGATGGCTTTCAGGGGTTTCTTCCTTGGTTCATGTCTCTGAAATATCTCTGGATATACTCAACAAAGGTTTCCTACAGTCTAAAGCTAGGCCCTCTTTTACTTCTTTACTCTTGCAATAATATTTCTTTCATACATCCATAACATCTTCAGTTTTTCAACCGCTTCAATGCCCCGTCAGAATCAAGATATTTCATAACTCCTGTACAAACATCTGCTGAATCTTCAAATCTATTCTATACTGTTCTGCATTCTTTCTTCTAGCAAAATTCCTCAATGGATTATTTACACATACATAAGACTTCCTTTTCTAGATCAACACTGATATACTTTTGGCATATTAGCTGGCAAAATGCATCAACTGAATATTTGAGTACTTCATTTTGATTTTACTTAATGATAATAAAATTCACTTAAGGCATCGTTGAACATTCTGATCCCCGCTTCCTCTACCAGATACCTCTTCTTATGCAAAGATTTTGATGAAAAGAGTGCATAAGCAGACCCTTCAGCAGAGTGGAAACCAGCTCATTCTTTGCATGCCATCATTTGGCTACAGAATCATTTTCAATTTCTCATTTTTCTGGTTTTAGACACAAAGCTTTAGAAATAGTCAAGGACTGTTCCCAATTTGAGTGTAGTGAATAGCTTGCTGATTCCACTTTAGAGAGCCTTGTGTTAAATCTCCTCAAGACCGAAGAAAACTGTCTCTAATTTCTTTGCCAAGTTTTGTTATAATCAGTAAATTAAGTTTAAGTTACAAAGAGGTATCCCCCCACTCCATGGTAAGAAGAACAAAAGCAGTTGCTTTGCTGTCCTCTGTACTGGAATTCATGCTGTCAACAAGAGACCTTGAGATCTGGACCTGGCCTACTAACGCACTTAAGCTTTCGTTTGAAGTTCTGTAAACCACTCACTTGAACAAAGATGAAATTTAGTTCCACACTGCCCTTTAAACACCTACTTGCTGTTCTAAATAAAATCTTTAGTGTCTCCACTTCCTTTGAAAAATTATGATGATGGCACACTTATATCACCCATGTGGGATGAGAGAGATTTCAAAACTTGAAAATAAAGAATAAGCAGTAAGCCTCACCTGTAAAAAAGAAATTAATTTGTCCCTGGAAACCGTAGTCTTTACATTGCTGCACACACACACACACACACGTTTAGTATAAAAGTGTACTTCACTGACTTTCCAGCTGTAGATCCAGTAACTCTCTTCTATTGGGTTTTGTCAAAACAATGTATTCAGTCCATTCAGTTAAATATTGAGGGATGTTAATCTTGTTAACTCTAATGTTCTTGCTGTCTGTGGAGACTCACAATCCTCTTCTGAGCCATTAACATGTTTGGCCTGAACATCATCTTGTCTCCCAAATTTTACTGTTTAATTACACATAGGAAACTATTTCCTCCAGTGGCTTTTAAAACTTCCAACCTATTAATTCAGGGAACATTCTTGGGAATTCTCCTAACGTTATAAAGGCACCATAATTAGCTTCTAGACTTATTTTAATAGATTCAAGCAAACATGTCTAAGGTAAGGTTTTCTTGCCTTTTTATCTTCGTACAACATTCTTAATATTATTAGGTATCAGCAGCAACAAGCTATAATACTTAAATCAGTAGAAACACTGCTAAGGGCATAAAAGTCATGCTTTGACAAGCGTGGAATAAAGTTCTTGGTTATGGTAAAAAAAAACCTATTGGATAATACACACAAAAGCATACCCAAAAAAAAGGGAGAAATTTGAGAATGCCATGCCATTCTACTAATAAAAATATCAAAAAAGAATTTTTAAAACAAAGTAAAAATACAATAATCCCTATTCAATTTGCAAAGAAATTAAACACTACAGTCCTTGGTTGCTCTAAAGTACTACATCTCTAATACCAAAAAAGGGAGGAGAAGAAGAATGTGTCAGGAAGTAACAGGCATTTTATATATGGGACAGAATAACCTAGACTACTACTAAAATGACTTACTTCCACAGAAAGGAGAAAAGTTTTAAAGCCAGGAATACTTTCAAATATTTTGTTCCTTCACAGTACTTCAAAAGCTAAAGAAGCTAAGCAAATATCAAAGGAGATCTATGTTCCTACAAGTTTATCAGGAAGTAAAAAAAAAAAATCACTGAAAGTTTATCATCCATCATGGATCCAACACACATCAATTATCATATCAATTCTGAGGTTAAACACATCACTTTCTGGGCTATTCTGACAAAATTTTATAAATATTTTTTTAAATGTGATAAATAAAATCTGTATTATCCAGAAGAACTTCTTGGGTTTTTTCTGTGAGGTTTTCCTACAGGTCACACAATTTTTGTCACACATGCTTAAGTAAAATAGTTCAATATTACTGCTTTAAGCAGTCTGTGATTTTCAGATATTTTTCTTCATACATCTCGCTTAGAAACCAAAACATCAATGTTATATTCTGTGGGTTTTTTCTTATATTTATTTAAGTCCCAAGAATGTTAAAAGTATCTCCAAAAGCTGAAAATTAAACCCATCAGCTGCTTACCCCTTTTTTGACAACAAAATGTAAGTTCCAATTTGCAAAGCATGTCAGCATTCTCATACTTCTCTTCTTCTGCCTTAACCCAAAAACAGGATTCTGTCATCTCCTGAGGCCTGATCTACAAGCAAGAGACAAAACAAAATTTTATTAATTTTTTGATACTATGCCAAAACTGTGCTCTGTAAAGTCTAAAGCACATTAAATATTTAATAGCTCTGTAAAATATGTGAACTTTTAATACACAACTCATCTTTAGAGTTGTTAATATATTTCTCATTAAAAATAATAACCCTTAAAATAAATGGGTTTGGAAAATCTGATTCTAACAATGCAGACAATACACTCTGTTATCCAAGGTCTAAAAGGAGCAAATTAGCTTTGGTCTAGATTTAAAACTTGGGGAAACATCAAATAATCTCTCAACATAGTTGGTTTAACTAGATAACTAAGTATCTTACTTTTCAGAATGTAGCCTTGATTACTTGATTAATTGAGAAAATCTCTTTACTGACTTATTTTGGTCTAAATAATTATAGTTTTCAAACTCAGTAGACTGGTATACTTAATCTTGTCACAATGGAGAAGGAGAAAAAAACAAAACCAAAATCAACCAAATCCCAAATTGAGTCTATATTTTGTCAGTCATTAAATTTATGTAAGTACATTTAAGTACTACAGACAAATGGAGAGACCTGCACTCCTTCTTTCCAGTCCAGGCTAGATTCAAGACACTTGTCTGGAAACTGTATAGTTATCGGTATAGTTCAGTGACTGATCAAACATAAGGAGTCTGCTGAAAAACGAGACATAATAGGACCCAGGAAGTATAAGCAGCATCCTACTATCAAGGGGGTTTTATTATAGACCAAAACTGACTTTTCCAGGCATCTCATAGACAACAGATACTTGCCCAGATGATTCATGGGTTAATGAAACACAGTTTTCAGAAAACAATGAAAAGCTAAAGAAAGAAAGAAAGTATTCATATTTTACATAATTTTAACTAATGTATAAATTGCTTATCTGGTCTTACAAATGACAATCTATTTTCTCCAAGTTCAAAGTCAGATTTTACATCAAGTATTTGTGATTAATCAACACTACCTTAGACCAGTTGAGTCTTTTCATGGTAACCTCAGGTTTGAATTCTTTTTTAGGCTTCATTCCAAATGGCAAAGCACAGGAAGGCGGGGACCACTGTATTCCAGGCAGGCCTGGCAGAGGCGGTGGTGGAGGAGCACCACCAAAACCCCGAGGGGCTCCCAAGCTGTTCAGAAGTGGTGGAGGGGGAGGGGGAGGCGGTGGAACTGCTCCATTAGAAGGCAGAGGTGGAGGAGGAGGGGGTGAGAATTGATGAGGTCCTGCACCTTCCATTGGAACAACAGATGCATCTCCATGAGTTGATGGCAGAAAACCAGGTGGCGCAGAGCCATACTGATAAGGAAAATGTTCTTAGTCAGTTTCACAGTTTCGTCAACAAAATGCTCTAACAATCATACTTTATAGATTAAATCCAGAAAGCCAGTTGAAAGTCAATGTCATCTGCCTTGCATAGAACAGTCACATAGGAATGATAATGAGCCCAACGTGCTTTTGATTTCATGATTGGAAGTGTCAGTGTTGAAGCAGACATTCAGACCTGGCAGGTGCACACCAAAAATGACAAACTGAAATGGTATTTCCCACTTCTCGTATTTCACTGACCATGAGCTAAGAAGGGAAAGATAGATGTCTTGAGATGTTATCTAGACTACCATGGTTTAGCTCAAATTAAAAAAACAACATAACATCCTAGTCTCTGTTGTTTTCACCCTACAGATGGCAGAGAAACATTTCAAGTATGTAACAGGAAATCTGAAGAGATAAATAATTCTGTTGGAAAAAAGGTATCTGCCAGTATAGGAGCATTCTCATTCTACAGAATGGAAAACATGAAGCAACAATGAAAAAATATTCTTCCAAAAAAATAAGCTTCCTTACATATTAGCTTCTTATTCCATATAGAAATGATATCTATAATGTATTAAAATAGGATTAGGACTTTAGGAAGTCTAATAAAATCACTTCTAGCATTTGAAAAACTTCTGTCATAGGCCTGCAAACATAAATAAGAAAGTATCTGACAAAAACAACAAAAGAATAAATAAGAAACATTTATCTACTGGTGATAGCACTAATTACCTTTTCAACTAACTATGAGCTGAAACTAATTATTTTAGAAAATAAAGGGAAATACAACAGGCAAACAATTCAAAATTTCTGAAAAGAAATAGCTGAATATCAATAAATACAAATAAATGCATGCACAACAGCATGATAATGTTTTGAATTTCTGAACATAAGCATTGTTTATACCAACAAATAGACACTGAACAGTTGGGCTCCAGAAATGAAAGAAATCCATCGATACATACAAAATGCAAGAAGAAAGTAAAGGAATGAGACCAGGAGAAAAAATAGTTATTAGAGGTAGAAGTCAACATGCTAAGTAGAAACTGATGCCATATGGAAGTCAAAGTTTAAAAGAACTAGGTTGCAGTAATCAATTACCTGACATTTACAAAGTTTTTCATGTATCCCATTAACAACAGTGGGATAATTCATTGTATGAAAATTAGTGAGCAGAATCATATGTTATGCTCTCTGTCTGCATGAAAAAGAAGTTATATTTAATGCAGAGAATAACAGAAAAAGTAAAATAGGGAGGAAACTAATTTCACTTACAAAAAGTATTTAGGTACATTTTCAAGATACACACAGAAAAATACTTTCTTAATTATGCGCCACTCTTACTATATTTGGTTTTTTAGAATGCAACAATTTCTGTAATTGCTTTTCTTAAATGTTTGACTTTGACATTATCAATTAATTTTGACCAGAAACATGAATTAGAATGACATTTCTAAATAGACCAAAGCAGAGCTAAATTAATTTTCCTCACTAAGAAAATTAAAGAAGACAATAAATATTAAAAAAAACCCAAAAACAAACTCAGAAGTATTAAAATAAACCTCTTTAGGCATGTCTTTCTGATGCTTTCTTCTTCAGCCACTTTTAGACTGTGCTTCTCATTCCCAGAAATAAGACACAAGAAAAATCACTTGGTTATACAGTCTCCTTATATAGATCTAAGAGTTTAAGTAGTTACAAGTTAACCCAAGTGTTACTCTCAAAAAATCTGCACTATTCCTCTCCATCACATTTTAAAATATCTATTTATGCTTGAAAATTGAAAAATTATCAGGAAATGTTCTTATCCAGCCACAGGTTATTTCTTTCACTGCTGGATATCCATGGTAAGGCCTCAGTATAGCAAACTGCATAATAAGCAATTTCCTGGGCAGGGATAAAGATCACAATGATGAATGCTAATCTAAAAGCATAAGACTTATTACCCTATGTGGTTAATTACTTTGGAAATCTATGACTCTGAAAGCAAAACCCAAATGAAACTCAAGAAACTAGTTTAATTAACTGAGCTCAGGCATAAAAGGATCATCTGGGAACTCACAGCTAATTAATGTCACATTACAATTATTTGTATAAAACAGAAATAAAGGAAACTAACATTCAATAATAATCGATAACAAAGATTCTTTGAAAAAACCCTCAACTGCACTGTCAGAATCCGAAGAAGATGCAAAAGGAAGTCTCTTTCAAAAACATTATTTCATACATTCATTTACACTGTCTTTTACCTGAGATTTTAAAGCTTGTAATTCTGTTTCAAGTTCATTGATTCTCTCCTCTTTTTTCTGCAGCAGGGCCTGGGTCTCCTGATGAACTACAAAATCTTTTTCAAACTAAGAAAAGAGAAAAAAAAAAGAAAATTGTTAGTACCAGTCAGTTCTGCATAGTTTCTTTAAATTCTAATTTTTCCTTTTGTGCTTGTTAAAATTCATGTGACAACAACACCAAGGACACATGTCTGCTGTTCCAACTTCCATGTGTCTGCTGAGAAGAAACATCTGTCTCACGACTACAACCCTTTACTATATGAAATGGCATCAAGTCTTGATGTATATTAAGTTAGTATTACACAGAGTAGCGTGAAAGCCATGAGTATTCAGTAATACAGTCTGTAGATATGGAGGAGTCTATTTTTATTCTTCCACTGCTCATTTTGTTAGGGAAACTGATAACTGTTGAAATAAAGTATTCAGTTGGTTTTTGGAAGAGTTGTACATGAAAACTTAAATAGTAGAAAGATTTTCAGTTAAGGTCAACTACTTTACACTACTTGGCTCCCTAGTTTACAAGGACCATCCAAATTCCCACTTGAACACAGAACTGATAGTAAGTTGAAGTTAAAAACTATGCCACGGTTCAGTTGCGTCATTAATCTATTAAGTAATCCCATGTCCATCTTATGATCCCGTGATGTAAAAATTACTTACTTTCCTGGAAAGTTCAGAAGCCCTCTCTTCACATTCTTCTAATCTTGCTTTATCTACGCAAACATCTTGAAAAAAATCAACAATTACACTTACACATACGCAGGGACCACAAGATTCTTAATCACCTATTCAGTTTCATATAAGGAAGTATGATGCTGTAATCATCCCCAAACATAGTACTTACCTAGTAAGTGGCTGAAATTTATATCTAATCGCTTACGATACGTGAAATCTGGGTCTGTTCCACTTCGATGTAACACTATTTGTGACACACACTCTTCAATTAATTTGAAATACTGTGGACTAAAGACAGAGATGAGTTATTTTACAGCATATTTATTTATCAGTCTATACTTAAAATCTTGCCTATGAACAAAGTAAGGTCAAAAGCTTTGAGCTCATTTGTTTCCACAGAAAGGTAAAAGTTTCAAAGGAAAACTACATTTGGCAGTTTATTACTCAAAAAGTTAACAAAAAGCCTGAAAAAACAGCGGCCCTAAAGATAGATAATGTTTGTATTTTAAAATCTACATCTCCCCCCCATGGAAATAGAGGATGGAAAGACCACTGACTGCTTCCTCTCAGTAAAAAAAGGCTCTTCTTTCAGCTTGATTCCACTAGTTTTGTGGCTTTTGTAAGTGCAAGTGCATTGCAGCCCTGCTTCAGTACAAGGAATGAAAAAAACATCTTGTTCTAAAATGCCAGGGGGTATGACAACTGGGTCACTCGCCCAGAACATGCAAGCTGTGAATTCAAATCTTTTCAGGTGGATGAGGTCTAGCACAGATGTACCCATAGCAGGCAAGCACCCTTAACCTTTAAATGTACATCTGCGCTAGACCTTGCCTGAAATGCAAGGTTATGCAGAACGTTGTGCAGAAAACAGATGGCCCCTGCTCAGTTCATACCTCATTCCTCCAGTGTTTCCTCAAAGACAACACAAGAGTTTTGGAAGTAAAGTATCTGTCAGCTTGAAACTCTTAAAGTTTTTTTTAACTGTTTCCCTGTAATTTATTTGATGAATTTTTCAGGAGACACAAACATGTCTACACTGACCTATAATGTATACCGAAAATACTCAATTCGAACCCAAAAGTTACTCTAAATTAGTCATACATTCAGATTTCTGTATAAAGTGTACTTCTTTGCTTCCTTGGTTTTGTCCTTTGACTCAAAAACACTACAAAATCATAATGCTATTCCCATGACTTATAACTCATTAAGACATCTCTCCTGATCACTCATACTTGCAATCAATAAGGCTCAGCTCTTAAAAAAACCAGGTTTTTATATTTATAAAATAAAATTATACACTAACCAGAAGAGACAAAAATATATAGATGGCATTATTGATTCCAAGTTGATTCTTTCAAACATGAGCTCCCAAATGACAATCCACACAGAAAGACTAAAACTCATCATTAAATTTATGGAAGAATATTCTATTAATAACTGAATAATAATAAAAAAGATCCATAATTAACATTTAACACAGCATTAAACATACCGGATAAAATAATCATTTCTTATCAGCAAAAGATGTTGGAGAATAGAAAGAAAATATCCTTCAGCACTAGTGTCTTTTACTGTATTCCACACCATGTTGTAAACATCATTTACTTCAGTGAAAGTGTTAAGGAGAATAATAACAAAGAATCAAAAAATTTCAGGCAAGTGTTTACTGATAACTTCTTTAAACAGAAATTATAGCAGAAAAATATCCATTATATACTTTACTTTGTTCATGTTTGTCCTGCTGATATCATGGAATCATTTATGTTGGAATAGACCTCTAAGACGATCAAGTCCAACTATTAGCCAAGCACTGCCAAGTCCACCATTCAGCCATGCCACTAAGTGCCTCATCTACAAATCTTTTAAATATCTCCAGGGATGGGGACTCCACCACTTCCCTGGGCAGCCTATTCCAGGGCTTGACAACCCTTTCTCTAAGAAATTTTTCCTATTATCCAATCTAAACCTCACATAGGCACACCTTGAGGCCCTTTCCTCTCATTCAGTCACTTGTTACTCGGGAGAACATGCCTCACTACAAGCTCCTTTCAGATAGTCCTTGAGACCAACAAGGCCCCCCTGAGCATCCTTCCCCAGAATAATCCCAGCCCTCTCAGCTGCTCCTCACAGGACTTGTGCTCCAGACCCTTCTCTGGACACATTCCAGCCTCTCCATGTCCTTCTTGCGGGTGAGGGGCCCAAAACTGACCGCAGAATTCAAGGTGCAGCCTCACCAGTGCCCAGTACAGGGGAATGATCAGTGTCCTGCTCCTGCTGGCCACACTATTTCTGACACAAGCAAAAATCACATTGGCCCTCAAAAGGATATTCTAGTTCAGATCGAATATCTTCTAAACGATGAGAGAATTCCATCATGTCTTCTTCTTTATGCTCATTGAACACTTTCAGCTGAATATCCAGTGCTTCGTTCTTTATATACTGTAGTTGCTGCAAAGAAGAAACAGTACAAAGGCTTGCAAAATTAGCATTTCCATATGTAAATAAATGTATCTTTTTAATAAATTCCATAAGTCTATGTTAATTTAAAGTTTATAATTACAAGAACACATGAGTTAAGTTAAATATTCAAAAGGTAAGAATAACTTCAGGCTGGCTTAAAATTTTTGCACAAAAAATGTTACTTGTTCTTAAGCAAAGTCATAAAATGCTGAGGAATCAGAATAAAGCTCAGAGAGTGCATTTCCCCTTTTCATTTTTATTTTAAGGCTAATTCCTGTATCTGACTGCTCTTTCCTAAACTTAATAAAATGCCTTTGAGAATAATTTATTAGAACCTGTTCTCCCATTCCCCCTCTCAGGCTCAAATAATTAAAAAAATTAAATAGTAATGCAAAAAGGGATGACGAGGTGCTTACTGGCAATATCTCTTTCAATCCTGAGCGCATAAATTCATTTCTGATGTGAAGCCTAAAATCCAAGTCATCAGGAGATGTAACGAGAGCATTGATGAGCTGCATGCAAGCTACCTGTAATAGAATAAATAATAAATTATCTTATTTCTTAGATCTCAATATGCATCACAATCAAAAAGATACAACAAACTAATAATTAATCCTAATTATAATACTATAGTAATCTTATAATGAAGCTACTTAAATTCCTGATCAGCCACATGAGCTATAAATATCAAACTCTAGTTCACAAATTTCCATAAAAATTAAATATTTTCTCACTCCATTGAATTTTGTTATTTTATACAAATATCAAGTTCCCTTAGCCAATGAACTTTAGCAGATAAAGCATAATAATCAACATATAAAAATCATTGCAAATATACATTTATCTATACCTATGTATAAGAACTTAGTGACACAATACAGTCTGTGTACAGCAAAATATTTTTTTTAAAATGCTGATTAAATTAAACTGAGTCTGAAGAACAGAATGGGTTTTTTACTGCTTCTTTTTTAAAAAGTCATTCTTTAAACATGCTGAGCATCATAGAATACATCATGGGAATCATTCCTTCAGCTCAAAAGAAAGAATTAGACCAACTAGTGAGTAGTCCCTCTTCTGAAAAATCAAGAGACTCATCTTGAAAACCCATAGCCAGGAGCAGCAGGAATTCACTGTATGGATTCACAAGCCTTTAGAATGATGGCAACTTACTGTTTATCGCTAATAGGGATGTAAATAGTCATTATTTTCCTTTTTTTCACTCTTTATTGTTTGCACATTTTGCCTCAATTTACAAAAAAATATGCTATTCAAGTAATTCCAGCATTTTAAGGGCCTTTTAAAAGCACCTGATCATTAGAATTCTCTTTGGACCTTACATACTATGTAAACAATTAAAGCAATCTGGTTCAAATACTTTGCTGTAAAGCTCTTTATAGCCTAAAAAATGATGATGCATTATGCCATAGGCAAAAGGTGATACTGGAAAGATGCTATCCCAGTCATCTTCAAAGTATGCATAATTCCAAGTACTGAATTTAAAAATGGTCACAAGAACAACTAGATGTACCAGCTACTTTAATAGACTGTGAGAAGCAATAGCACCTGCTAGGTTTCCAGAAGGAATATACTAAGATTACACAATAGCACAGACCACAAGCATTATTCCACTTTTATCCTGCTGCAAAGTATGTAAGCATGAGAGTAGCTTCATGTATTATTTCAGCTGAACTGCTATGGAGGTGAACGGCAATTAGCATTATTTAGGCCTGTTTGACTGCAGTGTTAGTCTATGTAGATGAACTTACTAGCTAACCCCTAGAAGAGAACAGCTTAGTTATGAGAACAGAGATGTAACAAATGTAAACAACCTGTCAATGTGAGAGCTGTGTGAGAGCAATGTGACATACCTGGTCTGTAGCTGGGCAATTAATTTGGCTATAAATGAGAAACCTGGTTTGGTTAGCCTGGTTTGATAAACAGGTCCTTGGGTGAGCAATCACAGGTTAGATATGAACTTAAACAGGGACTTCATCCAGTCATGTTCAATCTAGAATGCAGACATACCCTGGTCAAGGAGCTGGGGCGGTGTTAAGACCCAGAACAATCAGCTGTCTAGCCCAGGAGTTTTAAACCCCCTATATAAGAAAGCTGCCATAATAAACCACTGCTGTTTGTTACAAGGACCTCTGAGAGTTCATGTTGTTTTTGTCTCCAACCAATGACATCACGTAATAACTGTGAGCCTGCTGAGAAAATCAAGTCAAGCAGACTGTGAGCTACAGCATGTTGTTAGGGACCAAGCATCAGAATGACCCAATTAAGCATAAGGCATTCTCCATCCAATCCCATAAATGATGGAGTGGAGTCACTTGAAAAGAGAATCTCAAGGGCCCCACAATTCTGCACTAGGCATTGGCACTATCTTTTCAACTTCTGGAGATGTCTGAAAGGACAAGAATGCTCAAGGGAGGATGCCATGGTTGGAACCACTGTACTAACCCATCCAACAACTCTCCTGGATATAAGCTGCCATAAGGGCATCTATTCTTATATTACTGTGTCATGCTACATACCTTGCGTCAACAATAACTTCAAAACAGTAACAGAAGGAGGGAACAAGCTTTGCTCCTTATTCTTAAGAGCTGATATTAATTTCTGTTCCCTCAGAACTTCTATTATTATGCAAATATCCAGATTTCCATAATAATAAAAAAGAAAACTATTGCTTTTCTTTTATTGACATAGATAAGGAAAATCACACTAAATTAAGTATATAAAACCATAGCATGTCCAGAGTGGGAAGGGATTCAAAAGGATCATCAAGTCCAACTTCCAGCCCTGCACAGGGAAGTCCCAAGAATCACACCTTGTGCCTGAGAACATTGTCCAAATGCTTCTTGAACTCAGACAGGCTTGGTGCTGTGACCATTTCCATGGGGAGCTGCTCCAGTTCCCAACTACCCTCTGGGTGAAAAATTGATACCCAATCCTAATATCTAACTTAAATATCTCCTGACACAGCTTCGGGCCATTCTCTTGGGTCACTGGTCACCTGAGAGAAGAGATCAGTGTCTGCCCCTCCTCTTCCCCTCACAAGGAAGTTGCAGATTGCAATGAGGTGTCCCTTCAGTCTCCTCTTCTCCAGGCTGAACAGATCAAGTGACCTCAGCTGCTCCTCATACAGCTTCCCCCCAAGGACCTTCATCATCCTCACTGTGCTCCTTTAGACACATTCTAACAATCTTATGTCCTTCTTATATTGTGGCACCCAAAACTGCATACAGGACTCAAAGTGATTATTTAAATCAACTGCATAAGTGTTAAGACAGACTTCTGTAACTTACTCCAGTGTTAGAAAATAATCGAGTTACAACACCTAAACAAAGTAATACAACACAAGTGGAGGGTGGGAGGGAGGAATCAAAACTAATTGATCAAACGTGAAAATGTATTAATAGAGAACTTTGAGGGACAATTTGCAAAAAGCGTCTATGACTAACACATCTAATTCCTCAAAGAAAACAAAAGAAGGAAGACAACAACAGAATCTGTAGGGTCAGTAAAAGACAATGGTGTAAAGGAGTGCCCAAAGAAAACAAAGCAACACAAACAGTAATGCTTTGTCATGCTGGTGCATGAAAGAAAATTGCAAAGTTAAACAGACACAAAACAGTTCAGGGGTGGCAGAAAAAGTCAGAGAACCAAGCCAACATGAGATGTAACAAAGCATTCACTCTTCAAACATCCAAAGCTTAAAAAAAAAAATTGAGGACAAAATAACTTTAGTTGCTATTACATCCAAGTTTATACTGAAATGTATCTTGACACTGAAGAAAATGAAGATGACAGAAATTATATTGACACTTAAAAGGCCATTTTCAGGAACATTTGGACAACTACAGATTGGCAAGCTTGAATTTTTCTACAGTAGAAATATATCTTCTGTAGTTGAGAATAAAATAATTGAGTAATACAAAAAATGAATATGAATAAATAGACAGTATAAATAAATGGTTTTGCAAAGCAAAGTCCTATTTCATGAATCAATGAAAGGTGTTTGAAAGGCCCACAGAGCAGGCAAGAATGCTCCAGCCTAAGTCGACTTCAAAAATTTAAACAAGTTTGCAAAATAGCAAATTCAGAAATACGTAGAAAACAGCATGCTAAGTAGACAAAATCAGTATTAAATAATATTTAATTTGATGTTTAAAATTTGTTTTTAAAGAAGTTTCTATGGCTCAAAAACTATATTGTATTAAATTCTGTTGTAGTAATGTTTCCTAATGTTTTCCCTCCTGCCTCACTGTAAGTCTGCCTTTGTATGCTTTGTTATTAAAGTGTTTAACCAACTTGGCAAGGCAACGAAAGCCTGTTCCTGTCCTTTCTCCATATTCTTTACAGTGAGGGCAATTAGATCACTACCTGATGAGTAAAATAAATAACCTCATGTATCAAAGAGGAATACACTTATGGTGTGTTTCTTTCAGAAAGGTATTGGCATTACATTAGGAGCACCCAGTTTTAAAAGACAGTTTTAACACTGTCTTTAAGAACAGTTTTAGAACAGATTTAAAAGAACTCAGTTAAATAGGAGTATAGTTAACACTACCACAACATTGATGGCTTTGCCTTAAATAAAGTATGTTTTCTGGAGAAAGATCTTCCCGATTTGGGTCTTCTTTGAAGTTATAAATAAGAAACAACCCTTGGTAATTCTTCTCTTCCTAGAAAGCTGCTAAATTGATTACAATTTGAGCCTTTAACTGTCACAGTGGATTTCTCATCTTTGTAGTGCCTGTCAGAACAATTCTTATGATACTTCTTCTTCCTGAAATGTTTTATTTCCCTTATTTTATACAATTTGCTTCTGTACGTATGTCTACAGTATTTTAGAAACTTAGGAGAAAATAGGACTTTGTTAACTTATCCATTTCCTTCAAATTCAAACAAAACCTCTGTATTACTCTTGAAGCATGTTTCTGTGCAAGTACTTTTTCCTAAGAGTTGCTCTAACGTGTTACTGCCAAAGCATCACTCTACACTAGGTAACAAAGAAGGGTGCTTACCCCAACAAAGGAAACTATAACAACCAAAAGATAAATACAAATAATATAATTCTCTTACATCCAAACACCAACACTACAATAACAAAAATTTTGAAACCAGCTAAGGTGTCCAGTCCATTTTTCAAAAGCAGACTGAAGAAAATCTTCCAGAAATTGTCTTAACAGCACCCAACAGAAAAGAGAGGTTCTGCCGCATAACCAAGTACTTTTGAACACAGAAAAAGCTCCCCATATTGAACATTTGTCTGTAGTCCTCTACAGTCTTGTTCAGAACATGTAGCCTTGTAGGCCACTTATTTTTGCTAGTAACAGGCTAGAGGTTTTGTATGAAGCTAACACCACACACTTCCAGACCTCTCAGGCTTCATCGAGACTTAGCTTGCCTGTCTGGAGCTCAGTTTTGTCTTACTTAGTTGCAACAAGATTTGTCTAGTAAGAGAATCACTATCACCCCACTGGTTATACATTTTCCTTAGCCTTGTACAAGTCTCTGGCACAAATATTTACCATTACATACATTTCTGTAACTAGTGGATAGAATATGACCACAAATGAAATGCAGCATAGAAAAGTATAGGCATGGGATGGGAGTGGACAAGCATTAGCATTACTGAAAGCAATTTTATTGGACCACTAAGACTTCACTTAGACTAAAAATTCAATTCTTGGCTTTGAATACTAGGTATATTTTTTAGGCCCACAAACTGCACAAGTTACAACGTCACAACATAAGAATTTGGATGCAACAAGTGGTTGAAAATGCAAGCAACCAAACCAGTAAAATTTACTGCAATAAAACGTTACAGAGTATATTGTCTTATTACCCGAGTATGGGCTTTATTCTTAAAGCGTGTTGTATTTGTTTTGGTAGGGGTCCACTTCATGCATATTTGTCTTTCCCTTCAGCAGCCAAGATAAAAATTTTTACTTCCTCTAATTTTGATCTTATTTAGTTGAAACAAGTTATACCATCTCAAATTCATCTCTCTGGAGTACAAAATCTTTCATTCAATTGCATTTTCTGGATTCAATTAGTTGTGCCATTCAAAGCCAGTAATTCAGTGCATTGACAGCTGCCACCAACACCTGCTCTCCTGTTAGTATCAGTGAGGCATTTCAATGACTGTAGACTTCATTACCATACAGTCACTACTAAAGTACAGTACTACAAGGTTACATTTACATTTCAACTCCATGTTGTTTGATTATATACAATTTGGAACCTTGGTAACTGTTACCAGCAGTTTAAAATACTGTATGTTTTCCTGCAAAACACAATGTGAATGGACTGTTAAGCAAGGAAACAGCATTTATCACAGATTATTTAGAGTATCAGTGAAGAGTCAGAGACTGAAAAAGTACTACTATGAAAATCCTGATCAAGAGCAAATTACAGTTTTATCCTTGAGATAGCAAGGCAATTTCAATGAAAGGATATCTACAGATGTAAAGGTTTCCAAAAAAAAAAATATTACTTTCTTTTAATTTGCCAAATCAACACAGTACATGTGCACATGTGGTATTCAAAAACAGAGCCATGATACAACAATGAAAGGCAAGAAATTCATCAGTAAGATGACCTGCTATTCTAGTACATCTAGTCAAATTTGATCAAGAGGGAATTCAATTGCAGTTCCTAACAAGAACATACTTTAACATTCCTGGAACAAACAAGACAAAGATACATTGGATAATATTAGCAAACTATTTATTTGTGTAGGAATACAAAGTAATAGTGAAAGTCCCAAACACAATCCTACAAAAAGTAGAATGTGAAGAAGTTATACAAGAGGAAGGAAAAACAAGTCTAAGCAAGGCATATTGCTTAAATTAGACCACAAAGGTTTTTTTTAAGTTTAAAATCTTTTTAAAAGACTAATGATAAAGACAACAGCAGGAACCTGTTAGCAGATCACAAATATTTAACTTATGCTCCAAGTGAAACTAATTCAATACCTAGCAGTTAGTATAAAATACTTAAATCACACAAGATCACAATAATTCAAAATTATTTTGTTCAGTCGTGACACATTTAGGTAAGGTAAGCTTTGTTCTAATTGACCAAATTACATAGGCAGTTATGGAAAGGACCTCAGTAGCACAGAGCAACCAAGAATCATCAAGTTATTCAGCAAACCAAAATGTCACAGCCGTCTCATATCCTCATTTTATTAAATAATAAAGATTAAATGGTATTCCCTGACAATTGAAAATATTGGGAGGATAAGGCTAGTGATAAATACCTAGGATCTTTTACTTTGTAACAAAAATGCTTCTCCTAGGATATGCATGAACCTGCATGTTTCCATAGGGATGAACGGTGCTCATTTTTCAGGAACTTAAACATCAAAGGAAAAAGTTGCACCTTTGCTTCACCATTGTACCTCTTCTCAGTCCTAACAGGAAAATTAGAAGAAGCTGGCATCTGCAACTAGATCTGCATGGAAGAATAACACTCTTCTGTTAGTTAAACCATCTGCTTGAGAGGCAATGGTGAAAGCTTATGATTAGAGAGTATAAGCACTCATTTGATTCTATTAGAAGAATGAGAAGTAGGCAACAAACAAGTTGTAGTTGTTGTTTTCATAACTTTCTTACATATCCAAATGAGTTGTGCCAGAAGAGCTGTATTTCCTGCCTCCATGACTTGAACAAGCAAAGTATTAGACTTTTCAGTTGTCATCATAAATATACAAGGTACCAGATTGCCCTGTATGCATTTTAGGCTTAAGATGTTAAACTACATTTACTATAAAAAAAACCCAGAAACTTGATATTACTCCTGGCTGTAGTTCTATTCTCAAAATAAGGCTACTAATCTTGTCTTGAACCAAAAATCAATTAAGTATGCTTTCCATAATTTTGGATTTTATGAAAGATAGAGCATCTTTTGCTTTCAACAAATGCAAAAAACAAATAGAGCTTCCACTAAAAATACAAAAATCATCCTACTGAGGCCTTTTACGTATTCAGTCTTCAAGTAACAGAAATGTTAAGTCAATTCAAAATTGAAAAGGTCAGTTGTTAGTGTCAAATTTAACTGCCACAAAGCAAGCATACATACATCAAGCAGACAATCAAGGCAAGTATGCCAAGTAACTGACAACTGTAAACTTCTGTCTCATTAAAACATTGTCAAATTAACCACCAGGTCAGTGTCATTGTTATAAAAGTTTACAACTGATTCACATGAGGAACCTTGACTTTCCTAGTCTTAAAAAAAAGAAATCTAGCAACTAACTCTTCATAAAATCTGAAAAAGTAAATATCAAAAAGCCTTTTAGCAGAAGGAACATACTCTAATGAAAGTTTATCTCAAAAAAAATCCCAGAAAAACAGAAAAGAACTTTTAATGAGTTTCCATGCTTACACAAGATACAGCAAACGAAATAGCAAAGCATTACCTATTTGCAGGAACTTCAGGCTAACACTCTCAGCAAAGCCAAATGAATATATTTAGCATAAGTATTTTAGCTGAAGTGTTACAACAGTAACATTTAGAGTAAATTCTCATTTTTAACAATGCTTCTATCTTCTATATCAAAGGATAACAAAATACCAGAGGAAGGTATAGCCCAGTTGATAGAAAGCATAACTATCAAGGAACATACTTTTTTAATATCTGAAGAGTAGTCCTAGAAAAATAAAAATTGCTACTGCATAGGTGAGTCAGCTGAAGTTTTCTGCACTGACTTGGTTATCTCACCAGTGGCATCTTGCTTATGGAGCTGAGCACTCCTGCAAACAGTGGGTACCCATCATGGGTAAAATGAGAGGTACAAAGGATTAACCTAATTTGCCTGATGGTTCAAACACAGTAATGGGCTGCTTTTAGGGGAGTTTTACATGCATTTTCAACTATAAAGAAAAGAAAGTTACAGATAGTAACTTTTTTCTTTATTAAATCTATACCAGTTTTTTTTCTTCATTAAAACTACATAGATACACAAGCCCTGAAAATTCAGCATCACATCTGAAAGCCTAACACTCAAAACAACATCCTCCATCCATCCTTTCAAATTGATAGTCCTCAAATCTTTATATGCTCTACAGAGACTCTTGAATTCTATTACCTTAGATACAACATCCTGGAAATGAAAAGGAATTTTCGTGATCTAAAGCATTTTTCCCTACTGAATCAGAATATTTTTAATTTTTTTTTTTTATCCCAGAGAAAAACTGATATCTCAGAATTTTTTTTGAAACTCCATAAAATTTATGGATAGCTCAGGGAAACTGTGGATGCCCCATCCCTGGAAGTGCTCAAGGTGAAGCTGGACTAGGCCTTGAGCAACCTGGTCTGGTGAAAGATGCCCCCTCATGGCAGCCAGGTTGGAAGCACAGGGTCTTTAAAGGTCCTTCCAACCCAAATCAGGCTATGATAAGACGAGAGAAAGGGTAAGGAAGAAGGGATAATATTTCAAAAGAGAATTCTATTGGTGCTGGCAAAATTGAACTACAAACAATTCTCCACCTGCAAATATTCCTTTATGGTTAGCTTTTCTGTGAGACGAAAGAAATAGCAACTTCTATTGTCAGACATAAACTATTTAATACAAAAGCTGAGTAATGCAAACATTTCTTTCAAACTTCAGATAATTCTTTTACTATTTTTGCAATAGTCACAAAGAATTACAATTATGAACAGCTCTCAGTTCAACCAGATTACATGAATATCACATGTAGTCCACATCTACACCCTCAGACCAATGATTTATAATGATCATTCAAACACAGCGTAATACTTTGTGCCTTTCTGCAGTAAACTCTACATCCAACTGAAGCAAATTGAAAATAAGGTAAGTTTTCTTTTCTCAGACCCTCTAAGTGCAATTTTATGATATCATAAAGTGAACACAAGGGACAGACCTCCCAATGATTTAAAACATTTATTAAAACATGCAGTTGCCTAAAAACTTGCTTTTTTTACTATTATTAATCTTCAATTTCAACAAATATGGCTAGAAGTGATAAGATTTTTTGCATCCTACATATGATTTATCCTTTATTTTAAATATATACTGTCTTTTAACTTGCAAAGGTAAGATCTCAATGAATAGGAATCAACAAATTGACCTGCAACACTCCCATGTTTCCAGGCTGAATCTTCCCCTGCCCCATCTTAAAAGACAAAATTATAAACAATATTCCAAAAGTTGACCTCAATTTGAAACAGTATCCCTACCCCTTTTTATTGCAATGACTTGTTTAGTCCAGAAAAATATGTAATTTTATTTTCACTGTTGCAGTGGTTAAAAAAAATACTTACTTGCAGCTGAACTGAGTTATCCTGAAGACCTTCTACAATAGGAGAGAATCTATCAACATTCCTCTCCTCTGCTGCTGCTGTTACAGCTTCCAAAATTTTTTCAAGACTGTGAGAAAAGAGAATCATTTCACTCAGGAGAGCTATTTAAACTTGTTTATTTACTATCTTAAAAGGCATGTTGCCAAATTATTCACCTGCCTCAATTTCTTGCAAACAAATTTAGGAGGCTTAAGCAATACTTGTTGCCTTTAGAGATTTTTGGAACCAAAGAATGACTTACTGGATTACAAGGGTAAAGAAAATTATGCTAATAAATATTAAGCAAAAGAATTGCCGCATAATTATTTCCATCTAATCAGTACATCCAGATGTGAAAAAGAAAACTCACTGATATGACCACGATAAAAAAATCCCAAAGGTTCTCTGAAAACTGACAGTATAATACAGATATTAGTTTCAAACCTAAATTGAAAATTTTATTGTTTCATTCAGATATAACTATAATTTGGCATATTGTAAAATTGCCTTACTATTTCTTGCTTAAATACAGTACTTACATGTTTTCCTCTCCAACAATGCACATTGCAGATAAGAGTTTCACTATATCCGTCATCATGTTAGTTTGCTTGGGATCAATTGCTTTGGTCAGCAACAAAAGGCTCCTCTCTTCTCCCAAAATTCTTTCCAACCCATACTAAACAACAGAAGAACATTTGTAAGGGAAGGAATCCAAATGACTATTGAGTATCTAGTAACGACAATAATGGTTCCCCTCAAGTATGTATTTCAAATGACATTTCAGTCTGTGAAATAATCAAAAAATTAAATGAGAGAAGTCCCAAATAGGTCACTTATCCTGTAAGAAGGGCATATATCAGCATCAAAACTTTACACTATTGTCTTGGAATATTTCTGCAGAGAGAAAGTGGTAGACTTCTGGCAGACAGAAAGAACTTCAAACCTCAATGGACCAACCCACCACTTCACCAAATTGCACAGATTTATCATGTACCTTATCTAATTGAACTGTAGTAATTTATTTTTTAGATTAAATAAAATCCCATACCTTATTATTCATGAAGGCTCTCAAACACTGTATAACTTTATGCTGACTCCTCTTCACAAGTCTGTCCTGACTGAATAAATCAAAAATTTTAGTGTAACTAAATGCTCTTTAAATATTAAGAAAAGCTAACAATTTTTTATTAAATCCTTACTTTTTTGTCTCAACCAAACGTTCCAAAACATCCAACAGCAGTCCCAGACCTTCTCGGCCAAAGTTTTCAACCCAGCTAGACAGAAAGAAAAAAGACATTTAAAAAAATTGACATTTCAAAGACTAATCACAGTGAAAGAAAATTGTCACCATAAATAAAAGCAGATATAACTGGATGGTTTCAAACCCAAAATATCTCCAAGAGAACACAACAAAAATTTAAAATTTCAGCTATTACCAAGGGCATCTTTTGATGAGGTTAAACTCTTGGCCAGTTGTTTCTACAGGAGACAGATGCTTCATGGTCCTGTTTAGTATTGCTCAAAACCCCTTGATATCAAATTCAAGTAATGGCACACTGACAGCAGCACTTACAATTATAGGAAGAGAAAAACAGGTATTTTTATATTTTTTTCTTCTAAAAGTAAATATATTATGAAAATAGATTTTCTCTTTCTTGGATGGGTGTTTTATTCTGAAACAGATTAGGCAAATAACTAACAACTATTTTTGGCATATGTGGCCATATCTACCCTAAAGATAATCCTACAAGATTCATTTCATTGAACATTTTGTATTAGCAGAATTATGAGCAGGCACTTTGCTGTTCATCCAACAGCTGGGAATGATCACTTAAAGTATGATGCATTCTTACTGCTTTACCTCTGCATCCACAAGAGAACAAAAACTACTTACACTATCCAAAGAAAACACTCAGCTTTTTGTAATTCTGACAAAATACTAAGATATCAGTGCCTCTATTTTAAATGTATTTGTTAAAAATATCCTCTTAATGAAATTCAATCTGTTGCAACTATTACACATAAGGAGAAGAAATAGTTGCAGCTAGATCACTTGAACCACTTTTGATGAACGGTGCTGGCAACTGTGAGGTCAAAACATCTAAATTATTTACCTGAAGATTAGTGACCAAGACTGTCTTCTTAGAAGCTTTCTTTTTTATAGTGATGGGAAATAAACACAGCTTTTTGCAGTAAACCATAGATTGCAATACCTGTTTCTAAGCACTAGAGATCAAAATTAAGACTGATCACTGATTATTGAAGAGTTAACTTTCCTTCAATAAAGCACAGGTAAACAAAGGTTGTGCTTTCTTCTGTATATGTATAAACTCTACAGGACAACAACCCGGCTGGGCAGAGGTACAGAAAAAAAATACCAGAACACGGGAACAAAGAAAGCTTACAGTACACTGAACAGAAGCAGCAGCACACATTTAGAAATATATATGTTTTCTGGTGAATAAACTTACAACAATATGCCTAGCTCCCATTATTGATCACTCTGACAAAAATAAGTTAGAAGATCAAAGACTTAGAAAATATTTCAAAAATAAAAATTAAAAACAACTGACTACTTAATACTAGAAAACAAAAGGAACTGCTTCTGAACCACATTTAATTTAGCTTCTCCTAGTATTACCTTGTATAGATCAGCCAACTCTATTAAAAATAATAGACCTACAGAGGATACATAAGCAATGCAAAAGAAAGAAGTTACAACTGTTCACTAATGCATACATACTCATTAACTAGAAAATCTTGAAACATGTACATCTACATATCCATTAATTTTAATCCATTAAGAAATTAGAATATGATTAATCTCTTCAACATGTGCTAATGATGTTACCTGACAGGATTACTAGTCAAGGACACACGGAGGGATTCTAAGCAAGTGACTAGTCTTTCATCCGTTGACCCAGATTTTAAATCCTGAATAAATTCTTGGGGAGAAATCTTCCTACTGTTCTTGAGACTTCCCTGAAACACAGAAAATACACTTGGTTTTTTTTTGGTGCATATAGAACTTAAATAGATTATTAATGGCTAAGCTTCGTTTCTCTTCCTTGAAAAATATATAATGTACACCTGTAAACCTGTAACTGATGCCTACCTACTATTTGCCAAATGCTGACTAAATCTGGTCATTTTATCAGTAAGTTTATTATCAGCAGACAAAAACAATAGGCATTAAATGTACAAATTCATCATGCATGCTCATTGAAAAAAAAATTGTATTGAATGGTTTCTGTTTACGCATTGCAAACATCTTAATATTTAATATTCAACAGAAGAAAAAACCAATTATGAAGTGCTCTGAAGAGATCACAGGGCACATGTCCAGAAGGGTGACTGAGTCACATAAGCATACAGAGCGAAGAAGCAGCACACCAGAACGATCAGCGTGTTACTCCAGTAACTTCTGCTCTTGCAGAAGTAGACATTCTTGTAGACATTGAAAAATAAGAAGTCTAGTCCACCTAATATCCATTTCACATGAAGGATAGATATACAACTTAGATTTGAGTTAATTCATTGCAAGACTTCTTTTTTTGAAAATAGAAGCATAACTGTCATGTGATTAACTAGTGGCTTAGTCAGTAACTGAAGGGCAATAATAACTTGAAATTATTCACTGTAAATGGTGAGGTAGTCTCATCATATTATTATAGACAGCTTCATATAGATGATGTTTTCTCCCTTTGTTAGCTCTTCAGGAAACACAGAGAAGTAATCTTTTCTTCTATGAAGTAGAAGATGATTAAATAGTTTCTAGCTAAGAAATGAAGTTAAAAGCTAGGAAGCATGGTTGACAGGCCAGGCTGCTGAGCTGCCATCCAGAGGGACATCAACAGACAGGAAAAATGGGCAGAGGAATTCAGGAAGTTCCACAACAGAAAACTGTAAATCTTGAACCTGAGGAGGAATAATCCCATACTCCAACATGTACTGGGGCTGCCAGCTGAAAAGTAGGCTTGTAGGAAAATAGGGGTTGTGATGGATGACAAGTTGACCATGGGTAAGTGCGTGCATCATCAGCTGGTTGAGGGAGATGACTTCCCCTCAGCTCAGCAGTGGTGAGACATCTGGAGAATTCTGTCCAGTTCCTGACTCCCCAGCATGAGAGACATGGACAAACTGGAATGAGTCCAGAAAGGGCTATGGACACAATTACAAGAGAATCTGTAGTACATGGAGAGGTTGGAAGAATTGACATTGTTAAGCCCTAAGAAGAGAAGGCTCAGGGGAAACTTATCAGTGAAAGGACAAGAAGAACAAACTGAAATACAGGAAATTGGTTAAACATAAGACAAACAGAAACTTTCCTCCTCCTCCCTCTGTCTTCTTAAGCATGAGGCTGGTCAAGCACTGGAACAGTTTGCTCAGGCACACTGTGTAGTCTCTCCTATCAGAGATACTAAAGAAGTTGGATGTGACTATCTCCAGAGGTCGCTTCCAGTCTAATTCTATTCCATGACTCTGTGACAACAGAATACTGGGGGCTCTAATCATCTCCACTCCAACTATACTTCTTCAGGCTTGATAACAGAGGCTTCAGACACAAAAACAAAAACAAACTCAAAAAAACCCAAACAAAAAACCACAAAACAAACAAACAAGAAAGCAAAACCAAACCAAAAAAACCCACCAAACTAAACTACACCTGCTGCCAGGAATCATCCCGAAAATATAGCACCTCATGTAATATTTTGAAACCCTATGTGTAATATATGTAATGTCATTCCAAATATGCTTCTGAATTGATGGATATCCCTACTCGCTTAAGTGTGAGGATAATTTCCAAAAACTATATTCCACAAAAAAATGTAGATGAGATGTGCAGCAAAGGATGAGGGTTGAGGTAAGAATCTGGAAGACAGACCTAGGAAATCCAGAGAAAAATTTAAAAAAATCAGTAACAATAAATGTTCCCACAAACAAAAAGAAACTCAGTATTTCCAGTTTTCTTTCATGGATCTTTCCAGCTGTACTCTGCAGAGATGAGATAACAGACTGACTAGAGACAAAATGACTAAACAAACTCCAAGCAGCCTTCATGACAAAGTATTTAGTTAAATGTTACAAGGCAGTTGGAAATTTCAAAAAGTCTCAGAAATTCTGCTGGCAGCTCCTGATGTGTATACTCTACTTGATAAGCACTACTTGTATGCCTAAGCATACGGATTAATATCCTGTGTGGAGAATCTGTCATTTCCAGTGACTTCTCCCAGCAGTTCCTGCTGTAAAATGGACAAAATTGATGGAACCAAAATAGTTATAAGCTGTCAGTAAAATTGCTTTCTTTTGATGCACAGTCATATAGGACAGTCATATGGATAGGATGTACAGTTAAGATAGTTAAAAGATATTTTGGAAGGAATTTAATATAATCAGTAGCAATGTGTGCAGTGCAAAGGTCACACGGGACAGGAGCCCAGTCAGACTAGAAGCATTCAGTAGAATGACATTTCAGAAAGCCTCATGTGACCCATCTGAAAACAGTGTCACACGCAGTGGAGACTCACATACACCCAGAGAGCAACCAGTCATCCCATTTCAGACTCAGTTCCCCACTGGAACATTACCCTATTCAAAAGAACCACTGAAGTGTGAATGTCTGTACAACAAGCTACCACAGTGCTAAGTATCACTTATTCATAGTTATGCCAAAGTTCTGCAACATAATAAGAATATGATACATCTGCCGGTGCTCAAATAAAATGAGAGCTGCATTTGGTACCAATTGTGAAACAGATTATATTAGCTGTATTTCAGCATGAGAAAAGCTGCTTAAGTTAAAAATGTTCAAATTAACTGAGAAACAGGAAATATCTTGAGGCATCAGTGCCTCTAGAAACTTAATCGCTCAACTAAAGAACAACTGGTCTGTGAGCAGATGCAGCATGAAGTCAGCATTAATTAATCTAATTAAAACATTACAAGTTTGCAATGTGAATGATAAAAACAAAATCTTGAGAAGAAAATTAACTTAAAAAACCCAGTTTGTGTGTTCTGAACATATAAAACAGCAAAACCTATGGCTGAGTAACACAACAGCAATGCTACTTTTATTTCCCCTTGAGTATTAACCCCATAACATGGAAATTTATTTTCAAAACTTTTCTTTTCTGCAAGTATTACTATGCAAAAAGGTGTGCTTTGTGATTATTGGAGAGGACTTGTGCACTTCTAAGAAAGAGAAACCCTGCCACTGAGGTCAATTATAACACTTTGATTACAGTAGAGCCCACTTTGATCACTAGAGGCTGTTTCATTTTCATTGATTTGTAACAGGTGCAGTCTCTGTTCTTAATTTTAATAGTTCTTAAAATGATCACTGCTTCAAATGAGACATGCTCAGTTCTCTCCATAACAGTTGTGAATGAAACAGTATCTTTCCCAAGGCAAAATATCTTAATATCTATGTCCTTAAAGTTCAAGAAGTATGAAAAGAAATACAAACTATCAAAAGAAGTTACTGCAGTACCACTTACAGAAGGAGAGGCCTGAGATCAGATTAGCTGCACACAGTAGTCAGGAGCTATGTGACATTTCAACTGCTCCAAAAAAGTATGACACTGACAAAGTCAAGGTATGCCTAAAGTTAGCCAAGTAATCTTGAGGTGCAGTGTACTATTCTCTCTAGACTCAGAAGGCACTCAGTCAACTAACTTGAGGAATGAAAGACCATGCCAGGAACAAAGAGTTTTCAATGGCAAGGGAAGAAATTTAACATCCCAATAGCTCTAGCACCAATCTGAAATCATCTGCAGCACAACTGCATCAAAGTGCTGAATCTGTGCCTCACAAAAACAGCTTCTCCCAGTACACAACAGGTGAGCGTCACTTCCAGTAAAGACCCAACAGCAGAAAGAGAGTTCAGGAAAGACAAGTTTTTCTGCATGGATTGGTCCTTAGTCATCTCCTACCACAGAAAGGGGAATGTGTGGGCTAGCAGCAGAGGAAGGGAACAGGAGAAAATGCTTTTTGGGGCTTTAGGAAAACACACAAGGCAACAGTGTGTGGGAACAAATCATTGCCCTGGGAGAGGAAGCAGACCTGTCCTCTTCAACAAAGTATCTTATGCAGCTGCTCTGGGCATAGTGCAAGAAGTTCCACTGCCAAAACACAAGTGTGGTGACATCCAAAGAAAACAGGAAAATTGCAAATGGCACTCAGAAAGAAGGATCAATGAGACCTACTCTGTGACTGAGAAGCTAAGATATGAAAACCTTTCTCTTGACAAAAGAGCCTCAACATCACCACCATCACTATGCTATGATTTCAGCAACAGATGTGAAGGCAGCAAATCTGCACACCCAGCCGTGTCCTATTATCAAATTATGTTTTACATCAAACAACTGAAGTCTTAAAATATATATGGAGGCAAGGGCTGCCAATGGTATATAAACCCTTGCATACTATTTTGGGTAGATACATTTCAAGAATGTTGTAAGATTTCCTCATCTGAAGTTCCTTGATTTCCCATGCAATATCTCTAAAAAAAGAAAAACAAGCTAGATCTAATCTTCCGGTATTAAGGATCTGTTAAGATATAGAAAGACTAGCAGTTTTGATGAACTCAAATAAAGTCATCTCCAGGTAGTTCAGTCCTGCACTCGGCATACCTTCCTAAAAGTGCTGAAGCATTACACTAATAATATACGCCATGTGAAGTAGATAGTAAGATAAATATCTCAGCTAAATTACTATATTTAGTAATATTTAGTTTTAATTTATCAGTATTTAGTTTTAATCACATACAGGCAATTTTTACTGGTATCTCTTGTTACACACAGCATTGAGAGTCAAAGAGTCAAATGTATAAATTCTAAAACAATCAGAATATCTGAGGACAGGATTAGCTGTGCAGCACTTAGCGTGAGAGTCAGTTCCCACTCTGCAAAAACTAACATGCCAACTGCATCCTTAATTTGGCCCTTATATACAACTCCTTGCACTGCTTTAGAACAACCAGTCATTATCTCTATAGATAAAAAATGGACAATAATTGATTTTGTGCACAACACTTTCATTATCAGCTATTACGTAGCATCAAACATGAATTCTATTTTAAGTCAGGCATGAAAAAGGCTCATCAGCTGAGGAATTCTTTTTAAACAATGCTAGAAAAGAAAAACGTTCACACCAAACTTTTGCAAGAAGTTTTTGCAGAATCTTTCCATCTCTATTTAGCCATATCTTTACCAAAAAGAAATTCTGGTTTCTGTATAGAAGACATATTTCATTGTATAAGTGACTATCTGCCACGGTATCCTGTAGAATAGTAAGACAGACACAAACATTTTTAAAGGGTACTATGAGAAACAGAAGTTAGTCAAAGGAATGTAACATGCATGCATCACTTTTTCTGTCCAACAGGAAATAAAAGCTTTTAGTCATTTACTTACAGACTTGGAAGCAGTGCTAATATATTGCATCACCATTTCTTTTTTGGTATTAAAATCCTTTTCTCTCAATGGCATCTTCTTGTCTTCATTTAAATTCATATCTTCCTAGAATGGGATAGGAAAAAAAAGAAAAAATGGTCTTAAATGCCATACAGCAACAAAATGATTTAAATATAAGAGACTGACTTAAATAAAATAAAGACACAAAAATACAACTCATACAACTGAAAGCTGTGATACGAACAACGTTTCATAAGATGTTAATCAAAACTATAAAAATCCTTATTCATGTTTCCTTTTGAACTCAGACTGAAAAAACGAAAAACAGTCAACTATGCTAGGATTAGCAAGTGCATCACAACCATTGTTAGTACATTCTCTTCTTAGAAAATATCTACAGTTTCACACACAAATGCACCGAACTACAGAAAAGCATTATTTAATACTTCCCAAAATATTTAAAAATGTACTCAAACCAGTATTTTACATATTTTTAATTTCAATTTTAATTTTTAATTTTAATTTATTCCATAATTCTCTTCCTCTATTCCCAAATGTTTCATCTTAGGCAGCAGAATGTGTTTTGCACTGAAACTAGTTCACAAATTAATAACCACCTTTGCAAAAAGCAAGGCCCAAATTCTTAAACATTAAATCAAAACCTTCAACCATTGCCAAAACGGTTACCACCATAATTCATTCACCTCAACATAAATCCAGAGGTCAAAAAGAGTAGAGAGAGACCTAAACTCAAAACCACACAAGTGACACTTCTGAATATCACTAGCATTTCTGACACAGAGAGTTCTGTTCCAGGCTAGAAATGCTCTGATCATTGTAATCATTTGCAGATCTGTGAGAAATGGCATTTCTCATCATGGTACAGGTTAAAGAAAAAAAGGAGGGAAAAAAACCACATTAAAACAAACAAACAAACAATTAACAATTTTGGCACACACAGAAAGCACATACAGCATTACTATGTGCATTACCCAAGCTTAGCAAGAATTACTGCAGTTATTTTCAGCTGAGACTCATGAGGTGAATCCTCACCAGCTTTAGCAGGAGCAATGCTACAAAATCAGTGAGTAACTATCTTGATATCAAAGTTATTTCACCTAGTCAGAAATCAAAGACAAACAACACAGACATTCCTTAGAATTTATACCACACCAAAACTTACGTTTCCTGGTCTTTCAACAGCTTTCATGCTGAATAGAAGAGAAAGAAACACAGTTCCTAGAAACATTTACACTTTTGTATAAATCCAAGCTATGACAAGTTATTGCAGAAAATGCTTGACCCCTGTCCTGGTTTCAGCTGGGATAGGGTTAATTTTGAACTTAACTTGAACTAAAAAAAACCTTTTCACATTATCATGTAGCTATTGCGAAGTTCATTCTCCTGTTTAAAGATGTTTCTTTCAGACTTCTTCTTTCATGTTTTCTGAAAAGTAGCTTCTAGTCTTAAAGTATCTAACTTCTAAACACAAAAAAAACCCCTCAAGAATTATGAAACCTGTCAACACAAACTGTATTCCATAAGCCTAGATATAATAGCAGGTTAATTTATGGTAAATACTCTGTCTGTGTGTGCAGTAAAAAGTAATTTATTTGTTCTTGTTTTTAACAAATGAAACATCATTAAGACAATTCATTTATAGAGACTAGAGTAATACAGGGGGCACAACAGATATTACTTAGTTAATAAAATACTTTATCTCCATAAATATTTCTTAAATAATTGAAATATATTCTACAGGTAAGCAATACCTCTTTGGAAAATAAGAATACTTAATTCACATGGTTATTTTCCTAATAGCACTAACAGAAATCAAAGGAGCTAAATGAGAGTTAATTATTATCTTTAACTGTCTGGTTTTACGAGCTCTTTCATAATTTTTGCCATGAAAACAACACAAGATGCCACTGCATAAAACATTGGGAGAAGGAAGCCCTACGCATCCAAGAAAACCCCAAGTACAACATAAGATATTCAGGAAACCCTAAAAATTTAAAAACTTCTCCCTTCAGTACCGATGCATTGGCTGTTTTTTTCCATACAAAATCAGTTCTAAAAGCTTGGCTACAACATTCAAATTGTTCACCAATCCACCCACCTAAATCACTTAATTTGATCAGAACAGCAAACTAGAGGCTACAATATATAATTAGCTATGTAATCTACTGTGACTAAACTAGCTTTATTCCAGCCCATTCAAATGTGGATAATCTGAAAAATCCTTTCTGTAGTACATGTTATAGATAAAAGAACACTGATAAAGTAGCTTAATACAAGTTTAAGTGCTTTGTTACTCAACAAAACTAGGAAAGCATTCAAATTATCCAGATGTCATCAGCATTTTAACATATTTCGCAAAGTAGTTTTAAAATTGGAATTAATTATTTAAGGATCCATGGATATAAGCATCTATATTTATCTAGACACACAGTAAAAGGTTTGAGGATTTATTGAAATTTTCCATTCATTTATGGCACAGTAAAACATCACAGACTATCCTATACCAGAATATCTGTAGGATGGTAGAGAAATACAATCTAAATGCAAGAGGTGTGGGGAAGGAGACACACCTTCAAGTTTTATTAAAAAGAACTGTCCCATTTCCTAACATTTGAGCAACTATCAGTTACAGCAAAATTTTCAAGAGAAGCAAGACATCAAAGTATACCAAGAAAAATGAATCATTTTGCAACAAGTGCAAATCCAAAAGTTGATAACAGTTAATTATTCCTTTCCTTCACCAGCTTAAACATGAAAACTCTGAATGTTATCCTACAGTTATAGTTCTCAAGAGTTCTACAAAAACTTCTTCAAAACTAAGCTATCATCACTGAATACTAGGAAGTACAAATTCCACAAAGGTACTTCTCCCATAGCGCATTTCATTTTCTCCACATGCCAGTCCCTGGGAGTCTCTTTGTATTTCAAGAGTTACTTGTTACTTGCTGTGAGGCAGAGAAAGAAATAAAACTCTACGCATCATTCTCCTTGTTAATCTTCTCTTGTGCTCTTCAGATTTCAGTCACTCTTTTCTCATGGCCATTCTGTGTTTAGGTTTCAATTGCCCAAAATGTCATCATCACAACAAAAAGTTCAATCTAGTGAGGTGCTACCAATGCCACATGATCTTTGTGACTGCTCTTTTGTAGTGCACTAACAATGACAGCTAAGGAAAGAAGCAAATTTGCAGACAAATGCTGCTTTGGAGGCAAGTCTCTCTTTCTGTGCAAGAGTGATATGGCCTATAAATTCAGAACTAAATGTGGCTGTGACATTTGAAGGCATAAAATCTCTTTGTAAAAGTTTCAGATCATCTTAAAAGGAATGATCCCCATTTCTTGTTCCTCCTCAAAAAGTGCTGCATAATCTCACTTCTAATTTCTGTTTTAAGTATATTTGGACCAAAAATTTGCAAAAGCAATTCCAATACTTTATTTCCTGAGAAACACCCTAATAAATGCACAATTACAACTCACAACAACAATAATATTAATAATTCAAGTAAAGATTAGAACACATGCACAGAAGAATATGTGTTCCACCTATCACTTAGCCTTGTCATTCTTTAAGTAAAAGAAAGTGTAAGACTCTTACCATCATTTTTTCAAACAGTGCTATGATTTCTCTTTCCGACAGTGGTTTTGGAGCAAAATCCTCTGGGTCCATGGGTGTCGATGACCAATCTGTAGAATGTGACTGCTTCATATGTGGCAGAGGAGGTCTTTCTTTTTTACTTCTTGGAATTCTTATACTGGCAAATCTATCCAACTGAAAACACAAAAGGTATATCACATACTGCTTCCATTCTGTGTAACCCTAATTAAGATGGGTGTTCTTGGAAGTTAAACATGTTTATTTTTCTGCGGCAGCTTAGCTGTTATTTAACTGCCTCATTCTAAAGGCTTTTCCTAGAGATGCATATGATGGTCAGCTGCCTAGCACTGGAGTTAACCAACCAGACTTACATTACATTAGAAAGAAATCATGCAGAACATCAGAATTTTACAGAAAGTTTGGAGGAATAGATATCTACAAAACCAATTTATGAAGAATTCTTTCCAAGCGTTACATGTAGAATATGGGAAAGCAGGCTTATTTACCAAAAGCATAGTTTTAAAGTGTTTTCAGTTACCCAGAAACAGTTGTACTCCTAACACGGCTACAAAATATATAGACATGCAAAGGAAGTACTTTTTATTAAAAGACAAGTTAGTATAATTAAGACACAGTTCTATTTATTTTCTCTCTATTTCTTTTGCATCATGTGATACAAAACTTAGTGCCTTTGTTCAATTATTTAGAAATTCATTTTGGAAAAAACCATTGACTCCTCTGTTAAAGTTACGTAGATTTCATAAATGATCCTTATGACTAGTCCCCAGCACACGCCAATCGCTCTGGCTTTATTAACCCTTTTAAGAGCCAAAAAACTTCTTTAGAAAAGTGGTTTGGGTTGTGAGATTTTTAACTGGTTAGATATTCATCAACTTTTTGATCAAGAATACTAAGTGAAACTTAACACATTTTCAATGCTGGAGCTTGTGTGTTTTAAGGTACATGGGCAAGGACTAACAGAAGCCCAAAGCACCTGACATGTAATGAGGCGCGCTACATCATCAGCTTTGTAGCACTCTTTTGAACAGCTATCAACAGCAACATCACACTTGTCAACACAAAAGAATGTTACGGAAACATTTTTTTGCACAAGAGATTCTGGACAAGATTTCAATCATATCAACAGATTTCTGTCTTGGAATGCTATGTAAAAATATTCTGAGGCTTCAATATATCTTTAAGATAAGTATCTTGAGACAAGTACATCAGTTACCAAACTAAATGACTAGGAAAATTATTATAGCATCTGTGGAATTAAGATCAGAGAGAGCAAAGAAAATCAGTAGCAAAAATTGGGTACAAGTGTTCCACTCTAGTCAGAATAAGAATTGACTATCAGACATCCAAGAAGAGAGGCTTAGAGGAAAAATATAAAGACTTTAATTCTTCCTGTTCAAAATTGAAAATAAATAGTTTTTGGAACATAGAAATAAATTGTAAGCTGCTCACAGATGGTTGTAGAACATGCAAAAGCAGAAAATTAATATAGCATAAGCATAAAAGAGCTCAGCATGGATGATGGGGCCCTTCTGTGTCACACCAAACCAGCAGGCAATGAGAAAGAGCATACTTTACAGGAATAATTACATAGGCAAGATCCAGGATGACAAAGCACACAACAAATGCAAAAGGGAGGGTAACATCACTGGAAGTGAAGTAGTAGTCATCAGTGGCAAAAATCATCCTACATCTTGACTAGAAAGCAATTTCCCTTCCTGCTTTTAAAATCAGAAGTCTATGGTAAGCATGGGGGGATGAAGACAGACTTCAAACTGAAGTGATTAGACTGGAATTGTAAAAAAAATCCTATTATATTAGACTTTTCTTTTCAAGCAATGTCTTTCACAGACCACTGATGAAAGGCAGCATGCCTGCTCCAAAGAATGAGTAAGCCAGTAGCTTCTCCATGCCCCCACATCTTCACTGTAGAGTGCATAACCTAAACCACAAGCCATTGTATTTGCAGATGGTTCACATAAAGACTTGAAACAGGTGTAGAGGGAAGACACTTGGGCTGAAATAATGGATTTCAGCCCATGAATCAGTGAACAGAGAACAAATTAAGTTTAAGATAGCTGTGTCCTACATTCTGTTTTCAGTATCTCCTGAAAAATCTCAATCCCTTCTTTACAGTCTGTGCTCCCCAAATGTCTCCTCTTCCTTCTCCTGCTCCACACAGCAGCAGCAACAGCAACAGCAGTTCTGTCCAAGCAGAACCACCATGAAATACTCCATGTAGTCCCAGAGGTCCACTAGAAACAGACAGCCCTTATTCAGGGAGAAGAGCCTATTCCTTCTTGAAAAGAGATATTTCACTTGTTCCCATTTTTTGTTTATGTTTTGGTTTTAAGCTTCTCTTGAATGTATAGTAGATGTTTTGCATCATTATACATTAGGCTGCAACATTCATATTCCTCATATTCACCATATCCTATACCACACATCCTAGAGGAGGAAAACACATCTTAGAATATATTTGATCAGGCAGAACATGTAAGACAAATTGAGATAATAGTATTATAAGCACATTTAAACATGTGTCACACTAATTATTTTAAATAATTTAAAACAATGTAGTCTAAAAAGAAGATTCCCATACATTAATAAAAAGGAATTCAAAACAAGACTTGAACAGCAGTACAGTGTGGATATTCTACATATACTTCTCTTTTGAATTATACATTGATAGTGGTTCAGAAAAGTTAATACCTCTCAGTATTCCATACAGGCAAATAATTTCATGGTCCACAGAAAGCACTATACAGAAAGAATAGAAATTTCATTGCTTGGGTGTAATGAAATCTACCACTGATGCTGCTGGCGATCCAAGTGCATAGAGGAGGAAACGGCAAAAAAAAATTTCAATAATTTTCCGTGTTACACCAAAACGTTTTAAATCAGGCTAACCAACAGGCTATAGCTAAGCTTAGCTTTGATACAAAGTTTCACTACAGTTTAAAGAAGGTTTGACCTTGCATCTTTTCTATTTTTTGGTATCTATTTTACCAATGGATACATATAGATGCATACAGGAGAAGTGCTCTAGGACAGTAGTCTTAGTATCTGTATGAGCCAAAATCAAGCAACCATCAAGGATGAATGGCAAAGTTTTATTGGCTTACTTCATAGGCTGACTATTATTCCACTGAGAGCCCATGAAATAAGAAAGTCATTTTATGCCCACACCACGGCCCTGAAAAATCAGAGTTACACGGAGATCCATGATACCAGCTTTCTGGCTCATCACACTTTCTAATCAGGTCCCTAGAAAGTAAATCTATTTGTGCTCTCATTTTGATCCTAGTGATGACTTCTTATACGACTCTCTATAAGAAAATAGCATATAATGAATTGACACACTTGATAACGCGGGAATCAATGGATTAGTTACTGCTAGACTAATTGTTGGCACTAGAGCTTATCAAGACATCACCTACTAACAGAGCTGCTATGCACAGAGGAATGAAAGGTGTTACTTCACTGCCACCCTGCCTCCCTCATCCACCCCTTAATTAACACATCAAATCACCTATTCCTATATTAAGAAATTCCCAAAAAATGAAATCCAGCACATGCATGTATAAAAACATATTCATTATCACTGTAAGTTATGGCCTTGGTAATAGCACTGAAAATGGCCCTTGTGATGGCCCTGCTTCTTCATCCTGTCCACCCTCTCCAACCTCTTAGCTTTCCTTGACTGCTTTTGCTAAAGCTTTTTTAAAGGGTGATTTTCATATACATCTCTTCCGCGTGTGTACAGGGGCAAGTGACACCAGCACATCTTGTTTCTCTGCTTCAGTGGCACTGTTTGTCATCAGCATTGAAATGACCACAGTGTCTGTCACAGGGGCTGGAGCAGCTGCAGGGCCTGGTGTCTCACTGTCAGATTCAGAGACCTTCTTTCCCTCCTGAGGGCACTGGGCAGTGCTGGGCATGGCTCAATAGGCCTGGGGCAGGCCTCAACACATTCCAGTGGTTTGGGTCCTCTTGGGTTGCCAGGGTGGCAGCACACCTTGTCCAAGGCCAAAGCTTTTACTAGTTTTTCTGGATTATGCACTTGCTAGGGGTAAAGTGCCAACACAGACCATTGCCCTAGATACCAGCCCATACAGTCCCACACACTCCTCCACTCCAAACTATCCAGCTTTTGGACAGATGTCTAGGTGTTGTTCTTAATTAAGAGTCTGACCTTAAACAAGACCTGAACCATATGCAACCACATGCTGGCTCCCACAAAAAGGATCAGGTTGGTTTCAAGGGTATTCAAAGGTTATTCAAAATCTTTAAAATTTTCAAAGGCTACTGTAATCAGCCTGGAGGAGAAGGAATGAAAGGGAGAGGGAAGAAAAACGGTAGGAAGGTACTGTTATGGGCTCAGGAGGATGCCCACACACAAAAACTCAAGACCAGTCAGAATAGCAAAGCAAGTCAATTTTATTAGTCGTGTTAGCAATAAATACATACCAACCCCTGGATGTTGGAGAAGCTGCCAAGCAGCAGGAGATAGAGCACGGCTCCTGAGTGGGAGGGGCAGGAGGGCAGCGCACCTTCAGGGCATCCCCTGGATGAAAACAGTGAGCATCATGTCGTCCTCTCTCCTCCACCCCAGAACCAAAGCTTGTATCTCCCTCTCAGGAGTGGCCAGTTTCAACACCATCTCACACAGGGCCAACCCATGAGATGAGGTCACAAGGTCCACGATCACACCTCCGTGTCAACAACAGCTTTATTGTTTCCCTTTCACAGGATGAATTCCACTGATACATAGTCTCATTTCTGAAGGTTAGTCCTACCAACTAACAATAAGTTCTTCTTCTACATTATCTTGTCAACATGCACAGTCACAGACCAAATATGTCAGACCCCTGACAATATGTATATATGTGGACCATTGAGACACTGATGGTGATCACTAAGCACAATCTTTTAGCAGAGTTGTGATACAAAATATATTCAGGTACAAAATACTCCTTTCCTGAGTTAAGGCGTAAAGCCAAGAGTACTGCTTATAGCTTTTGCTCTTTTTCTGGCTGCTTTTCTCACTCTGCCTTATAGCTATGTAGGACAAAAAGTACTGCCACCCTTTATTTTCAAGTTCACATTTTTGACTGCCTGCTATTTATATACTCAGTAAACACATTTTTACATCTGAAAAATCTGCTCAAGCACTACAGAACAGCTCAGTCTCACAGACATTTTGCCAGTCATTTTAGTCACAGAAACCGGCTCAGTCATGAAAGTCTGCTGTAAAAGTCTGATGCTGACAGATGACAAAGACTTAGGGAACATTAACAACATAGGAAGGAACAAAAGCAGAATACAAAGTAGAACAAATCCTGTGTCTTCACTTGGAATAATTATTATTCGTACTGGATAAGAACCAGACATGATGAACTGGGTTGCAACAATTTATTTCAGTATCTTCAGGACTTAAAGCAACCCACTTACCAGCAGAAATACTTCTCAGAAGATCAAAGAAGTTACTTTCAATGATTCTGAGTCAAAGACCTCTTAACATATATTTCCTCCTTGAAGCTCCAGAAGATTAAAAAAGTATATTCTTTCTTTGACAGTCAAATTGCTCTACAAGATTAACTTCTTAGTATGTAAGAAATTACACTACTAGCAGTAGAGCTTTTAGGAAGAGCAAGACTTGCATAAACCAAGATACACAGAAGAATCCCTTTGATAAAACGACTTCTTATTCCTAATATACTCAATCTCATAGATTATTTTACCAATCTAAAATTTATAGAATTTAGACCTATGCACAATCACATTCTAAATGTGTAGACAATATTTCACTCTGAATCTTATTTCTCTATATACTGAAAAATATACAGCCTTTCTAATCTTTAAAGCAGTTGCTACAAAATCAGTGTAATTTGATGTGCTAAGAAATTTTAGTATGCTTTTCATTTTGTATACATAAGATACCTTTTAATAAAATTCTTTTAATATGCAGCTACTTTGGGCTTCTGGCCAGCAGATTTTGGCCTTTTTAGGACATGGACTGACAAAGTCCCTTGAGAGTCAATTCTGAAGAGTAAAGAGATTCAGGAAGGCTGGACATACTCTAAGAAGGAAAATTTAAAGATACAGAACCAGGGTGTCCGTCCTCCTATGCCATAAGAAAATCCAATGAAGAAAAAGACCAGACTGGCTAAACAGAGAACTTAGGCCGAAACTCAGAGCTCAGAGGAGTGAAAAAAATAAAAAAGTATCACCTCTGGAAAGAGGGTCAGATTACTTGGGGGGACTACAAGGATGTTGTAAGGTTATGTAAGGAGAAAAAGCAGAAGAGTCAAAGCCAAACTGGAACCTGGTCACTGTTGTTACAGACAACAAAAGTTTCAATGCCAGCAAAGTACAGCTATGGAGAGTCTCCATCCTTTGCTGCTTGCAGAGGATGTGTAGTGTCTAAGGATGACAAAAGGCTGAGGTATTTAATGCCTTCTTTACCTCAGCCTTTAATATCAAAACCAGTTGTGCTCAGGAAACCCAATTCCCAGAGATGAAGTAAGGGATAGGAAGCCAAGTGAAGCCCCTATAATCCAGAGGACATGGCTAGTGATCTGCTATGCAAGTTAAACACCCACAAGTCTATGGGTCTGGATGGGATGTACCGGAGAATAATGAGGGAGCTGGTAAAAGAGCTCACCAATCCACTTTCAAACATCTACCAGCAGTACTAATTACCTGGAGAAGTTCCAGCTGACTGGAAATTAGGAAATATAAGGCTCACTTAAAAGAAGGATTGGGAAGATAATCCAAGGAACCACAGGCCTGCCAAACTAACCTAGGTAGCAGGAACAGATCATCCTGAGTGTCATCACACAGAATGTACAGGACAATCAGGACATCAGGCGCAGCCAGCATGGGTTTGGGAAAGGTAGGTCCTGCTTGACCAACCTGATCTCCTCCTATGACCATTTGACCTACTCAGTGGGTAAGGGAAAGGCTGTGGATGGTGCCTCCTAGACTTCACTAAGGCATTTCGCACCATTTCCCACAGCATTCCCACAGAGAAACTGGCTGCTCATGGCTTGGCCAGGTGCATGCTTTGCTGGGTGAAAAACTGTTTGGATGGCTGAACCCAGGGAGTGGGTAGTGAATGGTGCCACATCAAGCTGGTAGCCAGTCACAAGTGGGGTTCCCCAAGGCTCAATATTGGGGCCAGTTCTATTTAATATCTTCATCAGTAATCTGGACAAAGGGTTAAGTGCTCTCTCAGTCAGTGTGCAGATGCCACAACATGGGGTGATAAGTGTTGATCTGTTAGAGGGCAGGAAGCTCTGCAGAGGAATCTGGACAGGCTGCATCAATGGACTGAGGACAGCAACCTGATGTTCAATAAGGCAAAGTGCCAGATCCTGAACCTAGGTCACAAAACCCCTTGCAGAGCTACAGACCAGGGTCAGAGTGGCTGGAACATAGCCCAGCAGAAAAGGACCTGGAGGTGCTGGTTGACATTGGCTGAACATGAGCCAGAGTGTGCCCAGGTGGCCAAGAAGGCCAATGGTATCCTGGCCTGTATCAGAAATAGCATGGCCAGCAGGACCAGGGCAGTGACCATCCCCCCTCCTGGTGATACTTCACCTCAAATGCTGTGTTCAGTTTTGGGCCCCTCACTACAAGACAGGCATTGAGGTGCTGGAGTACGTCCAGAGAAGGGCAATGCAGCTAGTGAAGGAAGGGTCTAGAAAGCAAGTCCTATGAGGAGCAGCTAAGGGAGCTGGGCATGTTTATGTTGGAGAAGAAGAGGCTTAAGGGGGATCTCCCTGTCCTCTACAAATTCCTGAAAGAAGGTTTTAGCAAGGTGGGAGGTGGCCTCTTCGACCATCTCACGTGAAAGGATGAGAGGAAATGGCCTTAAGTTGCACCCTAGGAGGTTTAGACTGGACATTAGAAAGAAAAAAAATTCACTGTCAGAGTGGTTAGGCATTGGAATGAGCTGCCCAGGAGCATGATGGAGTAACCATCTCTGGAAGCGTTCACAAGACATCTGGATTTGGCACTTGATATGATTTTAGGTGATTATGCTGGTGCTATGTTGGCAGTAGAACTACATGATCTTGAAGGTATCTTCCAACATTGATGATTCCGTGATACTTGGAATGTGGAGCACTTGAGAGAGAATTTCATACCTCAGCTACCTGCTTTCCACTCCTCTGTGGAACAAGAATTCAATTTCCACCCTTGCAGATAGTAAACAAATAAGCTAAAAGAAGCACATGTGTAAAAAGCAGGGTGTTTCTCAACTTAACCAGGATTTGTCACTAAAAGTAGACAATTCATCAGTATCTCACAAATGGTCCAATTTAAATATTGAAAAGCAGTCTGCTTTTTAGATTCTCAACATGCTGCTAACATACCTTAAGTCAAAACCAAAAAAAGTTCCTGGTCACTGACATACAACTGTATTTCTAAGAAGGTTGGGAAATAGTATATTTCCTTTCTTCTCATGGGCAATCACTTGCATG
This sequence comes from Phainopepla nitens, assembly GCA_013400175.1. Classification (NCBI taxonomy): domain Eukaryota; kingdom Metazoa; phylum Chordata; class Aves; order Passeriformes; family Bombycillidae; genus Phainopepla; species Phainopepla nitens. The sequence continues at coordinate 17,335 of VXBQ01006195.1, read as the reverse complement.
TTGACTTACTGCTGCATTATGCTTTATGAAATATTTCTATTTCATTGAAAGCCACAAAATCATCTTAAACCTTCAATTATTTACCTTCTCTTACTACAAATTTTGTCCTTGTCCCAGAATCACACACAGAAAGAGTAAACCAACAGAAAATTGAAATAGAGGGATAAAAATTGTCCATTTGAAAGCATACCCTCATTCCAAGATGATGTTGCAAGTAAACAGAATATCTCCCTTTACATGTATTTAAAAGATCTCAAATGTTGTGGTGTTGCATTTTTTTTACTGTTAGCCTTTTACTAAATAGCTGTCATTTCCCTTTTTAAAAATATATATTCATATGAAAAATTTGGTACTACTCTGCAAATGAGGTTTCATTACTTTGTGAAGGGGCCTTTGGCATGCTCTGAGAAATCTAAGGAGTTGGGAAAAAGTTTGCTTACTATAGAGCTGACAGGATTTTTTGTCCTTCTCCCAAAAATCCACAATAAACCTTCTGACTATTTGAGGTCACAATTACAAGCTGGACAAGTCCAATAAGCTTTGTAAAGTACAAGTGCAATAAGGAAGCAGTCTAGCCTCTTTAACAGGAAAAAAAAAAGCACCTCACAAAAACAAACAGCATGATTTTATGCATCCCAACTAAAACCCTTACATGACACTACCAAAGCTTGTTTTCTAGTCATCAAAAAATACTTTTGCTTTCAGAGAGTTAATAGCATTTCTTTAGTTCTCCAAGATAAATACAAGTTCATAGAATCAAACTGGTATTATTAGTCAGTCAGACTCAAATTTCATAATAAAAATTTCCATCCAATGAAACTCTGTTAAAGAAATAGAAACAGATGATTTAAGTCAAACTAGGACTGAGAGGCATAAATGTCTCTGCACTTCAGCTCCCAGCTACACACAGAAGTACTTCAGCAAGAACTCTGTATAGCACCAAAGTCATAACAGCTGATCCGTAGGTGATGACAAAACATTACTTCCTAGGCAAATTCAAAGACTTTGAAAAATTATGTATTTTAAGAAAAAATATTATTACCCATAAAAGAATAGTGCAGGAAGTGAAATAGGTAACTTCAAGATCAAAAAAAAAAAAATCTGGTGTTGGTTAGATACAGAACTTCATCTCTGATCAAATTTGAGAAACACTGTGTTAAACATGACATTGAATATACTTAAGGTGGTTTGAACAAGCATTAATGAATTTCACAAGCAAATGTTACTTTGTTAAACATGTTATTTTAAGCTAGCCATGCAGCCTAAGTAACTTTAATATTAAACATGCAATCACAGATATCTTAACTATACTGCATGTAGATTAGCACAATTACCTGTGTCAGGTTCATTTAGCTGTGATTAGACCATACTTCAAAGCCATCCATACGTTTTTTGCTACTCGTACTGATTATGTTACAGATAATTACCAGTTCAGTGAGACTTTGCCAATTAACTAAATCATCCTCAAAGTTAAGATAGTTTCCTGTATTAGTAAGGTTATTTCTATTGCATTAGCAGTAAGGTTATTGGCTTAGTGCAGCCAAAGCAAAACTTGTCTTACCACATCATCTGTCAGTGTCTTGATATTTAAGTGCTGTAAATCAAACAGGAAAGCAGTCATGTCAAAATTGTTCAGCAAAAAAAACCCAAACAGCTCAGTTATAATTACTTTTATTCAAAATCACATACAAGTTGAACAGTGTTGAATCTTGACACTTGAAATGAGCTCTTTCTTGGCAAGTTGTACCTTGTTGGTTTACAATGCACAGCAAGTTATACAGATTTAAAAAATCTTCCATTTTATCCTCCAACAGAATATCAGAAGAATATGAACCAAGCACAGCTTGAAACAAGTTGTGTTCTATTATATTTCATAACTAAATTGTATTTTATAGCTAAATATACAGACAACCTGCTCAAAATTCAGCTACTAGACATGTGTCTTCTCAGTACGGCTGTGGGGACACCAACAACAAATCATCCAGAGATTTCTAATTCAATAGAAGAACACAGAGCTCCTCAAAAGTTCAAAACCATCCATCAAGCTGCAACACTCAAACTACTCACATTGTTGAATAGTCTCAAGTAATGCCTCTGTGGCTAGCAGAACATGAACTTGCGAGCAGAAACTGAACTAGGCATTTAATAATAGTAGCATCCAAAAAAAAAATCTACAGATCACTCAAACCAGCCGTTTCTGAACCAACATTTGCTCTCCACTGCACATTTACAAACACAGCAAGTGCTAGGATGTACAGCTCCTGCACAAAACCAAAGAGCAGCACAGAACATTGGTGAATGATGAGTCAGTGTTGCAGGGATCCCATGCATCATTTTTATGAAGAGGTTGAGAACAGGCTTGGCAGGAAAATGTCAAGAATGTGAAGTCACATACTTTGTGAGATGATAGACTCTTATCCTTCTCTTAGACTCCTCTCTCTGCCTGGTGGGCACAGCTTCGAAACAGAGTAACTGCCAACAACTATATCCTAATTAACCATTTTTGGAAACTCTTCACCAAGTCAACAATAATTGGCTATCACTCTCAACAACTACCTGAAAGGAGGTTATAGCAAGGTGAGGGTCAGTCTCTTCTCCCAGTTAACAAGCAATAGAACAAGAGGAAATGGCCTCAAGTTGCACAGTGGAGGTTAGCTTGGATATTAGGAAAAATTTATTCACCGACAGGATAGCCAGGCATTGGAACAGGCTGCCCAGGGATGTTGGAATCAACATCCCTGCAAGTGTTCAAAAGGCATGCAGAGACATAACATGTGGGTTCAGCAACAAAAGTGCTGGTGCTAGGTTAATTATGATGATCTCAGAGGCTTCCAACTTTAATGGTTCTGAGATTGTGATCACTACTTCTAACATCTTCTCTGGCTCATCCCTCAGAATTGAAGAACAATTTGTATTAAGTCAAATATTATCGCACAATAGCTCTAGTCTGAATAGTGTCAAGAAACTGAGAAAGAAGTGTTTGATGAATGGTTACGAAGTTAAAAATAAAAGACAAATGAGGTGCAAGGAAACACAGTATTCAGTGACACAACAAGTTCTACTATCAAAAAAACTTGTTAAAAAAGATGCTAGGTCACTACTGAACCGTTATGACAAATCTCTTCGATGTTCTAACAGATGAGGATTTGTAATAAATGAAAACAACAACTAAGTGAAAATATTCCAATCCAGCCAGGAGACTGAAGATCTGTATCCCAATCTTCTCACTGGTGTTCTCCTGCCACAGGGGTAGATCAGACTTTTGCCCCACACACTGCTATAGAACTGGGGTTTATTACTTGTTTTTCCCATTCTGCTAAATATCTACAAAGACAGTAAAAGTGTTAAACGGCATCATTTGCAAAAGCTCATGACTTTGTATTTAGCAAAGTTTGGTATAATGCTTCTATCCTTAAGAGAGCAAAACTGCAAGAGAAAACACTAACATATGGTCTGACACTGCAACTAGATAGAGATGAACATGAAAATTTATTCCTTTTTCATACAGACAACTTAAATCACTAAGCCTTAAGCAATGCACAAATATCATCATGGAGCTCCTCTAACATGGCAGGAGATTACATAATCTGCTTAGAATGAAAATCACCTGCATTCTACGCTTTGAGTGGAAATTCACGACATGTCAAACTCATGTACACTCCACTAAAAAAAATGCAGGAAAGAAATATCAGGTTCATTTCCACTTAAGAAAGGATGTTGAATGTTTTGCAATTGCTCCATACAAGACACCATCATCATGCAGGTAACCAGGCAATTTCGGATTCAGGTTTTGTCCTTTGAAAAAAGACAGAAATTAGTGGGATAGTTCAAGACAGTATTTTACTTGTTATTTAAGTTGTGAAATTCAGTATTGCAATTTACTATGATAATAAGTGAAAAGTTTCCCATTTTGTATATCAGAACACCTCACTGACCCAAGTCATCCTACTAATTAGTGAAAGAAGACTACCACACAACCAATTAAGGACACCATAATGGTATAACAAACTAAATTTACAGATACGAGTCTTATCTCAATGTCTTCCTCTTACAGCATACCTAGAGTATGGAAGTCCAAAGACACCAGCATTTCTTTTGGAAAAAGTTGTGAAGTCTAGTTTGAAACCAAGTGCTAAAAGCAGGTTCTTAAATACGAATCTAGTTAACCAGCAGTAAACATCAACACTGGTGATGTATTCAGAGACTTTCTTTATAAAGGACAAGAAATGCAAACTACAACCTAATGTTCAGCTCTTTCAGCACTCATTAAAAGGCTGAATGACTTGCTGTAAGACATCTCTAAAGACTTATTTAGTGAACTTTATGTTACAATGCTTCTCAGTCTGAGGAGCTGGTTAAAACAGAGCTGGGGTTCTCTTTTTCCCCTCTCCCTCACCAAGTCCTTCTCTTCTGACAAGGCTGTACAAAGTAAAATCAGTTGACAGCTTTACAGGTCTTCTATAGCATTCAAGGATATAGAGATGTGGAACATTACATGTGATCTTAACAACAACAACCACAACAAAGAAACTTACCACACTGGATCTTTTAATGGCATTACATTTAGAGGAGTGCTGTGACTCAAGAACAAGAGCATATTTTTATTCTTGACAGGACAAACAAAACAAACACATTTCTAGTAAGGGGAAAAATAACTAGAGTCAGGAGTCAGGTAAAGACCAGGTAGAGGATGAAGTGCATTACTACCACAGGGATATATTTCTATTTTCAGGCTCAGATAGATCAGTTCACAAAAGGCACATTCTGCTCAAGCGAACAGGTTGCCATAAACATAGGCCTGCAAGTAAATAAATATGACTTAAGTAATATTCCTATAATATTCAGTCACTGCTAAAAACATTAAGTAATTTTACAAGATACTGCTTCGCAATGGATGAAAATATTTATATGCTATTCTGAATATCTGCTTCATGCTTTCCATGAACTACTCCACAATAATAAAATTATTGATCTGAAAGCATAGGAGCTATGTACAAGCATTCTTCTAGTCTCTTTATCATGTAGAAAGTAGATATGCAAAACTGAAAAACAAATTATCAATATTTTAAGTAAGCTGGCATTGTGTTTTCTAGTCAGAGATATACAAAAGCATGAAGAGATTAAACAGTTAATTAGGACAGTTCAGAAGGAGAGATTTATCAGTAGCACCTACAGTTAGAAAAGCAGAAGTAACATCACTGCTTAGTCTTCAGCTATACCAACACTTCACTAAACTAAATTTTAAAACTGCACTGTTCAGCATAACTTAGTTTTAAGTCTAGGAAATGGAGGAACAGGTCGTTTCATTTTGCAATTGAGTAAAAGCAGTTCACTTAAAGCTAAGTCCAATTAAAAAAAATGCACAGGTGTATCATTTTTGAAGAAAGCAAGCAATTTGACAGAATTACCCCTTATGGGAGATGATGTCCCTCAGGTATACTGTTAAATAACCAATGTCATAAGACAGAGAATAAACACACACATGCAGCATGTGGTACAGTGCTCTTGATGAGCTGGCAAAACTCCAAGCATAGCGAGAGTCTTAAACAGAAGCTGAAAGGTACAACAGAATACAGGGGCTGAGTTTCACAACACAAGCACAGCAACAAGATGACTGCCCCCGAGACAGAAAGAGTATTGTGTCTCTTAAAGGTCACACCTGATGAAGACACGTGCGTTGCAACTTTCACGCTACCCAGCTAAAGGAAGCCAAATACAATTTGGCTTCATATACATTCACAGTAAAGAATCTTACTGTCATACTGATGCCTGAAAACTAGGCAAGAAAACAGCACTCCATAGTATAAGGCCTACAGAGCAGGTATTTGTTTATTCAGCGCCGGGAGCGAGGGGGATTGCTCCACCGCAAACTCACTCTTCCATTCTTCGCAAAGTACAAACTTTTATACTTTTTTACTTAATGCGCACATTATGCTTTCCTAATCTCCATATTGTAACATCTTCTCGAATTACATGATTACATAAGCCCTTGTAGCACATGCGCCGTCTCTGCACGAGGTGGTCATCAGCCTCCCGGTGGTTGTTTGGATGAAGGCTCACAAGTCTTCCTCGGGCTTGAACTTTTCACCTCTGTTTCTGCGCATGCTCTGTAAGCTGCTCAAATAGCCAGTGGTTGGCTTTTTGCAGTTATCTTGTTCTGCTAAATTTGCTGATTTCTAAAAAGTGCTTCATTTACAAACCCTGTTACAAAGTGACTACTTCTATCTGCACAGCCACAGCTTTTTGCAGAGATTCTAGCATTATCTCATTTCCGGGGCATCAAAAGGAAGGAAGGGAGGAGGGGGCAAACCGGGGAGGGTGATGGGGCAACATTATCTTGTTGCCCAGGTATCAATACACAAGATGATGATCTTATATTGTAGATCCAAACAGCAATACATACTTGAAGTTCATCTGCCAGATAGAATTTAATAACTTGAGGGACTACCTATACAATTACCCCAGTTAAGTCCAGGTAGAGACAGTGAAGCAAAGCAAAGCAATGACAAATCCCACTTAATTGGATCAACAGTACTAGTCTGATCTTTTGTGTCATTACATCTATTTCCCTATCTTTGTATATGTATATTTACAGAAAAAATTGTCTCTAGGTGTGCTACAAGCGGTTCAAGCAAACAGGATCAGAATTCAGGAGAATGACATCTCAAATGGGACTGATCCCACGTCTTCAGCATTTTTTCCACCAGCACTACATGTCAGTGTGGCCTGGAACCAGTGAAGACTAGCCTAGTACAATACTGATTATAGTCTGTATCATCTAAGAATTTTTGCACTCTACCAAAAGGGGCAGCATCTACATTCTCCACAAGTGGTCTTTTCACCATGGCATAAGCACAAAATCATGTTGCACATTTAACTTTCTGAGTGAAAGCAGATTGTTTAAACACAAATTGTTTGGTACTTGCACTCAGACCATGCCTGGCAGGGATGGGCATTGTCAGTATGACAGAAAGACCAACAAAATATGATTTTTTGATCATAAATGGAAGTAGAAGACAGACAAGCATAGTGCCATACACCCCTGCCAATATGAGAGGGGTTTTAGGCATGCAATGTAACAGGATGTCAGGCAACTAAACAACAACTTCAACATGCAAGTCCTCCACTTCCTTGAAGTACTTCGATTTACAAAAAAATTAAAAACCCTCAGTCCCTATCTTTTGGGATATTAAGTTTTACCTTTTTTGCAGGTGAAAACAAAGAAACAAACCCACTTATAACACTCTCTCCAAATCACCATGCACGTGCATAGGTTCTTTGATAAATTACAAAGAGCTTCCAGCCTGCACATGGCTAGGAGAAAAGGGAAAAAAAATGGAAAAAATGGAGGGTTTAAGCAAGATGAGTTTTAGAAGAACCAGTTAGCTTATGCGTGAACACTGAAACAAGACCAACGAAGCCTAGAGACGTTCATATAATCACATAATCCCCTCTGCATCTTTGTAAATTCGAAAGTGAGCAAGACCACATTGCCATTAATATTATCACCAAAACAAGATTCAACACTAGCTGGTTTTTTCCCCCAAAGGATATTCTCCAGCAGAAACACAAGTACAAGACTGAATCAAGGACTGAAGAAAACCTGTAGACTCAGAAAAAAGTTAATTGGATGATTGCAGTGAATGCTATCACTTTAGGATCTCCTTTGTAACAATATTCCCTCGGTTATTTTGCTACCTCAGTCTGAAAACGCAATTTACAAACTGCACAGCATTTCTTGCTTTTAATTTCCAATATACTACTTCAGCATTTAGATAATGGCTTTATCAGACACTCTGCCTCTGCTGCTTGGAAAGCAATCAGGAGCAAAACTACCTTAACACGACAGGTTCTACACAGTCATATTCTTTAGGCATTGATGAGTTAAACTCAAAATTGGTGCTTACAGGGAAGATCATATAACAAAGTGCTAGAACACAGCACCAAAATTTAATATCACAACCCACAGCGTTAATCCATGCCAACAAAAATAACAGCATGAGGAATTTACAGTTTTACAAAGCTGCGATAAAGTGTTTTAGGTAACATCTGTTCAGCAATCATTTCTTTAAAAGACTAATTTAGATTCAAGGTCTTACACTGCAACATAACTGCAGCAATAATTCAGTCACTTTGTAATTAAAGATATTGACACAGATTGGTCTTACCTTTCTACTCTATACCAGAGAAATGGAAGTGCTTTTCCTCTTAACTACATCTTTCTTTGATTTATAGACATTGTTAAATGCAACTGTTAATTTGCCTATTTTTAACAGATTGGTGTAAACAAGAATCCCTTCTTGACTCATAAATTTCTTAAAGAACTTAATCAAAAACATAACCTGAAAGTCACTGAAGTCAGGTCAATGGTATACTGAAATTAACAGAAACACCTCTAATTTGAGCTAGAAATTGAAGTTGATCTTTTGAGTTCTAGTGTCTACACGATGTAGTATCAGTCAAGTGCAATTGGAAGTCACATAATGTAGCACTCACTGTAATGATTTCCAAATATTTCTAAGGCGGGGAGGGGGAATCGAGGAGGTGGCAAACAATTGGTTTTTACCCCATCCTGCCCCAGCAGATTTCAGAAGTTTCTTGCTCAGTCAATGTATACATAGAGAACTGTATAGTATCTGCCATTCTTCAGTAGATTTCCTCTTTTTACCAGGTCCTAAACCACAAGGGTGGATGCATGAGTTTTCAATAAGCTGAAGGACCACAGTACCACAGAAATTCCATTACTCTTTTAAAAGTCCCATTCTTCTAAAAACCTGCTGAACAAAGTCATGCTGGTACGTGCTTCAAAATGAACCATCACTCCTTCAAAAAAAATATTTTAAATTATTCTGCAAAAGAACCGAGACAACTGAGGCTCAAAACTCATTCACTTCTTCTGAGAAGCTAGTTTATTCAGAAAGAGTCCTTCAAGGTCTCATTTGACAGGGTTAAACAGTTATAGTGGCTAATTCCAATACCTCTTTCTCCCCCCCTCATATGCAATGGGTTTTAAAAAACAGTATTTTCCTCAGGTAAAAAAGAATTTTCTTTAGTAGGGAGAAAAAAAATAAAGGAGGTGCAAGTTAATGATGTCACCTTTGTCAACCAGCAATCCAATTTCACCTCAAGGTTTGTCAGGGAATCAAATTATTTTTCAGATTAGCATATCTGCTATGACAGATCAATGTGTTGCATTGACTGGAAGGGTCCAACCTGGAACTTATATTTGGGCCTTGAACACTGAGAAATATTACACTCACATAATCCGTATTCCTTGAAGTCAATAAATCTAACAGCTAATTTAATTTGACAAATGTACACAGATTGAAATATAACTGAGGTAACATGAGGTATGGTACTCTAAGTACCCCCAAACAGAGAAAAGGGCAAAGGCAAAATCTAAGACTGGATTACAAAGAGTCCAAAGGGCTGAGAGCCAGGCTTTACACATTCTGACACAAAACTAATTTAACTAATAAAATCAGATTGACGATGTATAACAGAAAGAGTTAGATGCAAAGAAGTCAAGTCGGAAAATACCTCTAAGATCATCAAGTCCCAATCATAAACCAAACACTGCCGAGCCCACCACTGAAACACATCCTTAAGTGCCACATCTACACATCTTCTAAACACCTTATGAAATGGTGACTCAACCACTTCTCTGGGCAGCCTCTTCCAGTGCTTGACCACCCTTTCAGTGAAAAAAGTTTATTTAATACCTAATCTGAACCTCCCCTGGTGCAACTTGAGGCCCTTTCCTCTTGTTTTGTTACTTGGGAGAGGACACCGACCTCCACCTCACTCCAGCCTCCTTCCAGGCAGTTGTAGAGAGCAATTAGGGCAGACAGTGAGTTAATGGCACATGCAGAATACAATCCATGTTCAATCCATGATTCTTCAGACCCTATCAACATTCAAGGATAAAATCTTTGCTTTAAGACATTATTTAAAGATGAAAAATAGGACTATCGTTAGGGTGAAATGCTTTTGAAAATTGCAGTTTGACAAAGCATTCTCCTGAATTAAGGACATTCTCCTCTATCCCTGCTTTTAAGGACATTCTCCTCTATCCCTGCTTAAAGAGAAACTGGGCAGGGGAACAGAAAGAGGCAAAAAAAAAAATATCAAAACCCACACCTACCTACAAGATGAGTATATATCCTATAAAACTGAGTCAGAACCCCAGATTCGACCTCCTATAAAAAAACCTCAAAAAACATTCAGCTGATGCCTATATTGAACCATGATGAAAATCACCCTTGCATAGCCTGGGAAGCCTAGACATATGCCCAACAAGCTCACCTGCACCCAAGACAAGGCCTTTTCTTCACTGAAAAGATGCAATCCCATCTAAGAAAAAAAGCCTCAATGGCTTTTGTCATGTATTGGTCTGTGTTCCACTCCCTACAATCTGTTGTGCTGCCATTTTAACACATGGTTAGCAAAACTGAACATGATGGTAACACGCTAGTTCTGTTTTAGCACATAATAGGAGAAAAAAATGAAGACCACTGTGATATCTGCATAAGAACTTGGCAGTTAAAGTATCTGCAATAAGTAAAACCTCTTGACCCAGAGCTCTTGTCAGTCGCTAACACACAAAAATCCATGTCTCTCACTCAGGAAAGGAATAATCCAACCCCCAAGTCATAGAGCAACAACACTATCCAATATTTCACAGTGGCCAGTCCACACAGGTTTCTCCTCACAGATCACGTACTAAAGCATGTGGTGAGAGACTGGGAAGATCCCACGCCACAAGACATTTTGGGGTACGTTTCTGTGGAGGAAAGGGCAGGTTGGCCTTGCCCTGGTGCCACACCCCCCACTCCTGGGGCCTGTATCCCAGCCCCGCAGTGGCTGCCAATCCTTGGCACAGAGGAGGCAGTGCTCTACACCTGCCTCTGGAGCCTCTAACACAGCTCCTGAGTGGCCAAACAAACACAGTCCCACCTGAGGGAAGGGCCTCGGAAGGCCAAGGAATATTTAAAGCTGAACACAAGGCAAGCACATATCTTGACCCTACCTCCCCTTGTCATTTCTATCAGCTGAGCACTGCTGCAACCCAGCAGCTGGTAGCTGTATGTGTCCTTCTCTATATCTTTTCTGTCTTGCTCTCCTTCTAATTCCCTCTTCTTGGAATTTTTGAGCAACTTATAACGAAACTGGCTTAAAGCTGGCCAAGTCGAATGGGCTAAGTTAATGCCTTGAGATGTATTTTATGTTGATTGAATGTTGCACTAAACCTTTTGCCAAAGGTTTCTGTTCTTTGATTTTCTGAGGTTGCCAGTAAAGACTTTTTTGTTGTTTTGACCTCCTGAGAATATCTTGTTGCTATTTCTCCTGTGCATCTAACTCAGAGTACAGGAACAAGCATAAGTCCTTTTAAAAGCCTGGTCAAATGAGGGGCCTTGCACGTGTCCAGCCATGTCACCTGCCTGACTAAAACGCACGTGTCCCCAGTGGATACACAGCCACTTAAGAACCCAAGCAAAGAGCTCTTGGTCAGTTTCATATATGCCCATTCTAACATGCAGAAAAAGACACAGGGACATGGTTCAAACAGCAGTCTCTGCAGCCACAATACAAAAAGATTGCGGCAAACAGGAATATTCCCAGGAGCAAGCTGTGACCTTCCAGAACAGGTCTGGCCAGCCTGTTTGATACCGCTTATTGGCTAACTTTTTTGAACCTATGCACAAAGCCATACACTCAAGTACTGAATGTTACACAAATACACCTTAGAATCTAGAGTCTAATATAAGTGTTATGGTATCTCTTTTTTAATTGTGTAATAAATATATTTTGGAGCAGGTGGGCCTAGGGACAGGTGAAGATCAACATGCATCACCTAAATATGAGCATGGGGTGCACCTCCTCTGCATGTGCAGACACTCCCTGAAAGGAGACGGTATCCCGATGGGGGTAAGCCCCTTCTCCCAGGCAGCCAGAGACAGGACAAGAGGACACAGTCTCAAACTGCACCAGGGGTTTAAGTTGGACATTATGAGGAATTTCTTCACAGAAAGGGTGATTAGGCATTGCAATAGGCTGCCCAGGGAGGTGGCTGAGTCACCATCCTTGGAAGTGTTTAAGGAAAGACATGGCACTTGGTGCCATGGTCTAGTTGACAGGGTGGTGTTTGGTCATATATTAGACTTGATTCCAGGGGTCTTTTCCAACCCAATTGATTCTATGGATACTGTAGAAAATATATGTTGGTCTCCACTCAAACGCTTACAACTTTCATGATGTCAAAGAAAAACTGGTTATTTCTGGGTGTTCTTTGGTTAGAGCACATCTTGCAGACACATTATCTCGTGAACAATTATAAGCCACCTTTCCCAATTTCTTGGTGTGCTAGCCAAAAGCTTGTAAAAGCAGGCCTATGGAGGAGAACTTTACTTTGTCCTTCAAATTCAAAGGCTGTTTTTTCACTGTAGAATTTATATCACTAAAGTTTAAAAAAAAAAAAAAAACACAAAAAAAACCCCACCACAGTCGTACTAGAAGTAACACCGTTTTAGAGCTGGAAGTCGGTTCTATTCCCCTTGCACCCACGGCTGTCACGCAGCAAGTAAAGGCGATGAAGCCTTGTGATGAAGCGTTCGGGAGAGACCTGAAAACTTGCTGCACCTTTCACATGGGCGAGCAAGAGGCGACCTGGACCGGGCGGGATCAGCCTTCGAAGCCAGCTGAACCTGACGGCGCCACGTATTCCCACTCGGTCCCCCGGTCTCGGGGGCCCCAGGCTGGCCCCGGAGGGGACGGTGGGAAGAGACCGAGTTGTCACCGCACGGCCGGGCCCCCTTGGCGCAGGCCCGGCAGCCCGCACTCCCCGGGCACTCCCGCCGCAGGACCGGCTCGTACTTACGAATTTGGGCTTCCTGCTGTCCGCCGCCTCCTCGGCGCCTCCGGCGCTCCCGGGCCCCGGCGGGCCCTTCCGACGGAGCCCCTTGTTCTCCCGCCCGCCGCGACCCGGCGGCGGGGACGGGGCGCAGTAACGCGGCCGCGGCGGCTCCATGGCCGCGCACGGGCGAGGAAGGGCGACGGGCAGGGGGGGAGCGCTGCCCGCGATCGGGCCCAGGCCCGGCGGCCC
>VXBQ01006194.1:14941-25161 GCA_013400175.1 Phainopepla nitens | reverse complement strand
TCACTCAGGACCATCAGAGGGCTCTCACACCAAAATTCGAGGCACAGCAAAGTGACAGCTTCATACAGCCCTTGCCAAGGAGAGGGGAGCTTAAAGGGGGCCTTTTTCATGCCAAAAACTACAATAAAGGATCCAGTGCAGCACATCTGCAATAATCCACCCCAAACCCTGTGCCTGCCCTCGGAAGGACACCTGGAGTGGATCTGGGAAGGGTGCACGCCTCAGAGCTGCTTTTTCAGGCGTGACCTCAGGAGAATGTGAAGCATTGTCATTACTGACCTTTATAACTAATAAATAATAAAGGTAATAAATTATTTTAAATTATTTTATTACTAATAAATAATAGAGGTAATCAAGGTCAGTAACAGCAGCAGCTGGGGCTGGTTCTGAGCCTGCAAACCTGAGAGCAGGAAGAAACTGCTGCATTCAGTGAGGGAAAACTTTTACCCAGTGCCTTTGGGATAACCCACAGCTTGGGAGCCTTGTGTGGAACCAAATCATGAAGGAAGAATTTAACCCAGACAAAAATGGGTGATGTCCATGGGAAACAGAAGCTACAGAGAATCCTGGTGAGGACTGGACACCCAGAGAATGGCTCCCATCCTTTACCCACACAGAACAAAAACTGCATTTAACTTGCCCTTCTTTGTACCAACCCTTGTCACCACTAAATACAGAGAAGTAAACTTTAGAACTTACTTATTTCTCTTAGTTTTGATGCTCAGATCATCATTTTCGTCCCCTGGACAAGAGCTAACACACTTGTCAGCTGAAAGGAAAAAAGTCGTTGTCAGATTTGAACGAGATAAATGGGAATACTAATTCCTCAAATTGACTTCTCTTCCCTTGTCCCTGCTGCTCAGGTATTGCCTGGTTTTCACCACCCACAGAGGGTTTTAAAAATAACAAGTATTTTATAAAATCCTCAGAACTGCCTTCATGCAAATGGAAGCGACAGCAATAAAGTGACCATTTCCAGTCAGCAAAATTCCTCATTTTTCATTCATGACATGATTGCTTTAAATCTTATTATTGTTTCACTTGATCCTCCCTCCTCTCTTCCCTTCAAAATGCAGCTAAAGACATTTCTGCAAAATCATTTCTGTGCTGACAGCCTGGAGGGTTCACTGGGGTAACTCCCCCCAGAGCTCCCCTCCTTTCCCTTTCCTCCTCCTGGCATCTGCCAGCCTCAGGTGCTTTCCCAGGAATTCCAGCAGCACCTGGCAGGGCTGGGGAACATCCAACAGCCTCCACACTCCTGAGGCTGCAGGGCAGCTCCAAGGCCAGGTCACAGAATCCCAGAATCCCAGAAACACAGAATCCCAGAAACAGAGAATCCCAGAATGACAGAATCCCAGAATCCCACAATCCAAGAATCCCAGAATCCCAGAATTCCAGAATCACAGAATGACAGAATCCCAGAATTCCAGAATTCCAGAATCCCAGAATCCCAGAATCCCAGAATTCTAGAATCACAGAATTCCAGAATCCCAGAATCACACAATCCGAGAATCCCAGAATTCCAGAATCACAGAATCCCACAATCCAAGAATCCCAGAATCACAGAATCCCAGAATGACAGAATCCCAGAATCACAGAATCCCAGAATGACAGAATGACAGAATGACAGAATCCCAGAATTCCAGAATCACAGAATCCCAGAAACCCAGAATTCCAGAATCCCAGAATTCCAGAATCCCAGAATCCCAGAATGACAGAATCCCAGAAACACAGAATCCCAGAATGACAGAATCCCAGAATCCCACAATCCAAGAATCCCAGAAACCCAGAATTCCAGAATCCCAGAATTCCAGAATCACAGAATCCCAGAATGACAGAATCCCAGAAACACAGAATCCCAGAATGACAGAATCCCAGAATCCCACAATCCAAGAATCCCAGAAACCCAGAATTCCAGAATCCCAGAATTCCAGAATCACAGAATCCCAGAATGACAGAATCCCAGAAACACAGAATCCCAGAATGACAGAATCCCAGAATCCCACAATCCAAGAATCCCAGAAACCCAGAATTCCAGAATCCCAGAATTCCAGAATCACAGAATCCCAGAATGACAGAATCCCAGAAACACAGAATCCCAGAATGACAGAATCCCAGAATCCCACAATCCAAGNGAATCCCGTGGATAACTTCGTTTGACATTTTTTTTTTTTTTTTTTTTTTTTTTAAGATGTTTGATTTGAAAATTCTAATTAAAACTCAGCAGCAGCCACTCAGCTAAATAAATGTGGGAAGCGTTGTTGGGAACACTCAGCTCGTTTGTGTTATTTATTTACTGGGGATTACAAGCTAAGAGAAGAGGTAACAAATAATCCAATTCACCTCAGAGCTAATCTATACTAATTATGAGCTGCTCCAACCCTCAGCAACCACAAGGCCCAATTACAGCAGGGAAGATTAAGACTGTTTAACAACAATGAAAGTCACAGCCATAAAAAAAATAAACAGGAGCATGAATCAAATCTTCGTGGCAGAGATAATAAATGAAAAGGATGGAACACAGCAAAAAAACAGATTTTTGAGGTGGCACCTATCAGGCCTGACTTTGGGCTCTTCTGTTAATTAATTACAGGGCAGGAACAATGACCCTCAGCTTTGGCTCTGCTGCCCCTTGGCAGGAATTCACTGAGCTCGCAGTAGATCCTGCAATAAAAATCTCTGCTTTTCTCCTGAAGAATGAACTGCAGCAGATAGGCTTTGGAGGAATTACATCCACAGCTAAAGTTCTTCAAATTACACAGAAATATATATAATTCCATATTTGTGTGATATTTTATAATATAATAAGCACCTGCTCTGGAAATTCCTAGGGAAAAATGGAATTACAGGCTGTGTCAATAGGGCACAGCCAGAGAATCCTCCTTGGAGCTGCTTTAGTGCTGACAGAAAAGTGAAAATTGCTCACTTTTATCTCCCTGCAGGCACAGGGGGTGTTGGTTATTTGGGGTTTGCAGGGGTTATTTGGGGTTTGCAGAGGTTATTTGGGGATTGCAGTGGTTATTTGGGCGTTTGCAGCGGTTATTTGAGGGTTTGCATTGTTTTTTTGGGTTTTCAGTGGTTATTTGGGGATTGAAGTGGTTATTTAGGAATTGCAGTGGTTATTTGGGGATTGCAGGGGTTATTTAAGGATTGCAGTGGTTATTTGGGGAATTGCAGTAGTTATTTAGGAATTGCAGTGGTTATTTAGGGATTGCAGTGGTTATTTGGGGGATTGCAGTGGTTATTTAGGGATTGCAGTGGTTATTTGAGGGTTTGCATTGGTTTTTGGGGTTTTCAGTAGCTCATTGGGGTTTGCAGCTGTTAATTGGGATTTGCAGTAGTTGTTTGGGGTTTGCAGTGGTTTGCTGGCAGCTGCCCCTCTGGGTCAAAGCCAGTGCCCATCCCTGCTGGTCTGGGGGGACGGGGCAGGTCCTGGCAGTGCCACCACCCCCATGCAGTTATCAAACAGCACCTGGAAACAACCACAGAAATCTCACTTCTTTCCCCCTCGACTTTTCTCCTCCCCTAAGGAACAAGCAGCAGCTGAAGGACAGTGACAGCTCTTTCACCACCAAAACCAGAATATTCAAGAACTGTGAGCAGCCAGCCAAGGCCAGGAGCAGTTCCCACGCCTGCCATGGCTGATGTCCCCAGGAAGGGCCACCACTCCCAGCAGCGCCAGCGTGAGGCCTCAGGAGCACTGACGTGGGACAGAGCAGCTCCCAGGAGCAGGGCAGACTCTGCACCAAACCTCTCAGTGCCCAGGAGAGACTCAGGGCTGGGATTTCCCCTCCTGCATCCTTGGCTGGCCGGTCACCAACCGTGCAGTGCGTGTGCTCTGGGAGCACTGAGTGCTGCACTGCGAACCTAACGTACCCCTGATGATCCCCAAGGTACCCCTGATGATCCCCAATGTACCCCCTGATGATCCCTAACGTACCCCTGATGATCCCCAATGTACCCCCTGATGATCCCCAATGTACCCCTGATGATCCTGAATGTACCCCTGATGATCCCCAATGTACCCCTGATGATCCTGAATGTACCCCTGATGATCCCCAATGTACCCCTGATGATCCCTAATGTACCCCTGATGATCCCCAATGTACCCCCGATGATCCCTAAGTACCCCCTGAACTCCGGCAGTGAAACACACCGTGCCATTGAGAGGGGCTGTATCCATCAGAGATTCATTCCTGCAGGAAGCCACCTGCTTCTTCGCTGCCAGGAAGGAGGAGGCTCGATCCCCCAGCTCAGCACCCCGCCAAAAAAAGGGATTTTGCGGCGAGCATCCCTTTTCCCTTCCTGGGGAATCTCCCCAGGACGCCCACCCTAATCCCGGGGCTCAGACCTCCGCCGAGCACACCCGGCCCCAGCCTCCGGGGCTGCTGGCCTTTGGGGACAGGGAACGGTGCCAGGCTTGGGTTACTTGCTGCAGGCTCCAGCTTGCGCTTGTGCGGGGGGTCCTCGAGCAGCCGCTTGATGTCCCCGCGGTGCCTCAGGTCCAGCGGGCGCTCCCACACCGACAGCTGCATGCTGGGGTTGAAGAAGAACACCCGGTCATCTCCAGTCCAGACCACGCACCTGCTCCGAGGGATAAACCGGCCTTAGAGCCTGGCCAGCACCAGGAATGCACCCACAGCCCCGAGGGACAACACCCCGGGGACACGCTGGCCTGGCCCTGCCCCCTCAGCCCGCCCCGGGCAGGAACTCTGTCCTCACCCACCCACGGGCACAGGAAAGGGCTGAAACAGCCCCAAAAAGCAGCAGGTGAAATATTCTGCCAGGGAAGGGCAGAAGGAGCGGGGGAGGTCGTGGTGCTCCCATGGGGAGCAGCTGCAGGGAAGGACACGCCAGGTTCTGTGCCTGACAGGGGAAGGGGCAGCAGCTGGGGGACTCTGTGACCTTGCCTCGGTGCCCCGGGCTGGCACGGGGCCACGGGAGCCTCACCTGCTGTGCTGCTGGGGAAAGGAGCAGCCACAGCATCCCTGTGCCGTCCCCATGGCATCTCCATGGCATCCCAAATGCCATCCAATGCCATCCCTGTGCCATCCCCATGGCATCCCCATGGCGTCCCAAATCCCATCCAATGGTGTCCCAAATCCCATCCAGTGCCATCTCAGTGCCATCCCCATGGCATCCCAAATCTCATCCAATGCCATCCCCATGGCTTCCTAAATCCCATCCAATGCCATCCCCATGGCATCCCAAATCCCATCCAATGCCATCTCAGTGCCATCCCCATGGCATCCCCATGGCATCCCAAATCCCATCCAATGCGTTCCTGTGCCATCCACATGGCATCCTAAATCTCATCCAATGCCATCCCTGTGCCATCCCCATGGCATCCCTGTGCCATCCCCATGGCATCTCCATGGCATCCCAAATCCCATCCAATGCCATCCCAAATCCCATCCAATGGTATCCCAAATCCCATCCAGTGCCATCCCAGTGCTATCCCCATGGCATCCAAAATCCCATCCAATGCCATCCCTGTGCCATCCCAGTGCTATCCCCATGGCATCCCAAATCCCATCCCATGCCATCCCTGTGCCATCTCCATGGCATCCCAAATCCCATCCAATGCATCCCTGTGCCATCCCCATGGCATCCCTGTGGCATTCCAACAGTATCATCATGACATCCCCATGGCATCCCTGTGGCATTCCCAATGCCATCCCTGTGCCATCCCCATGGCATCCCAAATCCCATCCCTGTGCCATCCCCATGGCATCCCAGCCAGCCCCCACCTCCTGTGACAGGTGCCCCCCACCCCAGCACCCTGCCCCCAATCTGTAGGATGGAATTAGGGCTCTGTTTGGGATTTGCTCTGCAGCACCAGGGCTTGGCCAGGGAAAATATGCACGGTGGCAGTTCAGCTCCTTGTGCTGACATTCATTTGGAATCAGCCAAAATAATGTGAAAATAACTATTGCACCTTCCTTAACAGACATTCAAAAACCTGGAGATGTACGTCCCTAAATTTATATGTAAATAAACAAACAGAATTTCCATCTCAGGCCGGCACCTCCTGAATCCCAATGAGAGCTAAACCCACTGTGACTGAGACACACACACACTGCTGGCAGGAAAATCCTGCTGTCTCTGAAGCAGAAACACCTGGAAGGAACAAACCTTATCATTACAAGCCCTGATGCTTAATTGTTATTAAAAGCAGGGAGCAAAGCTGGGTTTGAAAGGTTTACCTGGTCCAGGTAAAGGACTGGAAGTAGGAGAAGTGCTCCCTCACTGCAGGAGGAGGAGTTATAAATATCCCAACACACCCCATGCAGGACAGGTAAGAGCCCTCAAAATTGGCTGTACAAAGCCCTGGAAGTTTTGGCACCCTGGGTTCAGTGATGTGCACAAGACAAATATCTTTAATTAACCTAACTCATTATCCATGTAACTCTATGTAATACAGGGTAATGTAATTACACTGATAGTATGTAACACACATACTATCAGTACGGCATGAATACTCCATGCTGCTCTCCATGCACACGTTTTGGATCACAAAGCACTGCATCTCTCACATGAGAGGTCCCTTCTCTGAACAGGAGCGATGTAGAAGGGTTGTGGGGCTGTGGGCAGCTCTGTAGTCCCAGAAACCCCACCCCAGCAGGCCCGAGCCCCTCCTGGGGAGCACCACGGGATGGGCAGGAACAGCCCCAAGCCAAGGTCCAGAAACACCGCAGGCCTTCCAGAAGGAAGGGGAAATCCAGGAGTTCAGGTGAAGAGCCAGACCTGGCTGGCAGGGTCAGAGGGGATCCGGGCTGGGTGGGGCTGGGAGCACAGACCCCATGGGGGTCAGCCCCTAGCTATCAACTGATTAGTACAGGGGTAAAGGAGATTAAAATCCTTCTCTCCACCACTCAGGCCCTTCTCCAGGATCCTGCTCCACCAGACCCATCTGTCACTGCAGGACTGCAGCCACCATTCCATGGGGCTGCTCCCAGCCCTGACTGACTGACAGGGGGTCAGGCTGTGTTCTGACTCTGGCAGTGGTTTTGTAATACTGCCTTTTATTTTAATTTTCCTATTAAGTTGTAGTTTGTTGGTTTTTATATGTACTAGTAAATAGCTGTTATTCCTATCCTCATATCTTTACCTGAGAGCCCTTCCATTTCAAAATTATAATAATTCTGAGGGAGGGGGTTTACATTTTCCATTCCAAGGGAGGCTCCTGCCTTCCTTAGCAGACCCTTCTTTCAAACCAAAGCACCACGTCCCAGCCCAGGAAGGCCCTTTGGGAAGGGGGTGGCCCTGGGGATGGCTCTGGCAGCTCCTCACCAGGGGGATCCTGGCACTGGGGTGGATGCCACGGGCTTGTTCCCGCTGGGAGCACTGTCAGCCTCGCTCACGAGCTTGAAGGAGTGATCCTGGGAGAGAGGCACAGAGGGGTGAGCGAGTTAGCAATGAAAGCAGATAAATAAAACACCTAAAAATAAACAAATGGATAGATAAACAAACAAACAAACAAACAAATATAAACAATAAATAAATAAATAAATTTAGATAATAAATAAATAAATAAAATAAAATAAACCTCCTAGCCTGGAGGGGGTGACCCCAGGGCCAGGCTGGACATTTGGTGCTTGGAGCAGCCTGGGACAGGGGAAGGTGTCCCTGCCGTGGCAGGGGTGGCACTGGCTGGGATTTAGGATCCCTCCCACCCAAAGTGCTCTGGGATTCCATGGGGAGCAAACCAGCCCTGAGCGTCCCCCCAATCCTGTGACAGAGCCAGAGCTCCCACACAGCTCCAAGGGAAATTCAGTCCAGGCCAGGGAAGGGTCCTGAGTGTCCAGCACAGCTGTGGCCAGGCCAGTCCCGGCCCTGGCCCGGATTTGTGCAGCTCAGGGGTTCCAGGAGGCTCTGGAGGAGGCTCCAGGACTGACCTTGTCACTGTCACTGCCTGTGGGGACACTCTTCCTCTCGGTGTGCAGGATCAGCGTCGGGGGGCAGGAGGCTCTGCTCGGTTCCTTGCCACGGTCTGTGAGGGGAAAGGAGCTCTTTTAATGTGAAATAAACCCACAGCAGGCCAGAACTGCTGAGGGAAACCCAAACTGCTACCTGTGGCTCTGAGCCTCCTCCTGCCACCCCCTCCTCCTTTATTCACACCCCCCTTGTGCCCAGGATGCATCTCCTCTCCAAACACCACATTGTGGTGGAATACATCCCCAGGCCTCTTTATTGCAATAAAGATAATAAATAATAATAATGAAAAATAAATAATCAATAAATAATAATTGAGAGTGAGTTCCTGCCTTCCCTGAGCCCCCAAGGGACATCCTCAGGGACACGGGCAGGGGTGGCTGCGCAGGGCTGGGTTTGTTTAATGCCTCCAGTTTGAGCTTTTCTATTTTTTGGACTCTCTGCTGGTTTAGTGTGCAGTTCTGGGTTCATATTCAGGCTTGGTGAGCTCTCTGCACAGAGCAGGGACACAAAACAATTCCTTTCCAGATGGGCACCAAGGAGAAATTTGAGGCCCAAGAGTGGAAACAGCAGTGAAGGAAGAGAGGGAACAAGGAGGATGGAGCTTCATCACCTGCAGCTGGAATTGGACAATTCACTCCAATCTGCTGATGGACCCAAACCTATCAAAGTGTGAGGCCTCGTGCCCAGGATCCATTTTGTGCCCATTTGTGGGTTTGACTTGGGTGCAGCCCCAAGGGGTTCCTGCAGTGCCCAGGCTGGATTCTTTCAATAAATCCCTTTTATCCTTTTATTCCACCCAATCTCTGGTTCCAGGGCAGCCTTCCAGGCATCACATGGCTGACCTCTGGGATCTCAGAGGATTTTCCCAACCTAAAGCATTCCCTGATTCCCTGATCCTCCTCCTCCTGGGCACCCCCTTGTTCCCAGCCCACAGATCCTGCTGTGCCTGGGTAAGCTCTGTGGGAATCCCCAGGGAGTGCTGGATTGATTTCCACTGGAAGCAGAGAAATAACATTTCCCTCCCCTTCACAGACGGCTGTCTCCATCCTGAAATCCCAAACCCTGAGGTGTCTGCTGCCCACGAGGAGCTGTGTGCAGAGCAGAGAGCTCCAGGGGCAGGAGGGAGAGGCAAGAAGGCAGCAGCTGTGAGACAGAGACCCCACATCCCAACAAAGCAGCGTGCACAGGAGGACGTGGAGAAATACAGAATTGTCTTCATTTGGGGTTTTTTTGTCTGCTTGTCCTCTTCAAACACATATTTGGGGTCTGAGCTGAGGTGAGCTGGCCCGTCCCTCCTGCAGCAGGGAGGGAGGACAAGGTGTGTGTGACCCTCTGTACAATCCCCTGGGGTTTGTCCCCAGCCCCTTCCCTCGTGTCCCTGGGTGTCCCTGGATCCCTGGAAGTGTCCCAGCCCTGGCTGGACACTGGGGCTGGGAGCACCTGGGACAGGGGAAGGTGTCCCTGCCATGGCAGGGGTGGCACTGGGTGAGCTTCCAGCCCAATCCAGTTTGGATTCTGTGCTTCTGTGTGGCAGATTCACCACTAAATTCTGCTCCAATTATTTAAAAATTACTCCAGGTATAGAACAGGCCCCCATTTGACTCTGCTTCCCTCAGAATATCTCAGAATAATAAAACATTAAACCCACGGCATTTTGCTCAGAAGATGGCTTTATGGGGAGCAAAAAAAAGCAGATTTACAAAGCAGAGCCATTAATTTCCACATTAAAGGAGCCAGGAGCAGGGAGCTGCAGATTCACATCAAAAGGGCTCTAAATTCATCTTCCTTCCCTGCATATCTGGTAATTGGGAATCAAAGCTTTCCCAGGCACTTTGGTCCTGGGACACAGGGAGGTCACAGCCCGTGTCAGTGCCTGCTGCTGGGAGGGGAAGGACACCCCTCAGCAGGGGCTGGCACAGAGGGGTGGCACAGGGCACTGCCAGGGAGTATTTGTGCCCCAGGGACACCCCTGGGTGCTGCACCCATGGCAGAACACAGCCCAGCATTCTGGGCACTCAGCACAGAGAAAACAGGATGGAAATAAAACAACCATACCAACAGAAACCAAAATAAAACGACAAAAGGGAAGCTCTGAAAGGCCCTGTGCACAGCAGGAGCTGATTAGTTTTACACCTTTACACTGAGTGTGTGCCCTAAGTGCAACGGAAAGAGGAAAATAAACCACATTTCTTTTTTGTTCTTCCCTGCCCAGGCTCAGGAGCCTCTGGGGAGGCTGGGGCAGGAGCACAGGGCAGGGGCACAGGGGCACAGGGCAGGAGCAC
>VXBQ01006190.1:279-12184 GCA_013400175.1 Phainopepla nitens | reverse complement strand
GAGAGGAACACAGACTGAATTGTGTGGGAAAAAAAAAAGACTGTGGAGCTCAGGAAAGGCACAGGGAATGAAGAGAAGCCCGAGAGAAGGCTGGGGCTGATTGAGCTCTGTGCTGTACATCATGGACTGAGGAGTTCCCCCTTCCTTTGGGACAGCTCCTCAGCAATCTGCCAGGGAACAGGACTCTGGCCATTGTCTGATCCCCCAAATGAGTGACAGCCTCCCTGCAGGAAGGCCTGAGGCACAGCAGAGACATCTGAGGGTTACAAAGGATTGCCCAGTAGCAGGGAAAGGATAACAAATGTCAAGGGGTTTTTTGGGGTTGTTTTTACATAAAAGAAGTAATTACACAAAAGTCCTTTTCCCCTTCAGTAAGTTCTGCACCAGGCAGAGGCTGCCTTGCTTTTAATAAGTTCTTTTTTGGCTTTGATCAAAGGAAAAGAAAACTGACAGAGCAAATTGGCAGAGAGCTGGCAGAATTATTGATAAGATGAACAGTTTCTTTCAGACAGCTCAGTGTGGTTCCATCATTTTATAGATTCTTACACATAAATAATTGCAGTTTTCATGGAATCACAGAATTGTTAGTGTTGGAAGGGATCCTTGAAGATCACGAAGTCCAAAGCAGGGTCACCTGGAGGAGGTGACACAGGAAAGTGTCCAGGTGGGTGTGGGATGGCTCCAGAGAGACAGCTGTTCCAGGGCTCTGCCCCCTCCATGGTAAGAAGCTCTCCTCATGTTGAGGTGGAACTTGTTGTGTTTCAGTTTCTGGCCATTTCTCCTTGTCCAGCCCCTGGGCACCACCCTCTGACACCAAATAGTGGAGATGTTTGTAGGGATTGATGAAATCACCTCTCATTCTTGGCCAGCCTAACCAGGCCCAGCGCTCACCAAAGGGTGGCCCTGAGCCACCAGCATATAGAAAGTACATCTATCAGAAAGGGGGAATTCTAAAAACATCTAAATTAAGATATTAAAATTATTCAGATAACTGTGGAAATGTCTTTCTCATCCTTTACTATATTCTTTTCTTCTCAATTGTAATAAATGTTAATAAGAGGGAGAACAAAGAATGACAGAATCTTCCATGTTTCATTATCATATCAAATGTTTTACCATAGCCATTGGCAAGATCATTTTATGAAGAACAAGTCCTGGAACCATTATTTTTTTTTATTCACAATTACTGGGGTAATGAATGGCACAGCATAGCTCTAAATCAGAGTGATCTGTAGTGTGGAGGCTGCAGAATCCTCACGCATTGTGAGCACAGCAGAGTGGAATTATTCTTTTCCAAGCATCTCTCATTACAAAGGAATGGTTACCTGAGCATCAGGATGCAAAATCTGGCCAGTGTTGTTCAGAGTTTAATCTACTTTGGGGCTGATTGCAGCAGATGCAGACACAAGTCCCTCTTCCCTTAACAAGCATTCCCTGGGAGCACCTGTCAGAACAGGAAAACAAGTGGTTATTCACTAAGATTTATAGCCAGCAGTCAGATAACACCCAACAGGAAATAATCACTTATGCAGTGCAACAGCTGAGCAGGGAATTATGAGGGGCTGCATAATTGACCAGCAGCAATATATGAAATAACCCTGCTTAGGAAAAGATTCATCTGCTCTGGTCAGCAGGGCAGGACTTGGCCCTGCAGGCAGCAGGAAGGTTTATCTGACATCCAGCTCTGCTCTGCACTGAGGGTGTTAGGGGATCTGCTTAGCCATGGCTGGAGGCAGAATTTATCTGCACCTATTTGCTTCCTAATGAGGGGCTAATTCAATTTTCAACAATGGCAGAGTGTGGCAGTGAGTAGGGGATGAGCAGAGGGTCCCTGGGCTGGGGGTGTTACTGTCACAAAAGCTGCTCCCTTAGCAGGGTTGGGGTTTGGGCACTGCCCAGTGCATTGGCAGACTTTGAATGACGCCCTGTTTATTTATTTAAACATAAATTTCAAGTTCTGGCCTCCCTTTCAAAGGGCTAAGGAGGACTGACATAGTCCCAGTGCAGGATATGAAAGTATTTGGTATTTCCATAATGCCCTCAAGGTTTGTGCCTTTTCTGTTTGAATCTCAACATGTGACAGGTTCAGATAAGCAAAATTTCCTCCCTCTTTGGGGTGATAATCACAACCCTGAAAGTTAAGCTACAAAACACTTTGCTTCCCAGTCTAATACAGGACTGCTGCAAGATTTCACTATCTGAAAGTGATGAAACTTGACTAAGAGGACAAGTTTCAGCTACTGAAATAAATTTAGCTTCATCTAAGCCCTAGTGAATTTTTTAAAAAAGCAAGCTGTATTGGACATGTTTCCTACTTGAAAATGAAAACCAAGTATACAGCAACTGAAAAAAGTGAACTTTTATTAAGAAAGAAACCCTTTAAAATTGTATACTAGCTTTGGGAGCAAGTTCATACCTTCCTTCATCTGCTATCACCCCCTGGCTGCGACCTCACATTACACTGGTAAGAAACAATAATTATAAAAGATTTTATTCACAATGAAGCTGAATGTGAAAGTAGAATAAATCAGAATTTGTTTTAAAGACATCTGTTTAATTTTTAGGTAACACCAAATGATACCAAATGATTGCCATGTTGCATTCTCGCATTTTAATTTTGTATCAAGTAATTTATATATTCATTTGTGACAAAGACTTCACAACAGAAACACTAACTGCAGTTGTGAATGTCATGGAAATTATAAATGAATTTAAAATTTTGTCTAAGAATGTAACTGTGCAGTTTTTTATATCTTTTAATATCAGTATTAAGAACAGAAGACGTCTCGGCTAATAAATCTGAAGTTTTAGAGGAGCAGATTTTCAAGAACTGCTGCATTGTGCTTCAGAATGAAGCTTTTCAATAACCACAGCAGTTTCTGCTTTGAAATCATCAGACCCTCTTGAAAATCAGAGATAGAACAATGAAAAAGTACTCACAAGTTTTCACTCTACTTTAAAGAGGAAAGAGGAAGAAAGCATTTCACCAGCATTTATTTTGCAGGATTATTCATCCATTGCTGATCTCCACTTTCTATAATTTATTTACTAGCTGTTGATTCTGCACTGTACTGGACACTGCTTTAGAGCTTCCTTGGTGCCTTTATCAGAGATAACCAAAATCCAAATCCATGCTTCATATTATTTAACTTATTTTTTATTGAACAGAAGGACAAAAGATTACTTTAACTGTTTGAACTCTTAATTAGTAACAAGACTGCATGTTCTGTTACTGCCATGTGTTTAGAGAAGGAAGTAAATACATTTACCTGCATTTAGTTGTTTTGGATTGATTTCTTTTAGGTTAATTCCAGTTTACTTTTGCTGTGGCCAGAGTAATTGCCAGCCATCTCTTCACACAGAGGAAATTCAGAGCAATGAGGTTTCTTTCCTTGGCAGTAATCCAGCTCAGAAGTGCAGGCACCTGCTGAGCCACTTTAAGTCTGCTGCTGCAACCAGTCACTCCACCTGAACATGTTCAAGTATCCACTCTCTTGTAATTTAATCAATGTATTCAGTCGTGTCCCCCAGAATGGAACCAATACTTCCTGAGAACATGTTTTCAGCAGAGAAGGTGCTGGATTTTGAGAAATTTATTTCTCAGTGGACTGAGAATTTCTTGCCATTTTATTTCTCAAGCTGCTTTTGCCTCTTTTGGTCTAGAATTCCAACCAAACAAAATGGTGAATGTGAAGCTCTGGAACACGTTTGCAACATTCCTGTTTTCCCAGAAGAGAACAATACCCCTGGTGAACCACTTACCTGCTTTTCCAGCATGAAGAACCAAGCATTTTCTTGAATTAGGACTTCCTCCCATTTCCATGATCCTTGGTTTACTTTGCTTACAGGTGGAAATTTCTGTTATCAGCTTTAACTGCTCAAAAATTGCTTCTCTTGCTGCTGCAGGGTCTCTTTCCTGACACACAGTGAAGCCTGAGCAAGAGGGATATTTTGGCAAAGGGGTGAGTGAAGAAATAGGGGAAAAATAAGAATTACAGCCTATTTCTAAAGAACACATGGAGGTACCTTTTAAATTCCTCCTTTTTCCATTTCCCAGGATTCCACTAGAGAAAATTCTGTAGGCACAGAAAGACCTGCCTGCGTTTTTAAAAGATTCTTCTGCATTATCCTTAATATCAGCAGTATAATTCACCCCTTCCACTGGGAATTGCTGTTCAAAAAGAACTCACTTGTAACAGGATTTATTCCTCTAGTTCATTGATTATCAGTGATTTTTTTACTTGTGATTTCTAAGACTATTTTGCATAAGTGATATAAAAACTGCCTTTCCACTCTAAAGTGAAGCTGTTAATTTTGTCACCAATTTTTTTTTGAGGTTCTGACATAATTTTGAAAATCAGTGCTAAAATAATTAATGATTGTAGGATGACCACACACACATACTTACATATATATATATACATATATATATATATATATGGAGCTTGATTGAGTGGTGTGAGATGAATGGAACAAGGACAGAAAACTAAGAATGCGGGCATGGAAGGAAATAATCATTGAAAGACATTGATCAAGCTTGTTTCCTTGCTATGAATCAATAAATTTCCTAATTTGCATTGGCAGAAGCTGACACACTCGTACACCAGGGGTCCAACGCTGTTCTGCAGCTGGGGGCTGTCCTGCTGATCATTGCTGAAGGTTTTGGGCCTCCTTGGGTTCCTCTGCACATTCCAGATGGAATTCCAGCCGTGCTGCTCCCCCAGGAAGGACAGACAGACAGACAGATGGATATGCCTGTGTGGGTTGGGTCAGCACCTGTCTGAGCATCGCTGCCTGCACAGAAACCTGAAAGGAGCACAGAGGGGAGGAGTGCTCCAAAACACAGCACAGATCTTTCTACAAACACTCTGATCCAAAAAATCCTGCTCAAGTCTTCAATACTTTTCTCAGCATTTTAGAACTGAGTTGTTCTAAAAAAACCAGAAAAATATAAATTAGTTGTAAATGTTGTAGGAAAAATTTGCAGTCATACCAAGCGTGTGAAATCAAAGAAATGAGCAAATCTGCTTTGGATGCCCTGTAAAAGTGATACAGCTCTCTTAAAACAGTATAAAAATCTTATTAAATAGCTAAATCTGGAAGCATTTTAGCAATCTTATATTGTCTTAGCGTTGGAATTAGAATTCCATATAAACTGAGTACCTTAAAACTGCTTTGCAGAAAATGAGGCTTGAGTTGAAATAATGCTATAAATATTGAGGGCTTTTAGAATAGGAGCGTTTCCAGTCCAGGGCCTCAGACTCTGCACATCCAGATCCCTCCAATAAAGTCAAGTTACTCTATTCTGTTTTCAGTTTACTGAAAACATAAAGTAAACTTGATAATACTCATTTATATAGCATGAAACCTGTATATACATAACTGTTCCAAAATGAATATGGCCATTCCGAGCCACTACACTTAAATTGGATGTATTTGTAAATGACTGTAAAATGCACATTATTTGAGAAGGATTTACTGTGTTGAATGATCAAACGTTATTAATGAGTTCATGGCATATATATCAAAAGTTAATGACATATGTCTGCAATAATGTGCTTTGTATGGCAAAGCTTAGACTGCAAACGGAACTACCTTTCCAAATTCTGCATTTTTAACATTCATAATTTCAATTTTTTTTCTATAAATCACTGGTTTAAATGTTTGTTCTGTTTCTTCCTTTGAAGCTTTCTATTTTTGAGCATCTGCATGCAAGAGAGAACAGAAAAAATCTGGAAGTGGCTGCGTGAGGGGCCTTCAGGAGAGAACTATTGTGGTGCTGGATATATGTTTTGTATCTTTGCACATTAATGGGTATTCTAAAAGTTATCTGGATTAAGCACCATCAAAGTTAACAGCCTCTTTTTATAAGACTTTATCTTTTTCATTTTAAGATGTTATTAGAATAATAAACTCGGTGCCTGGTGTGCTGGAAGCAGGCTGCCATTTAACATATTTAATGACCATCTGGAGATTTTTTTTTTTATTCAAAGTTTTATTTTGTATTTTTTCTTAAGCACTTCTTACTTTTTTTAGGAAAAAAAGAAAAACCTCATTTTTCCTTTCCAGTTTGGAAGCACTACGAGGTGCTAAACACAAAGACCTCGTCTCTACTTCTTTATTACTTCTTACCTCTTGTTCTTTGGTGATGATCAGTGGGGTTATTATTATTTATTAGGTCATGCTCCTTCACGCCCAGGGTATCCTCAGGGTGGGCACACCAAGCATCACCCATTTAGCTGGTAAATAAACTTTTTATGTTACTCACATGTTGTGTGTTTCAGTCAGATTCTTTCTAGCTGTGAAATACAAAGAAATTCTCAGACATGTCCTGGCTTTGGTCCTCTCTGTTAACATAATAACAGAATTTATATATTCTGTATTTCCTGACTGCACTGCAAGTATTAACTGAGAATAATGGGGTTATTTTCTTCTGCAGAGAACGAGAAGGAGGGGAAGGACAACGTGGTCGTCCCACTGTAGTTGCACTGGGGGCTGGCATCAGCTCAGAAAACACTGCTCTGTTCCTTGCTGGCTGCTTGAAATTAAAAAAAATTCAAACTAGATATTATCATATAGGTTACCTGGAAATCAATGGTTAATATCCTTAAAATAGTAGTGCTACGTTGTTAATATTATTTTTAGAATTTCATGCTCTGCCATTGCAAAGTATGAGCCTGGTAACGTTTAAAAGTAGGAAATACAATAATAAATGGTGCTGAATATGTGCAAAAAAGCTAAAATAGGACTGGCAAGACTTTATCTATAGAGTTTTCTATAAATTTCTCATTTCACCTTATATACAAAACATATATAGATATGTTATATATATATATTATATACACACACATATATTATACATATATAAAACTTATTCAAAAGAAAATTTTTGGCAAAGTCTCCTAGATATATTTCAGCATTTTGATTGCTGTTTACCTGGTTATTCTTAATTGCATTTTGGGGGCAATTACAATAACAGGCATCCTTCTGAGAACACCTACCAGGAAGGAATCTATATTTGTGTTTTAATGGGTGGGAATTTAGCACTACTTCTACATTGACATGTGGCATTTTAGGTAAACAATAGACAAGGAGATAGAAACATAAACATCTTGGAAGTAATGCTGTTAGGATAAAACAAACAAACAAACACATTCAAAGTAATCTGGGGCTAAAGTGACATCTAAATGGCAGGGTGGAATGTCCTAAACAGCTTCCGAGAGATCTGAATGACAGCATTTGAGACCCAACCACCACATGAATAAAAGATTAAATGCATTTGTACAATTGCTTGTGCAGTCAAGAATACAGCTTTCTTTTGCAAGAGACAAAGCACTTCCTGAGTTATTCCTGGCAATATGATGAAGTTAACTCAAACAGGTATGGGTGTTCCTCTAGCTTATCTCAACCAGCATATCCTTGCATCACCTTTGCTTCCAGGAACAAATCTGTTGGAGTTGCCAACTAAATTATTTATAGCATTCATTGTTGGTGGTTATTATCTACAGAAACACATTTCAGTTCACATTTCAAATCTGAAATGCAAGGAGAAGTGATTCAGGTTCTTAAACGTGAATGAAAGGATTGTTTGGGAAGGTTCACAGATGGAATTTCTCTGCTCATGCTGAGAAGGACGACAGCAACTGAGCTCTTTCAGAGGCATCAACATCTTCCCTAATTCTGGCTGAATGTTATCTATTGCTCTCATGCAAGTATTTGAAAAGCGTCTAAAGAAACATGGTTTACAAACTGAAAAGAAAGAATCCAAATCTATTTTTGTGTTTTATCCTTCCCCCTGAAGCTGTGCCCTCTGAGCTTCATTTAATGAAATGGATCTCCAAACCTTCTTCCTAAGGATGATGGTCCCAGTTCCAGCAGCTTCAGGACACCTTTATTTCCACATGGTGTCCCTTAGAGGGACATCTCAGGCTGCTCTTTCCTTCAGGACCAGCACAAGACCTCAAGTGCCAGAAAAGGTCGGTGTAGAAGGGCAGAGTGTCCTAAGCAACAGCAAAAATACTCAAATCCAAAACTCTTACCAAAATCACCACTGCTTAAACCAAGGCAGCATCTGCCTCTCCCTCACATTTCAAACACCAGGACAGAGTTCAACAACCCAACGTCACTATTTTTCTATAATTCTTGGGAAATTACTGTAAAACAATGAGAGTTGTCCAATACTTAAAAGGCAAACTCTCAGAATTTGAAAACATAACACAGTTTTCCTAAAACCAGGCCAAAATTTCATAGTAAAAATGCACAATTTCGCCACAAAACGAAATGTAACCTGGCATCCCATGGACTGATGAGTTGTAGACTGTGCTGTGCCCAGTGAAGGAAACTTCAAGGAAGATTTTCTGGGCTGCCTTTGAGCTGCAAAGTGGGGCTGACTCTCCACCCCAGCTGAAGTGATTTACATCCAGTGAAGCACTTGGCTGGGAGCTGATCAAAGTGGAGCATCCTCAAAAGCAAGCCCTTGGATTCTCGAGGACCTAATTGTGGCTGACATGTGGACTAAAGGCAGTCTCTGAAAGGAAAAAATAAGATTCAATTAGTGTAATTTATTTCACATTTTCATATTTCTGAGTCTCTGGCTTTCATCTCGGTAACACTAATTTTTACCAAAAAAAAAGAGAAAAATCTTATCATGTCCAAAGATAAATGCAAGCTGCATTTCAAATAGAATAGGCATAACTTTTTTCTCTCAAGATTTCTGATCTTTCAAAGTTTTATTCCTTGTTTGCTGGCTTTACAATGAAACAAAAAAATGCATGTTCCTCTTGAGCTCTGTGAGAGTGCCTGCATGATTCAGACTCTTTCATTTCTTTCAATTTGCCATACTCTTCTTCAGAAATGCTCCTCAGCTGTGCTCCCACAAAGAGAAATCTCCAGCTGCATCCCTTCTTTTTACTTCACCCATCTCAATTTTAACAAATGTGATTTATAAACAAATTAAACTTCCTGTCCCAGGCTTAAATATTATTTCAACAAAAATGAAATCACACCTTTTGTATTTTAAAAAAACAAATAATGGAAATAAAACCTGGAACTGAAATTCTTGCCAGGGTACACATTCAATCTGAAGCAAAAATATTAAAAATTGGAGCTTGGGCTGAAATATTCCATATTTCAGTCTGCACAACATAATTGAACTAAGAATTGTGCAATATCTAACCATATCTAATTATGGTCATTTTAACAACTGCCTTTTTAGCTGAAGCTGTGAAGCTGAGGTGGTGAAGATGCCTGCACAGCAAGGTGACAGCAAAGGCACAACTGACAGCACAACAGGCAGTCAAAATCCCCCTGCCCGCCGAGCAGCCTTGCTACACTCACCAGAGATGACTGTCAAAAATCTACCAGGGTCACAGCTATTAATCACTTTATTTAGCTGATAAAGCAGGCAGCTTGCTGACTTAATTATATGTAACAGCACCCTTAAAATTCCTGCACTTGCAGAGATGTTGACAACACCACAGATTTGTGTTTGGGCGTTCTTGTTACTCCAGCGACTTCCGAGCCTAAACGTTAATTACACTTCCATAATTATTGTACTGAGAATTAATCTGAAATTCTGTGCTGAACAAGGAATGTTTACTTTTTTACCCAAATTGACATATTTGGTTTATTCCCTCAGTCACAGATGTACAGCCACCCCTTAGTCAATCTGGACTAACTGCATTATGTTAATTAGAAAAGAAACTTTAATTTCTTTCCCCTGTGTGCCCAAAGGAATCAAGGGGACATGGTTGCTAAGACACATTCCTGTAAGAAAAAAAGAATTCCTACATATTCACATCCAGCAAGTGCTGATTATGTACTGAAATATTCTGTTAGCAGAAAGCAGTGAACTAAATTTTAATGATTAAAGGTTATTGTGTAAAGCTGGAAGAACTTTAATAAGTCAGAATTTAAGTTGTGATTAAAACCAGTAGGCCTGGCCATTAAGCTTGGCAGCTGAGGCTGAAATGTGTGCTGCAGTAAAAGAAATTAGGGACAAATACTCAAAATTGGTTATTATTTTCCTAATTATTTTTACCACCTCCTACTATTCTTTTTAACTACTAAAAACTCATAAAATCTACAAACCTTAATTGTTCGATTCCACTGCATATAGCACACACAAGAGACAATTTCCTTAGGTAAATATTTACTTGTTTGTAAATTGCTTAAATTTTGATGAATCTTATATGTGTAATTCCTTTTTTAATTTGCATAGTAAATAACATATGAAACTTTCTTTTAAAAAATAGCTGTATATTGCAAACATTTCTCACAGTGCACCTCCAAAATACCCCCAGGTCCTGCAGTCACCCACCACGGTGAGCCCTGCATTGCTGTGAGCTGCAGACTCAGGCAGCAATGTCAGCTTAAAAATGCCTCCTTTTCTCATGTTTTGGTTCTCCAGCTCATCGTTTTTCCTATTTTTGTGGGATTTTTCATGCTAAAATCCCACATAACACACATGCAGCAGCAAATGAGCAATATGAGAGCACACTGTTCAAACTCACAAGTTAGGTGTTACATTAATTACATCAGTAACATGGAGAGCATATGGCACTTGGGGAAAATCAAGAACCAATGCTCTTAGTCTACTAATATCCCTTAAGTTTTATCCATTACTTCAGAATTAAAGCTTTATTAATTTAATCCTCATAAATAATTCAACTTTGACTGTCTTCACACGTCTCTATATGTAGAGTTTTTGCCTTTATAAAATTTGAAAGCATATGTATTTTAATGGGATATTGGTTCCTGACTTCCTGTGGCTTTTCTGACAGGCTCAACCTAAAAGCATTTTGAATCAATTTATTTTCTCTTCCACAGGCTGAATACTAACACAATGATTGTAACAATTCTTAAACATACAATTTCTAAATTTTTTTTTTCCTTATTAGTCTCTATAACGCATTGTCCAGAAAAGTTTAGTTCAAACCCTCTCATCATTAAAGTAAAATAATCCAGTAAAGTTTGTAACAGAAAAGTAAGATTAATGTCCAAAAATTCTGCATAATTCTTGCAGTTTCCCTTCCTGGAAGACTGTGTTATCCTTCATGTTATATCAGTGTACATTAGTGCTAGATTGGTTAAAAGGAACACCACGTCACAGTTTATGCCTTGTCACCTTCCCATGCAGCCACGCTGCTCGATGAGAGCAAATTGTACATTTCCGTCTTATTTCCTTGTCATTTCCATGCTGCTGTTGTTTGGAGTCACTCTGGCTCCAAGCAGCAAACATAAATCATATCCTTTTCTTATTCACTTCTACCTGTGCATCACCCCAAAGAACTCCAGAGTTCCTCCCAAAACCAGAATGAATGTAAGCAAAAAAGACACCTCCTAGGAAAGGTTAAAATGAGGAACAGAGTTACATCTTTAGTGATTTTTTCCCTAGACTGAAACTTCTGATAAAGGAATTGTATTGACATAGAAGTTTTCAGCCAGAGGAAAACCTCTGATTGCAAGGTGGAATCACACCACAGTTCCTGAAGTGGCCATTCCTGGGTGAACAATTGTTGGCTTCTTGTATCAATAAACTTCATAAATGTGTAAAGAAAGAAAATATACAAATTTGTATACCCGTATATATATCTATAGTTATTTTTGATAGATTTGTAAATTTATATATTCATGAAAATAAAGAGCATAGCTGTGAAAATAGTCAAAATGAATTTGACTCAAAAATGCCCAACTATCTTCAATCATGAAATTCTAAGTTAACCTGGACTTTATCAATTACTTTTTCAGTGGAAGCAAGATGTGGCAAAATAAATCACTTTTCCTAAACTTTATCTCAGTAAGATGAAATTTGCTGAGGTAAATGAATACAACAGCAGGCCCACTGCTGCTGGCAAACCTCGGGAAGCAGTGATGATGACACAGATGACACTGACAGGCTGACACT
>VXBQ01006187.1:0-26687 GCA_013400175.1 Phainopepla nitens | reverse complement strand
GAAAGGTGTTCAGGGAGAGCCACGGCACCGTTTCTTGACAATGCTTTAATGAAGCAACACAATAATCCAGCGTTTCGTTGCAGGTTGGGGTGTCCCTGTGGAAGCCCCCATTTCCCCTTGTCGCTGCGGTCTTACCCTCAGATAGTCAGAGCTGTGATTTTGTGTTTCCTGGTCGGGAGAAGTGAGAGCAATCCACCGCGCCCTGTAAGCACCGATTAAGTGCATAGCTTCTGCTGTGCTGGATGGGCTAGGCTGTCCTGCCAGGGCTCAAAGGAGTAGCTAATTCCCAACACATAGAAGCATGCATTTATACTGATAACCCATATAAAAAGAAGCATGTGCTTCTGGCTGATAGAACTGCAGCTCTCATCTGAAAAATTTACAGTGCTGGGAAGTTGTCTAATTTATATAGCAAAGTAAGTAAAGGTTAGTTACTTCTAGTGTATTTTTTTCAGATGAGAAATTAGGGAGTGTTCTGCTCTCAGTGTTGGAATGCAGATTATCCTGCTTTAGTTTTGTACGTGACAACCAGGTGCTGTCCCTAGAGCTGCGGCAGGGAACTTTAACAGACAGCAACAGAAGAAAGGGTTTGCTGATTTTTTTTCTCAGTACAGGAATGGGAGCATTGAATATGAGACGTGGTCATGGTCACTGCTCTTGTCAGTGTTCCTGCTGACCCCTGCCTTCTGGCTCCTCTGTGCAGCATTGCCATCTCAGGGGGCTGCAGTGCCACTCGCTGAGGAGTTTTGTGCCGGGACCTGTTTGGCCTCACAGGTTCTTTGCCCCTCTCTAGCAAGACAGTTACTCATGGGGTTTTGTGAATACTGCAGCACAAGTCAGTCACAAGGGTGAAATAAGGATGAAGCTCATCAGGAAAGCTGGTGAGCTGAGGACTAAGACTAACGTCTCTTCCTCCTCTGTGATTATTTCTGGTATTGCCTTGTTTTCATAATGGCAACATTTGCAAGTGTAGAAAGTAAACTGTTCTGCCTTTCTTTTATGGTTCTTCATATCTTCAGTTAGTGTGGTGGTGAGCACCTGAAGAAAGTAATAGTGAGGGGACCTGTTGAGGGATCCTGCCAGTAATGCTTTCCTGAGAGAATCAGAACCTCAGCTTGCTGAGCTGGGAGTGGTGGCTGCTCTGCTCACCAGCTGCTCTGGACAGGTGGATAGAAGTCTCAGTCTGAACTTTGGTCGGATTGCCTGCATCAGTGCTTTTTTTCAGTCGTTCCATGTGAATCTGTCTCCACACTTAGGGTTCTGCAGTGTTTGTTACTCTTGGATCTTGCAGGCAGTGTAGCTGCTGCTCTTCTCCTTAATTCTGACAGTTCAGCAAGGTCAAACAGACTGTCCAGAGACCTGAGTTAGGTGCAGATGTCAGCCGTGTGTCCTGCCTTGCACAGAAGGTTTTGACTGCAAATTGTAGCTCTCTTAAATATGAAAAGTGTGACAAAATGTGAAAAAGCAGACACTGGGATAGTTTTTTTCCTCTGGTTCTAACGCCTAATACTTTATTTTTTCTCTAGGGGGAAGCTGGGCCGTTACCCTCCATGGCCAGGGAAGGTGAGGTTTGTTTGTATTTATTGTTGCTTTCTTAGTTTCTCATGGTTTATGCGTTTTTTGTTTGGGTGTGGAGTTTTTTGTGTTTTCCTTCTCTGTAGGGAAAGTTTTGCCTGAAAGCATTTCAGTTGTACATTAATACTGGTTTTCTTGTTTGTTTGTTTTTGAACACATGTACCCCACAAATCTAAAGTGTGAACTAGTTGAGGGCTTTATTTGATCTATTATCTCAGTCTGTTGGTAACAGCTGGTAGTTCATGTGGAATGAAAAGCAGAGAGCCAGTTCTGGAACTGATTGTGTTTCCCAAATTTAGTTATTCAGTCCCTGTCACTTTCTGCAAGACACGTTTCTTTTCTTCCATAGTAAGTTGGTAAACAGTACTGTGCTAAATAATAGAAATAAGGAGTCTGGCTTCTCAAGATACAGTTTTAGACCTGTGGTTTTTGAGAGTTATCTGGGGTAGTTTGATCCTACTTCTGGCTTGGTTGAGGTTTTTTCTGATGAAAGATTTTTTTAAAATTATTTTTATATGCCATTTATATTATTTCTACTTCTCTGGAAGGTCTTTCTTTTATCTTTTATGTCGAATGAGGGCTAAGCATGCTGAGGTAACAGCATTAGTCAGGGAAAAGAATTGTCAATGTGGCTGACAACTATAAACATTTGGTTATTGGATCAGGTTAACACCAGGCTCCTCTACAGGTGTCACTTGTGTAACTGAATGATGGCTTTTCTCCTTACTACCTTTTTAAACTTGATAAGCAATCTATTCTGGGAGTAAAGACAAAGTTTAAATTTTAAAGGTTACCTAAGTAGAACAAATTTTTATTAATGCCAGTTATCTTCCTAATCAGATTTTAAAAAAATCTACAATAGCTGCACACTGTATGGTAAAATCACAAAATTTGTTACTGTGTGCTTTTTAATGTTGGTCTCTTATCACCTTTAGATTGTTAACCCACCTAAAGATCTGAAGAAACCTCGAGGAAAAAAGTGCTTCTTTGTGAAGTTTTTTGGAACAGAAGATCAGTATGTACCTGCTTGTTTTCATCTGGGGAAAATATTGTACCACATAACGTGGATGCTTTGAGGAAGAAATATTTACTAATATTTTTTTGTGGAAGAAATATTTACTAATACTGCAGTGCAATGTAGCATTGTAAATGATTCCCTTTGAACCACACAATAAAAGAAATTCAGCTATTATTGCATACTATAGCTGCTCAATGGGATTTATGAAGACTGTAAAAACTTAGCTTAGGATTTGAGTTGCTGCTGTGATATAGCTCGACACTTTTAGATGTGACATGAATGTGTTAGATTTTAGTGTGTAACCATGAATGAGAAAGGTACAGCTCAGGGTATTCTTGTATTTTGCTGCCAGAGGAATAAAAGTAACTATATAATTGCCATTTGTGAAAGAATATACCATCCTGCCTGCTGACTGAAAACATTCTTGCTGTGCTTTTGGAAGACTTCACAGTATAAGAGAGCCAAAACTGTTTTAGACTTACTTTTTGCAAGGCAGAATTAATTATTTCAAATGTGAACAAAATCATAGTTGTCTTAGATTTAAATGATTACAAACTAGGGGAAAAAACCCAACAAAAAAAGCCCCTGAGAACTTGGATGTTTCGTGAAACTGAAAATGATTTTGATAATTTTTCAGTTTTCCTCTTTATTTTCTGCTGTCTTTTCTTAAGTCATGGAATAAAGAAGAAAATTGCAAATATCTGTGGAAGACTAAAAAACCCTTTACTTTTTGGAAGAAAGATGACAAGAACTGAGACCATTTGATGAATGTCTCCTAATGAAATTATTTTTCACTGCTAAATTATTTTTGCTTTGTACTTAAAAATATTTTTCCATTAAGAAATAAGGTCTGAACTTGATGGAGTAGTAGTGAATGCCACATACTAATGGGAATGTTTGGATCTCTCGTAACTTGAGGCAGGTGAAAGTTGATTTGAGGGCGGAGAACATTTTTTGGTGGTGTTATTAAATATGGTTATTTGAGCTAATAAATTCTGAATTGAAGTGGATTCTTTCTGTCCTTTCTTTCTGTGATTATTTGTTCTCAATTCTTGTATTTCACACTATTGAATCAAATACAGACTTTTTTGGTATTAACACAAGCGGTCAAATGTCTTGGATACTATAGCTGAGATTAATAAGATGATTGCAAATGAAGAGTTCAGAGCTGCAAAATAACCGGGATTTGTTAAAAGGTTTGGGGCAAATTCAGTCATCTGGCACAGTAAGGTGGTGTGGTTATTGTAGTGTAGCCCCCTCCCCAATCTCCAGCTCGTGAAATTTAATCATATCATGCTTGATAATCATGAATTTGAAATTTGTTTGCTTTGATGGGCATGCCCTACCTGAAAATTGAAGAGAAATAGATAGTATCACCTTTCTTTCAAATAATGTTGATAGAGAGAAGAGAGAGGAGCTTGTGTGCCTCTTCTGTCCTGACTCGGAACTTCGGAAGGCTGTATTGGTTAGAACTGTGCTGTTCTAACCAGTGTGTTGCTTGAGAAAGTTCTCATGTTTCAGCATCACAAAAAATATAAATGATTTCACTTAGAATGTAAAGATGGAGAGAAAATTCCTTTACTTATTTTGTACAAGTAAACTAGTGGGTTTTGCAAATACTTTTTTCAGATGTGTGTGTATAAACAGGACTTGGAAATATGTAGTTGAGAGAATGTCACCACCTTATGAACGACTTGAGGAATAGCAGAGTGCAGAGCTGTCACTGCTCAAGGGGTGATGAGGAGTGCACTTACCCATACTGATGGTCTAGTGCATGTTCTTTTTTTACCATCTTGCTTTTTCTGCCATGGTCGTGTGTATGATGGCATTTCTGTCCCATGGATCCATTGCTGCAGCTGTTGCATTACTGCCTTACCCTTTGAGGTTGAACAGGAGAGGCTCTGGTTCACCTCTTGCACAGTGTGTGTAAGGCAAAGGTGATGCTGGTTGCTGGGTGCAGTCCCTCCCATGAACTTCTGAGGGTTGTGGCCAGCCAGTTTGTGGAGAGTTAGGCAGTCTCAGGCTCTATTTTAGTCTTATTTCCTTTTGAGGATTCCTGGGTGCCTTCTGTGGCCAGAAATGCCCTTGTTCCAGGTTGGCAGAGGTTGGTGGTGCAAATTGTTCCTTCGTGACTCATGTGGCTTTGGTTTGTCATACTAAAGGCTGAGGAGAAAGATGTTTAGAAGTATGAATGGATGTGCATGAGCAGAGCAGAAGGGTAAATAAAACCATGCTGATGAGTTTGGCCGTGGCTTTGCTGTAGTGTAGAAGTTTTGGTTATTTGTGAAATTCTGTCTGTCTCAGGATACAGCACAGAGGAAATGCATTTTCCTTTTCCTACAGAATGAATATTACCTTGTGCTGGGCCTGTGCCAGTACATGGCCAGTGTATTGTGTGCTGTGCCAGTGCTGCAGTGACTAAGGGAATAGATTAACTGGAAAGCTGTGAATAGTTTTGATCCAAGACACACAGGTGAGAGCATGAGGGCATTCAGACTGTTCTCTAGGTCATGGCTTTTGATAAATTTTCTGCTGAGCTCTGTGCTCCATGTGTTAATTGTGTTGGTGATGTTAGTTTCTCCTGTTACTTCCAAAGGAATGGCTTTTCTGGAAGATAAGGATTCTCTACCTATGGAAGCAGATTTTGCTGATGTTTAAACTGTGAAGTACATAAATGCTTTACCACAGTGAAAGCCACCTTGATCGTAGTAGTGATGTGATATCCACGTCCTGTTCTCAGTGATTATGTGCATTGCAGTTAAGGCAATCCTGTAATGTCTCTTTATAACCTTATTCTCCAAATTGATCAGGAGGTTTCTCTAGTCTGCCTAGCAGTTGTTTTTCTGAGTGTCTCTTAGAGTAAGTCACATCAAAAGGATTCTTTATCTAAAATCAAGAACAGTTGATGTTTCCTGACAAGCATGTAACAACATCCATTACAGGAATGTAAACAACAATTTAGTTTAGAAGTGGAACTTAGACCTCTTCTCTGGTTTCTAACTGTGCTTCTCAGATAGAATTTTAAATCCCCTTTTATTATTATTTCCATGCTGCAGTCTTGTTGTAGAAAATCTTTGTAGTTACTTCAGTAGTCAAGTAAGAACTTTTATTTTTCTATGTATGTACATTTATTGCTTTTGGTAGTTAAAACTATTAGACTGGCTGGCCCACAGGTCTTTCTTGGTGTGCATCATAGAATTAAAATTATTTTTACTTTTTTTTGCCTGCTTAGGAATTCATTATGACATTTGTCAAAACTAAAAATGTCATTGCTTTGAAGGTGTCTTTCTACTATGATTCTATAGAAATACTGGGGAGAGTCCTGCAGCCATCAGAGATACGTGTACAGACAGAGCCATTCACCTTCCTTCTCCCTTTGGTATTCCCTAACAACGAAATGGACTTGTAAGTCACGTATATATCACAGTCTTAGCAGGGAGATGGGACAGCCATTCTTGCTTACATCCTTATGAAACATCAGTGTGAAACTAAATATGGTGGGGTCAAGGGGCACTTCCTGACTTTATGTATTAAGGAAAAAATGGAGGAAGCTTGCAATCTAAGATAGGTGTAATAAATTGCAGCCTGTTTCCATCAGGCGCAGTGATTTTAACAGTGCTCGTTACCTTTCCATCCTCCATGTCCTATTGAGATGAAAGCACTTACCCTTTTCTTCTGCCACTGTTCTCCCTGGTTTTCAAGGAGAGAGTAAATTCAGGTTGGAGTCTTTCTGAAATGTTCTTTCAGATCCTGACATCAGAAAACCCTTGCTTTAAATTTGCCAGATGTTGGAAATGCACCTTAGTGGTCTGAGGGGCTGGAGGGACAGGCTGAGCCGGTGGAGGGGGTGAGCATGTGTTCCTGGTACTTCTCAGTGAGGCAGATTATCCCATGCAGAGCTCTGTGTTGCTGTAGCAGAGCCAGCTGGAATGTTGTTCAACATCCCTGCAGGCACAGTACCATAGCTGAAAATCACTGCAGACAAAACTCTTCCGTCTTGTACTTGAGGAGGTATTTTATTGCGCAAATTTGGAAAGCCTAGTATTTAATTTCCTTCAAAATTGCCCTACTTCTGGGTTTCTTCTAAATATCCCTTCCTTTATTCTAATATGATGTGGTCATTTTTGTATGTTTTTTTCCTAGGACTTTATGTGGTAGGTTGCAGAGTTTAATTAGTTATTTAATTGATCAGGGTTGGGATGTTCCCTTTTAACTGAAGGAAATGCATCTTGATTTCTGTTGGATGCTCACACACTGGCCTTGTATTAGCATTTAGTGT
Source organism: Phainopepla nitens (assembly GCA_013400175.1). Taxonomy (NCBI): domain Eukaryota; kingdom Metazoa; phylum Chordata; class Aves; order Passeriformes; family Bombycillidae; genus Phainopepla; species Phainopepla nitens. The sequence goes on along the minus strand of VXBQ01006187.1, from coordinate 19,815 downwards.
GGGCATCTAAAGTGCTACAGTCTAAAGTGATAAAATTTTTCCCAGACTGAAGTAAATAGAAATTTGGAGATACAGTGCCACTGTTTTCCATCCCTAGATACGCGGTTTGCAGAAAGCGAGGATTGGTGGATATTCTCCCATCTCATTTCTGCAGTTTAGCACTAGGAGTTGGTATCTGTAGACAGGAAGAGAGTGGCTGGAATGGTGAGGATTTGAAGATCTCCTTGCCTGTGCCATGCTTGTGCTAGGGATTTGAATCTTGTGTCTCTGTGTCTCTCTGTGCCACTGTTTCCGTGTGGCTGTTGGTCACTTTCGTACTTGCCCCTGCTTATTCTAGAGCGGTATTTTGGAGAGAATGGGGAGCAGTGTGGAGAAATAAGAAGAGAGCTATTGCTAATTATACATCTTTTCACTTTCCATGTAGCCCATTCTTTACAGATGCCTGGTGACTGTGCAGCAGTATGAACGCAATTTCATCTTAAATATGACATCTTCAGTGTCATCACTAATGTTTTTCCCGTGCATCGTTTTAGTGCTGAATCAGGAGAGAAACAGTAGCTCCTTTTATATATTGTATCTTTGAGACTGATGTAAATACTGGGCTTCAGTGGCCTTGAGGGTATTGAGATCTTGTGTATAAACATGAGTGATTTTGTTTGGTGAAAAGTTCCTTTTTTTTTCCAAAACACTGCATGCAATTGGTTTGTGGACATTGGTGTCAAAAGACACTCGTCTCTTATAGAAGGTTGTCCAGGTAGGTGATGCATAAACAAACTGGAAAGGAAAAGACCAATTAATTTTTTTCCTGTTTTTTTTAAAGTTCATTTTTCACTTAGGCAGCATTTAAGATTGTTTTCCAGTTATTAGTTTGTCTCTGAGATCTCTAGTTCTTTGTCCTGGTAGATCACAAGTGCCAAGATGCCCCTTTGAGGCCAGGAACTAGAAAGCTTTGTGCTTTGGGCTTTCTCCATACCAAAGGAAAAGGAATGAGAAAGGAAGCTAATGAACACGAGCAATGAGGAGGGATAGGATGTGCAGAAACCTAAGAGAATGCCTTGAGAGAAAATGACTTATTTTTATTTAGAAATTTAGTCCTGCAAAAATATTTAACATATTTTTTTATATTGTGGTCCAAAATTTTGTTTCCTTTTTACATGCAACGAAATGCTTCTCATGAGCTGCTGTTCTGTGGTACCTAGGGATGTTTGTCACTGTCATGCAGGCAGGCTTTACAGTGTTAGATAATTTTAAGGTGTGTTTCACATTAATGTCTGGGCAGCTGGGAAAAATTCCCTGAATAGCTGCTGGACTCAGACTCTAGTCTGAATGCAGTGATTTGACTTGTTATATTAAGTCAGTTCTTACAAAAATAATGTAAACTAAGTGAAAAGATTCAGCTTTGCATGCAGGAGCACTGGGTTCTTTGGAAAGGATGCTGGCATTTTCCACAGTCAGTTCTAGCAGGAGGTCTTGTCTCTGCAAATGAGACCCAAAATGTTTCAGTTTACTTAAAGTTGATTCCTGATTACAAACAATTTACAAACAATTCCCAGGGAGGAGAAAGATCTTAATGAAGTTACAGAGTTTATTTTGTGAAGAGAGGACAATGAAGATTCAGGCAAAACATTACTATTCTTTTTTGTTGTTTTAATCTTCATGTTCAGTTTAACTATATGACATGGTGCCATGTAGTTACAGTGGCTTACAGTGTCTGAAAATGCAGCTATTATCACTTCATCTGCTTGCAGGAGCTAGACTGCACTGGGGAACATTTAAAACCCATAATTGTGGATAGTCTATGTAACATAGAAATATCTGGGGTCAAGAGAAAGTCTGATTGCCCCATTTTTTGCTATGTGGAACTGGGGGAAGGATTTTCAAAACTTTCACAGTTCTGTTTTCAGTAGGGTGGAAGTAGCTTTGTAACAGTGTAACAGTGTGGTTGATGAGCCTGGGTGTGAATTTGAGGAGGGAAAAGGCGGTTTAGTCTTGGAGAGCCACAAGGCACTCACACATCAAGGGAAGCAAAGGCATTCTCTTAACCCTCACTGAAGAAGTGGTAGAAGACCTTGTTTACATAAAGGAAAGTGAAGGTGTCACTCATACTTGATGACTTGGCCATTTGGTAAATGTCAAGAGGTCTTATTTAGCAGGAGTGGAAACAGGGAAGTAATTTGATTTTCCTCAAAGGACTGCAGTCTTAATTGGACTGCGCATAAATACTCTGCTATTGTACAAGGCAGGTTATCTTAAAATTAGCAACAGTGAAGGACATAGTTCTTTTTCCTCAGAAACAAAATTGTTGTTTTCATGCAGAATACCTGGGTGCATCAGAAATAAGTGCAGCAATGAGCTGTGGCTCTTGTACTCACTTTGTGTGGTTATCTCTATAATGAGATACATAATTTTGTATGTATTGTTTCCTACAGTTTTTTTGTATGGGTTTTTTCCTACATTTTTTTTAGACACTTATGTGCTCAATATATTTGAACCAGAGATCGATAGCTGAGGCTTGTTAGGTGAACTTTGCTTGCAACAACCTCTGGAGTAGATTTGTGGTATTGGCTACTTTACCCGGAGGCATGGGACTGTGGGTGCTCCTCATGGTGAAACAAGTGCAGTCATTGGGCCACTATTGTTTTAAATGAGTCCTGTGATCACATCCAAAAGCTGTTTTGCCAGTAGAGAATAGTGCTTAGAATAATGCTTTGCCATGAGAATAATGCACTCATTCTCAGTGCTAGAATGAGAGGAGATAAGAAATAACAAAGTATAAGTGCCAGAAGAAAATTCTCAGTGAATGCAGTAATGGCAGCCCTTCAGTTTCTAGATAGGAAGTGAGTTTGGGCTGTTGTCATCAGTAGATCTGGGGGAGAAAGTGTACCTGTGTGTTTCTCAAAGCAGGATGATTGAGAAAGCTGCAGTTTGGAGAATATAACTAGCTTCTTTTTTTGTTTCAAGTGCTTGGATCAAAGTGGAGCAGCTGAAGCCTTATCACCCTCACAAAGAGGAAATGATAAAGATTAACAAGGGTAAGCGCTTCCAGCAAGCTGTGGATGCTGTAGAGGAGTTTCTTAGAAAAACCAAAGGCAAGGACCAGGTGAGTGGGTTCTTTTTCACTGTGTGCATCAAAACAGGTCTTGGCATGAATGATGATTAGATGCCTTGTTATGTGAAAGGAGTTTGTTGCCTCTGACAAGTTGAGGAGGATTTTGTTTTCCTTCCTTTGGTTTTTGGAGTTTACTTCCTATCCTCTCTTCTTCCCCATTTAAGCTTGTTTGGTGGGGAAAAGTGATTTTTGGATTATTAAATGGTGAAGAAACTGAAGAGGCTAACTGATCTGCTTGTGATGATTTTATAAATGAGTCTTAAGGATTTGGGATCTAGTAAGTAATATTGTCTTTAGTATGTTGGAAGTGCACACAGTCTTGGCAAGTCTTCAGGTGGCCTGTTCTGTTATGTGCTTGCTTAAACTGGTGTGTTTTTGCAGGAGAACTAACCAGGAGCTTCACTCACGAACTGCAAAGGGCTAACAGATACATAGTTTTCAAGTTACTGTGCTGTTGTTTTGCTTGATAGTTATCAGCACAGGGTCCTTCACGTCCTTGGTTTTGCATGAAAATCATTCCATCTCTTCTCTTCCTTCCTTACCATCTTCTATTCTATAATCTCTCAGGCATCTTCCCATAACTCCACTGAAGAGAAGAATCGGCGTAATTCCAGTGAAGAAAGAGGCAAGCAATCTGCTGGTGAAGAGAAACGCAAAGCCAGTTTGTCTGAAGGAAAGGTGAAGAAGGGCACAGGGGAAGGAAAAAAGAGGGTCTCTTCTGTCTCGTCAGAGGGAGGATCAAAGTCACCCTTGAAAAGAGCCCAGGATCAGAGCCCCCGAAAGCGGGGGCGTCCACCCAAGGATGAGAAGGTTTGTGTTGTGCATGTCCGCCAGTGCCTGTGGACTTGGCAGCTGGACTTGAGGGCTGACTGGCACCTTGACTAACAGGCCAGCAGGAAGAATCAGTTCAGTATCCCTTAAGCTTTTCCATGTTGCTACTTCTAGACCATTTGGCTGCCTGATACCTTTGGCAAGCATGTTGTTGATTCTTCTTGTGATTTTTTACCAGTTAGTTACTGTGAGTGTTCATATCTTTGAGAGGGCTTTGAAAGCTGTATCAGGAGACTCCATTCTTTCGTCCTGCCATCCCTCGAGTTCAGTTTGTGTGGGAAGGATTAGCAAAGAAATATGGCTCTTCATCTGGCTCCTGACTTCTCCCATCTCATCTACTTCATATGATCAGATGATAAGTAGTCGCTCAACTTCAACCTCAGTACTCACAAAGAGTGAGATATCCTTAAGGCTAGGGCTTGAAGAAGAAATTCGTAGCCTGGGGAATCCACTAGAAGAATTATCTTCGTTTCAGCTTCTGTGCTTTAGGATATGCTCCCATCCTCCATTGTAAAGGAGTCTTAATATTTTATCCGCACTACTTCTGTAATATTTCTCGATGTTGTGGCAGCACTTTGTCTACCCTCATTTAGAGTTCCGGCCTTTTTTATTATGGAACTCACTGTTGTGGTTTAGATCTTCCTATTCCAAATGGATATTTATTTTGGTGGATTATTAGAAGGCACATCTTCCATTGGAGACTACACCTGAAGACAACTGGGAGACTTCAACTGAAATACCATATGGCAACGTGCTTGTTCACCTGTGCTTCGAGGGGATCACGTTGTGCTTCACAGTCTTTTCTTTCAGTCAGGATGCAAGTCAAGATGGTCTTTGCTCTTCAGAATTGTGAATGGATTGGCCTTTGCTGGTTCAGCAGACTCTCTCTTGATGTAGTAAAATAAAGCTGATCATCTCACATACTAGCTGTGAAAGCATCATAGAATAGAGCCACAGAATATCCTGATTTGGAAGGGACACACAAGGATCATCGAGTGCATCTCCTAAGGGGTTGAAGGAAATACTGGCTCTTTTTTAGCACCAATGTCTGTGAAATTAGGCTGTGCAACAGATCCCATCAGTTTCTTCTTTTGAGGGAAGTTGGAGGAGGACAGGAATGGATGCATATTTTTGAATTATAACTAATAATTACAGAATTTATCTTGACTGATACAGGAAAATGCTTCATTGGCAACATAATTTTCACTTTTCTAGGTGTCTTCCTGTAAGCGCGTTGTGTCTCCACATATTTCTCTTAAAATAAGCCACAAGACCTTTTTTTGCACTTGCAAAATGATTCTGTGTTTCTGAGCTGGATTGATTCCAAAATTGATCAAAACTAATGGCTGGGAGAATTCTGATTGTGCTGACACGTTGCACACGTAGGTTTTACTGCGTAAACTACCTCAGGACATGAGAGTGCTTTGAGTGAGCTAATTGTGGTAGTGGACGTTATTTTGCTAGCACATGACAAGCAGACTGGTTTTAAAGTTGCCACAAAGTCGTGGCCAGCTGTGTGTGATAATTGCCTGGCCTCAAACCAGGAAATTAAGCAGGATAAGGTAGGAAAGTAAGCCTTATAGCTTCTGGAAAGTGACAAAATAATTGCCATGAAAATATAGCAATACTGCCTTAATACTGTTTTTCAGCCTATGAAATAATTTTAAAATCTTGTCTTCTTGCCTGGTTCTCATAAATTCCTCAGGTTCTTAGCCCTAGAGTAGAAAACATTTATGTTGTCTTGAATTAATATGATGCTAGGATTTGGGATTTTTTTATCTATCCTGGTTCAAATTCTGGCTTCCAAGCAGTAAGGATGCATAAAAATCAAGAATCCCGTTGTTGCTGAGGTGTGCTCTGTCTAGAAAGGCTCTGTGGCCGTACATGATCATTCACTTACTCATATTTTTAAGCTTATATGAATATTTTTGAAGGAGCAACAGAACTTCATAGGTATCAAATCAGGTTTTATCCCCACTTTACTGGCTGAAGTATGCAGGACTCTCCCTAGACACTGCAAGGTTGGAGACAGATGTCTGCATTGTCCTGCTAACACTTGGGACAGTTGCATTGTTCTGGGTTACCTCCAGAAGTCTTGCTCTGGCCTTTTTTGCAGTATTCTTCTCTTGTGCTTCTGTATGGATACTAAGGTATATTGTACATTTTCAGGAAGTAATTTTGGAGGGGAAATAATGTGACTCCATTTCTGAACCCTCATTTCAGAGGAAGACAGCATGTATTATGCAGAAGTCCTGTGCATTCTTTTCATGTAGCATAAAAACCTAGATACCTATAGCATATGTCTATGACCTACAGCATAAAGACCTATTTTAACCTATATGTCTTGGGAAATAAAAGAAAGTTTAATCTGCTCAACAATAAAAGCCCCCAGTATGTTAAGTACTATCATGATATTACAAACCAGGGTCTGTGGAGCAGATGGGGCAGCCCACATACCATTTGTCTCACGGATTCTGCAAACTTGAGCAGATGTGGCTGTCAACTTCATGCTTTGAAGGTTCTCCTGATAACAGGTAGGCTATTCTTTTGTGACAGGGTAGGATTAAAAGAGTTCAGACCTCTTCTTGTAATGATATTCTTCACTCATTTGTTAAGCTTTTTGCATCCACCAGAGGAAAATAAAGGATCGAGCATGTTTGTTTTCTGTTCATTGAATAACTGCACAGGTGCAGTGATTCCTCTTAGGTATGAAGAATGGACTCTCCAGAAGCCATAAGTCTGTTTGAACTCCTTCGCTGGCAGTTGATGTTTTCCTCACCTCACCTGTGTTGCTAATACTCCGTGTTTAAATATGAATGCTCATGGAAAGGCCTGTGAAATGGAAGGCATTGGTAGTTGTGCTCAAATGATCCTCATGCTGTGACCAGCCCCTGAGCCAGGTTTTAAGCTCTTTCTGATCCTCCTTCTGTCTCCTCAGGACCTCACAATTCCAGAGTCAAGTACAGTGAAGAAAGTGATGACTGGAACAGTGGCTGGATTTAAATGGCCACCAAGCGTGAGCGAGGTGAGAAGCTTTACAACATCTAGGATCTGAGTTTGTGGCCATAAATCTAGAGCCTTTTGTCTGGCTGTAAAACAGTGAGATCTTATCTTCTTGTGTCAGAACTGCAGCATAACAAAGCTGAACTATATCCCAGACAGTTCAGAAATATGCTGGGAAATGAGATTTCTGTCTCTGTGGAGCTATTTGCAGATTCACACTTAACTTGCTGTATTAATGTTTACACTTCTTGTTTCAAAAGCATTTCTGGGACTGACTTCCCAAAAGTGGAGCCGATGTGAATAGTCTCTCCCTGTCTGAATACTAATGTCCTTCACAAGCAGCTTTTGAAAACCTTTTGATTTTGTTGAATAAATGAGTGATCAGTAAAGCAGAGTAAGAGCAATGTGATTCTAGGGTAGTATCTATGGTGCTCACCGGGGAGATGTGGTATCTGGGCCTGCCGTCATTGTTGCTGGTAGGATGGGTTTGCTTGGCATGTGGCAATTTCCGGTCAATTCCCAGAGTGCTGTTTTATGGAATTCCTTGGAAGCTGGAAAAGAAGTGTTTTCTTTTGCTTGGGAGAGGAAGAAGCAGAATATGAATTTTCTTCCTCTCATGTTAATCCTGCTTGTACACTTCTTTGATTTTCCTACAGGTGTCCAAAAATGAGGAATTTGGTTTGAATGGCTTTGGTTTTGAGAATGAAATGCAAACAATTAATTGAAACAGGCTCCTTGTGACACCTGATACATTTTATATTTTCCCTCATGTGCTATTGTTCTCATGCAGCCGGGGTGAACAAGGGAATTGTGCTATGGTCGCTTAGTGACTCTCTGGGTTTATTTCTGAGGCTGTACTTTCTCTCTTTGTAGCCTGTGAAGGACAGTGATCCACACTTCCATCACTTCCTGCTGAGCCAGACAGAGAAGGTAAGGATTTGGCAGACAGGATCATGCTGCTGGGTAGCTTGGAATCCTGCCCTTTGCTGGAACTGAATACAAGGAGTATGCATAAAGAGCTCCAGAATTCTGTTCTTTAGGGGCTGGCAATTAGATTAGTTGAAGTACTTCCAAGCCTTAAGATTTAGAGTGATTTAGCATTAAGTACAGTGAATAGTTTTAAGTAATTCAAGATTATCTAGCACTGGTTTCTGACAGATCTGATGTAATAAATTGTATAGAATGAACAGGATGGATAGGAAAAGCTTTTTTTTGTGTTCAAAAATCCTGTTGTTTGATTGGGTTTTTATGGTTGTCCTGTCAATTTCTTCATCTGGATAGGCTTGTCAATTCACTGAATGTTGCAGGAAAACTTCCAGGACGAGAAAAACTCCATGTAAAATACAGCCAGTTTATCTCCTGAGAGTCAGAAGCCTTGCAGGATTTTATATTCAGCAGTGAACATCAGGAGGAAGAGGAAAGATCAAATTAAGCATAAAAGGATTTATATCTCGCTGAGGATCTGGGCAGAGCCAGAAGGATTAAGAGCTGCTAACAGTTTTATCTAGACAAGCTCACAGTAAGCAGCATGGGGAAGAACAGCCTTTGCCTTAGCATTTGTAGAAAGCCACATGCCTTCTGATATTAACCAGAAGGTTTTGGTTCCACGGTTGCAGAGACATAGTGAGCGTAGATGTGATGTGTCATGGCAGGCTTTAGAGAGGTAAATGTAGGAGTAGGGATGGCCTGGGTTCTGCTGCCTCCAGGGGAACCTGTTCTAGGAACTACAGAAGGGAGTTTGCAGTGCCTCTGTTACAAGACAGGCTGAATTGCTGGGACAGGGTGGGAAAGAACAATCTTAATATCTTGCAATATATTTAGGTTTTATTTTCTCTCCTGGAGGGAAGCCCCAGAGTTGTCCTGCTTTGAAGGTGGTGGTGGGTGGGTGAGCTGCCTGTTTCTGTGGAACAAGGATATGGTCTGTTTGCTCAGCAGAGTAAATCAGCACTCTCCTTCCCCTGAATGCTTTGTCTTCTCCATACAGCCAGCTGTCTGCTATCAAGCCATCACAAAGAAGCTGAAGGTTTGTGAAGAGGTAAAGCAAATCTTCATTTTAATGGATTTTTATTGTTATGAGGCCTTGCAGTTCTTCCAGACCTGTGCGTTATATTGGTTTTATTATTATTTTTCCTCTCTCTCTTTGCCCCCTTGTCCCCCTGCCCCACTCCCTCAGGAGACTGGATCCACCTCCATCCAGGCAGCAGACAGCACAGCAGTCAATGGCAGCATCACGCCAACAGACAAAAAGTAAGATCTCTAACACGCTTCAGCCATTTCCTTCCCAGCTCACACATGAAGCCACTCTCCAACCTGTCACTGAGAATGAAAAAACCTAACATTTCTCTGTAACTGTACATTCCTTCTGTCCTTGTGTGAAACTGTTTTGGGGGGCAAGGTGGGATGGAGGCACTTAAAAGCAAAGGGGGCTGTACAATACAAAATTCAGAGTAAGTTCTGTCCTGGATACATCTGCAGTATGGAGTGTTTCTGCAGTTGCCCTTTTCAGTAGGTCCCACTGCAGGGTGTTAGCAGCAGTATTCCTGAGTGTCAAATGAGATAGGAAAATAAAAGGGGATCTGTCTCCAGCAGTGCCTGGCAGTTGACTGGGTTTGTTCAGTTGCTCTCCTGAGCGTGCAGAAGACAAGAGGAAGAGGGAGGTGTGTTCTTCCCTCACAAGAACTTTGCTGTGTAGCACATGAGCTTTCTGGTTTCTCCTAACACCCCTGTTCTCCTTTTTAGAGTGAGAGAAGCCTGACTTGAGCTTCCTGTTTTGCTCTGTAACTTCTGCTCTGTTCAAATTGAGTTCAGGCCACTCTTGCTGTTTGCTGTTGGGGCAGTTCACATGGAATGTCAGTTCTCACCTGTACTTCAGGGGAACAAAAATAACAATGAAGCTGTTCAGGTAAAACAGTCTCTCAGGAAAGTGCATCTCAGAAGTAGGTTGAGAAAGAAGTAATATCTCTGCTGGTTTAGAGACTTCAAAATAGGTAGACCTTATTTGGGCCATGCAAGGAGCTTGTAGTGATTTGCTCTGCCCTGTCTAAATTAGTTTGCTTGCAGAAAAGGCAGCATGGCTAGCTGGGAGAGGACAGGTGGCTTGTGAAAGCCACAGTGCAGCTGTAGTGTGGCTAATTCTGCAGAATTGACTGTGGATTTGCCAGGTAGATTTTGTTGTGAAGTTACCTTGGATGTAACTGAATGCTTCAGAATCTCTCTGAAAACTGTGGGTTTTGTGAGAAGCTGCATGATGGATAAAAGGGTTCTTGCAATATCTGCAGAGGAGTTCCTGTTCCAGGTGATTGTAGAGACTTAGTGGCATATTGGTTTGGTTTGTTTTTTTTTTTTTTTTTTGAATGGACGGAGCAAAATTCTTTCCAGCTTGCTGGAGGAGGGGAAGGCTGTTTTCTGGGACTGATGGGGACCTGTACTGGCCTAATACTTCCTTTCTTCCTGTGTCTAAAATGGCAGCTGTAGAACAGGGACTAGGTTTTTAGTCTGGCATGATGCTTAGCCCAGTAGTCTTTGCTAAACTTTATTAAAACTAAGATACTAATGTGTCATTTAATTATACAAGCAAGCATTGTATGTGTGACTTAAAGTCAGAAGATTAATTAGAGAAGCACCTGCTAATTTCTAAATGTTCCTTTTAACTTCAGTAAGGCAGTGACTGTCAACAGAAAGCACACAAACAGCAATTTTAGTAAACAAAAAACCACACATGAACAAACCACCCCAAACAAACAAAAAGAACCCAGACCATCCTAAATTTAATATTTAGGTGATCTTCTGAAATAGGCTAAAGACTTTCTTCAGGAAATTGTTAGGGATGCTTGGTAAGCAAAATAAATTCCAGCTTGCTTTTAAAGCTCAGTATTTGCCCATTGTAGCTGTGGCTGCAGTGGAACATATTTGTTTAAGTATGTTTTTGTGCTGGTGATGCTCCAGTTTGCTCTTCATCATTTCCAGCACCATGAGAAACTGACACTGATTGCTTTCTCTTGCATTAATGTTTATCTGTGCCCTCAGGATAGGATTTCTGGGCCTTGGTCTGATGGGAAGTGGCATTGTCTCCAACTTGCTGAAGATGGGTCACACTGTCACTGTCTGGAACCGGACTGCCGAGAAGGTGGGCACCTGCTTGAACCTCTCCTAAATATTCAGTTACCCCCTGTATCTCATGGCATCATCTGTCAGTAGTGTCTGGGAGAGGATGCCAAAGAAACAGGAGGATACACTTGCTACCTTTTTCTGTCCTGTTTCCTAGGTGCTTGTTGGTGGGCACGTGACTAGGTACAGCTGTGGTCAGTTCTAGTGTGGTCACTCTTACACCAGCAGTCCTGCCCCACTGCCTTTTTGTGTGAGAGGAGAGAGTTGTCAAGAAAAATTACACCCTTGTATATATATTTGTTGAAGAATGGGATGTAACAGGCCTCTGAAAATACTGCTGATGTGAACAGCCATGTCAGTGTATTGTGCATCTGTGAATAGCTGTGAAAATACTACCAGTGTGAATAGCCATGCAGTGTATTGTGCCAAAAAGGCCAGGTGCAGGGAGTTATCCCAGGAGATTGAGGTATGGTAAGATGCACTGCTCAGCTGCAGGTTAGTCTACATCTGTTGTGCTAGTCATGTGGTAACAAGCCTTCTGTCAAAGACCTGCTGTGTCACAAGGCCAGGATGGAGAAGGGCTTTATAGGAGTATTCATAATGAAAATGGAGCTGATATTGCATTGCACTGAAATACTAGACAGTGTTACTCTTTGTAGTGGAGGAGGAAAAGTAGGTAGCTGAGGGAGATGTGGTACTTGTAAGGTGCTGTGGAATAGCAAAGCAGGAGGGGCACTTCGGTTACTTTCTTAAAAAAAGATTTAAAAATGTATTTTTTTCAAGAGCAAAACATGGCTGGTAGGAGGGGATAGGGTAAGAAGGAGCTAAGATTTTGAAGCAGCAGCCCTCTGAAACACATCAGTCTCAGCTGTGCATATTCCACTTACTATCCAGTAACACATTTTGCTATGTCCTTTTACCATTTTTTTCCCTAAATCTCCCTTTTTTCCCTAATCATTTCTTGTCAAACCTGCAACATTCTTACAATTTCACCCGAGTTTTGTTTCTTTGTGTCTTTCTTTCAAAGTTCTTCACCTGTTCTTCAGAAAAGCTGCAAAAGAGCCCCATGTGCTTGCGCACATGTGAGTGTGTAGACAAAGCAGCAGAAGAAGAGGAAGTTACTGTGTAATTAACATGCCTGATTCCTTTGGAGCTGTGCCCAGCAGTGGTGTTTTTACAGCAAAATGCAAAGAATCAATTTGATCTGTATTTAATTTGTCTTACCTTTGGACTTGTGCCTTTTGCAGTGTGATTTGTTCATCCAGGAGGGTGCACGGCTGGGAAGAACCCCTGCTGAAGTAGTTTCCACCTGTGACATCACGTTTGCCTGTGTATCAGATCCAAAAGCAGCAAAGGATGTAAGGATTAGCTCTTATTTTACCTCTGCTGGTTAGACTACGAATGGCAGTCACTGAATGGCAGTTCAGATTCCTGTTAACCACAGTAGCCTGGGTCATTGTTCATCCTGAGCAGTGCAGCTGTGTAAAAATAAATGTCCCAACAAAAATGAAGCATTTTAAAAACTAAGTCTTCGAGGGCAGGTTCTGATAACCCTCTGGTGGTGTGCCATCTGGGCTCAGCTGGACTCCTGCAGAACTGGGGTTTCTCTGCAGACACCCTATTGCTTTACCCCTCTTCTGTTCTCCACAGCTGGTGCTTGGTCCAAGTGGAGTGTTGCAGGGGATTCGCCCAGGGAAGTGTTACGTGGATATGTCCACTGTGGATGCAGATACAGTCACAGAGCTGGCCCAGGTAATCACTGAACTGAGCCTTTTAGCAGCAGCAGCTATTCATTCAGCAGCAGTTCTGCAGTTTGTGTGTTGCTTCAGGCACTTTATTACCTGTTGGTAATAAACTGCTTCTAGAAGTCTTTGGACTTCTTTTGGGAGAGTCTCAAGTTCCAGGCAAAGAAGACAAAATAACATGTCAAATCCTGACCAGCCAACGATGTTGGATGAGATGTTCCCTGGTGATACCAGCAAAGCCTGTAGATTTGGCAGTGCTGTTACCTGACACTAGTGCAAACAGATATCCAAATTTTGATCCCCTGTATTCTGTAGCAAACTGGAGGGTAAAACCCTCTCCGGATTAATGATGGATAAAATGCATAATCTGCCTAGTTTAAATGCTGTGGTTGGGGAAAATTAATGTCTTCACATTTCATTCTATAGAAATATTATTTTAGGATTTCTGTAGAAGTGTTCTGATTACTTCTGCTGTGGTATCTGATTTCTTTTTGGCATCTTGATTGTTCCCTAATGCCCTAAGGCAGTGTGTGTGGTCTTACAAGGAAGGGGAACTGGTTTTGGTGAAGTTTTAAGTAGACATGTTGGTGATGCACTAGTGTGTAACATCAATTCAGAGAATGCAAATCACCTATATTAGTAAATATCTAGCTGAAGAGATGTGTCAAAGGCCTTTCCTCTCTGGGAAGGAGGGGAGAATATAATGATCAATCTTCTGGGATTCTTATGCCACATATACACCTTCAGCGTTGATCCCTTGACCAGTATAGGTTGCCATGACTCAAGTATGTCAGTTCAGCTGCTTAAAACATGCACAGTAGTGATGAGTGCAGGAGGGTCTTGCCTGGAGTGTGAGGTCAACTTTGGTCTTAAGCACACTTTGCAGGATACAGTGTGATACATCACATTAGTGCTTTTCTCTCCTGTTAATATGTTGGAGCTATTTGTTCTGCTTTAAAATTCTGTCCTTAGGGGCAGGAATGCCCTAAATGATGTTCCTGCTGCTGTTCATGCACAGCTAACCAGAGATGCTCTTCTCCTAGGTGATAGTGTCCCGAGGTGGTCGCTTTCTGGAAGCACCAGTCTCAGGAAACCAGCAGCTCTCTAATGATGGAATGCTTGTGATCCTGGCAGCTGGCGACAGGGGTTTATATGAAGACTGCAGCAGCTGTTTCCAAGCCATGGGGAAGACCTCTTTTTTCCTAGGTAATTGAAACATGGAGGGCCTGATAATAGTTTCTTAATGCAAGGAGTGGGAATTTTAGCAACGAGTCCGAGATTTAGATGTCATCTTTTTCTTTTCTCTGTGGGCAGTGTGGGAAATTGGCTTGCTCCTCCGAAACTTGGCCAGTTTCAGAGCCTACAGGCTAAGGTTTCTTTTTTGAATGCTGGCTCATTTTGGAGGATCTGTGATACTTTAGGTTTTTAATCATATTTTCTTACGATTTCTCCATTCCTTTGAGTCCTTGGAAAATGGGAATATTTTCTGAAGTCTTTCAGGGCAAGGGAGAGCTCCCAAGTGCTTGAGGCCAGGAGTCCAGCAGTGTTACTGCTGTGTGGGCTTGGGAAGCAGGGCTGCTGTTTCTCTTCTGGAGGAATCCCAATGGTGTGTCTTGCTCCCAGGTGAAGTAGGCAATGCTGCCAAGATGATGCTGATTGTGAACATGGTCCAAGGCAGCTTCATGGCAACAATAGCAGAAGGACTGACTTTGGCTCAAGTGACTGGCCAGTCCCAGCAGACCCTTCTGGATATCCTCAATCAGGGACAACTTGCCAGCATCTTCCTGGACCAGAAGTGCCAAAGTAAAGTTCTCTTACATTGTTTTCTTACAGGTCATTTTTTACAATACAGCAGCTTTTCAGATAGTGACAAAAGGTAGAAAATAACAGTCCCATCTTCATCAGCCTGGGATTATGGTTATTTTAAGCATTCTGGAAATGAAGAGCTGAGTTCCCATTCCTTCCCCTTCATAGCTAGGACTTGTGAGAATCTCGGTTAGGACTGCCTAGGGCTCAAGTTAGGATTTCATTGGGGTAGCATCACAAGTGAATTGCAGGGCAAGCTGCTTAGAAATCTGAGCTCACTTGGTTGGTGGGCAGTAGGGACATCATCTGCTGTGGCCAGATGAAGATAGAGAGTAGAGAAACCGGAAAGCTAAAAGTAGTGATCAGCAATGGAAAAGGAGAATGGTGTTGAATTGCAGCCCCCTGCAGTGTGGGCTTGGCTTACTTCTGTCATGCTTACTTTTTGCATGGGTTCCTCTCCACAGATATCTTGCAAGGAAACTTTAAACCTGATTTCTACCTGAAATACATACAGAAGGATCTTAGATTAGCTATTGCACTGGGCGATTCTGTCAACCACCCAACTCCTATGGCAGCTGCTGCCAATGAGGTAAGAGTTGTTCAGTGCTCAGATGTGTTCTTCAATATTTTTTCAGCAGAGCCATTTGTCAACCAGAGACATAGATCTAAGAATTACATCATCTCTAAGACAAGGGAACAGTGATTGAAATATATTTTGAGGGTGGCATTGGATTTGTTTTGATTGTAGAGACCCTTAGAATGTTACATCAGGAAGTACAGAAAGACCTGGCATTTTCTGATCTCCACTTGGATTATTTGACATACTGTGCTGTTCTCTGGTTGCAGTGGTCAGCAAAGGAGTTTTTCTGCTGGGAAAAGGCTTCACGCAAGAGCAGGCTCTGATCCTTTTCTGATTTCTCTTTAGGTCTATAAACGAGCAAAAGCATTGGACCAATCTGACAACGACATGTCCGCAGTGTACAGGGCCTACATCCATTAGGCTGCACCCTTCTTACTGTTCATATGATGATTATTGATTAATATTATTATGATACCGGGTTTTAACTCTGGACCAGTCCATCTCTGTCTTTCCATTTCCTTTTATACACAAACTTTGAGTCCTGCTGCAGTGAGCCTTCCACTGTGGCAGGAGGGGGGAGGAGGGGGCTCGGATTGTTGCAGTTTAATTAGAAAAATCCATGCCATGCACTGACAGTCATGAGACAGAACAGCGCCAATTGTTCAGAAGCTCTGAGGCAACTCTGCCAGAAATCTGCTGCTTGGCTGCTTTAATTTTCCTCTTTGTTTGCTAGTCCAAGATGCTGTTTCTAACAATCCCTTTTCTCCTTTGCTGTGAAATAATGCAAGTGTTGGACTCTCTGCATCAAGGGGGCAGGGTGACATACATCCCATCTACCTGTGAATATCACTGGAGTCCTTGGTCCCAAGTAAGGTGAGGAGCATTCCTGCTAATTAGCCACTGTTAGAGAACAAAGCACCTCCCATGGAGAAGGGCAGTTCCAGAGGGTAAGGGGAGTTGAGTGCAACACTGTCTTGATTCAGTTTCTTTTTAGACTTCCACTTCCCCAGCTCCTTGATGGAGGAATTCCTGTACTGTTAAAGACAACAAACTGCATCCATGTCTTCCCCTGTACAGACAACTCCAGCTTAGGGAACACAAACTGTACTGAAAATAGGAGAATGACAATGTCAGTGAGGCTCCTGAAAGGCTAATCATAGCCCATCCAAAACATCATTGGAAAGTAACATGTTTGCATAGAAAACTGCAAGAGAAACATAGAGCCTATAAAACTGGGCTAGATATTTTACTTGTTCCTGGCCTTAGCTTATGTTATGTTGCTAGTTGTTTGGTTTTTTTAACCCTTGTAGTCAATAATTACAAAGGTGTCTTGGATTACAGCAGTGTCACAAGCAGAGTGGTGAATCTGAAAGGGGAGAGAAGAATGATCCAAGAGATTGAGATTCCTGAGCTCCTTTCCATGCTCTCTGGCCTTTGCATGGCTGTCGCATCTCTCAGCCTGTTTGCCCATCTATAAAGGTGGGTGATGGTTACCTACCTCACAGGGATACTTTTGTGTACTGACTAGTGATCTTTATACATGTCAGATTTTCCATACATGTTCTTAGTGTTACTACTTCGGGTACAGGATAGCACAGCATAAGCCTTCTCCCTGTATCTGTGAACTCTGCTTGTGGCCAGATACCAACTTCTAGAAAGACCAGTTACTGAAATTGGGAAGGGTAAGACCACTGCTGAGCTTTAGCCTAGAGATGGGTGACATGAACTGCAGATGCCGAGGCTAGGGATCAGAGATGTTCTCAATGTAGATAGCAGAGCAACCCAGAGTCCAAAGGATGCCTGTCACTAAAAATCACAGAGTGTGGCTTGGTTTTTGGTTTGTTTGGGGTGTTTTTTCCAATTCTCAGTATTAGCCTTTTGGGAGTGTTCTTGCATTTTAAATTTGAGTGTTAGAAAAATGCCAGTGAGAAACTTTGTCCAAAATCACTTCTCAGTGGCACAATCTCCTTCCTCCCTTGGGCTGGGATTCTGAAAGGAAAGAAGACAGATTCAAATTAGGCCATATTCCTGACATCTGCCCCTGCTACCTTATTTTTTTTTCTAGGAACTTAATGGCTATCTAAGGAAATTTCCCCTGGGTTAGGATTTCTTACCAGTCTTGCTATGTGCAGCATGTATACATGGTTCAGGGGCACCTTGTTAAGAAAGAGAATGTCACATACTCATTTTGAATCAAAACATCTAATGCCTCATGCTGTAAATGTTACTTTGAGTATTTCACCTCCTGTGATGACTGTTTCTTGTTGGCTAATGCTGTATTCTGCATTACTTATGATCTGTGGTGAACACCTGGCAGCAGAGCTGTCAGACCTCACTGTCTGCTGGGCACTGTGTGTGGGTGACAGTAGTTCTACACCCATGTTCCTTTGGCAATGCCACTGCCATTCTGCATGTAGGTACTCACATTAAAGGCACATAAAATTGCCAGGATAGCTAGCCGTTGACATGCTTTGGCACACTGTTCTTCTCCACCCAGAACTGCATCTGAAGTCCTTTGTTAAACATGCCACAGTAAAAAATATCTCTCCTATGAAGTATGCATTGAGGAGCATGTGAGGGAAGTTGTGGGTTTGTGGGCAGGAGATGAGACGAAAGGAAAAAATCTTTTGGGAGGAAGGAGGAGGTACTGTCCCATGTGCAGTTGAGAACTGTCTGAGCCAGTTCAGTGGCATCCTGCACCTGTCCCTGCCCTCTTAGGCCAGGGTGATGGTGAATGGGTGTGGGCAAAGGTAATGGAGGATCTTCGTTAGTTTGTGTTGCCTCTGGATATACAGAGAATGCCAAAGGAGCTCTCCAGTCCTGTAACAGGTATTTCATAATGAATTCAAAGGACCAGTCCCTAGGCAGCTCACTGCTCTAGGGTTTGTTTCTAGAAATATTGTCGTCCCCAGAATGGAGATGGTTATTTCTGTGGGAGTGGCAGATGTGGACTAGTTCAACACTGTAATTTATCCTGGGAGGGTCTGACTGCAGCTTTCTGCCATTTTGGTGGCTGTAGAGTGGCTGCAGTGCTGCCTGGACAGCTGTACAGTCACAGGTGTGCCCGGGAGGAGACCAAGAACTCTGATGTGGCTGTGAAGAGGAGGGATGGAGCTGGGGGAATCCAGACTGTTCCAGATGCCGGTTGAGATTGCTGTCAGTCTCACTCAGATTCTTGTATTTATGTCTGTAGCCTCTGAACATGGATTTGAGTCTGTTCCTAGGCCTGAAATTTGGGGGAGGGAAGTGGAAGAAGCAGTGGATTGAGAAATGCTCTAATAAAACTGGCTAGTTAATGTTGTCCTAATATTGTTGACGATTCTGTAAAGTTTCTTTTTATGAAGATTTGTTTTCGCAGTTTGCTTTTTTTGACTCCCTCCTTTTTAAAGAGAAAATGTGACACTTGTGAAAAGCTTGTAAGAAAAGCAATTTTCCTTTTTCCTCAATGATAGATCCTGTAGTTCATTAAGGTTGTGAATTTTTATTTTCCTGCCTTGTTTTTAATTAACATTTGTCATTCAGAATAGGATGTGTGAAAATGTTTAAATGGCAAAGATTTTTTTTTTTGTGCAATTAACAAAGCTACTGGCAAAAAGAATAAAACCTTTCTTGGTAACAGAATGTTCTTGTGGCATTTTCTAAAGCCTGTCAGAGCTGTGTTGGGGCATTAAGGAAGTATGTGTTCCTCAGAACAGTAGAAACTCAGAGCTGCTGAAAACCAAGTAATCTGAAAACCAAGTAATCCTGAAAGCACTTCAGTCATTGCTGAAGCCTGGAATTGTCAGTGAGGCATTACAGAGGAGGAGTTTGGATAAATTCCATGCTCTGTGTGCAGAGGGCTGCATGCATCTGGGATGAGAGGAGGATGCTTGGTTTTAATGTTCTGGTGTTGATGACAACTTATATTAAGTTTTGGGCTGGGATATCCATCCTTCTGGCATTTGGGGTTTTTTGAGTCCAGTGGAAGATTCCTGTCCATTGCAGGAGGGTGGAACAAGATGAGCATTAAGGATCCTCTCAATCCCAGCCATCCCATGATTCTGTAAACACTGACTCAGCAGTGAGTTGAGTATTCTAAGACATGATCCTTAACTGAAATGTTTACAAGCTCTTGAATACTGCTTGTGGATAATCAGACAGTTGGACAGCAGGTGTTCCTGCCCTGAGGCACGAGAAGGAAATGAAGTGTACATGAGAGGGGGTTTCAGGTGCAGTTTTGAGCACTGTCATTAAAAGCAATAGATAAGAAGTCGAGCTGTGCTTGCAGCAGGAACTGAAGCTGTTGAAAGCTTTCCCTACACTGGGCATGAAGGATCATTCCCATCTCCCACCCCCTAGGGGCTGGTGTGGTGAAGGTGCTATACCCTCACGTCTCGCTCGCAGTACAGCCGTTGGGAAAAGGAACTCACCGACTTCTGTGCCAAGACCTCAGTGCCAGGGTAAATGTATTTAAGAAGTGATGAGACGTCCACCTCTTCACTCATTTCTGAGTATTCTTACGCGCAGCTCGGTTTGATCCTCGCCGATGTGCGCTCGGCTGGGGCAGGCATGTCCGAGCTATCTCGCAGCGGCGCCAGGCTCGGGGGGGCGGCGCCACGGCCCTGCCGCCGCGCACGGGGTCCCGCCCCCGCGGG